>OX336420.1:34623002-34993470 GCA_946903255.1 Schistosoma spindalis | reverse complement strand
AATGAACGCTTATTTGGATTCACTGTAATATTCTTCTCAGTTAAACGACGCAATAAGGCAATATGTCTCTGGTAATGGACTACCTTATCAGAACCATGGACAATGAGATCATTTTGATAAACTTCAACGCCCTCAAGATCACTAACTACATTATTCATAACTTCCTGATATATATCTGGAGAACAGCTTAGACCAAATAGAAGAAAAACTGTATTTGAACAGACCAAAAGGAGTGTCAATTGTCGTCAAAATGGATGAGGATTGATCTAAAGGAATTTGAAGATAACCGTCTTTTAGATCAACTTTCGAGAACACTTTAGAACCGTGAAGTTCACTTAGAATATCTTCAGCCTCTACCATCGTGCACGTTTGCTTCAACAAACGGAAGTTCAGTGTTATTCTGTAGTCTCCATATATTCTAGGAGTCTTGCCGTCCGATTTCAGTGGCGTAACAATAGGAGTACCCCATGCTGAAGACTGAACCGGTTCAATCATGCCTTTCGCACACAAATCGTTTAATGTTTTATGTACTGCCTCTCGAAGACCATAAGGAATTATTCGTCTTTTAAGAAAGACTGGTTCACCCTGTACTTGAAGTTTTATAGGCTGAATCTTCATACATCCACTGCACTTAGCACACGTGACTATCAAATCTTTAAGTAAAGCATCAGAATTCTCTATAGAAACTAGGAAAGACAGCTCCACTTTAAGCCTTTTCAAACTCCTTAAGCCCAGTATTGACAGTCCTGTTTCGCTAACTAAAAATTCACAAGGTATGTATGAAGAATTGTCATCTCTTATTAGCAACTCACAACATCCTCGTATAGGCAGTCTGTGTCCAGTAATCCCCAATATTGATACCTCAGTGGGTCGTACCACAACGTTAGGATCTAGAGATTTCAAGTTCTTGAATGAAATAATGGACTCTATGCTGCCTGTGTCCACAATAAAGTCATGACATGAACCATGAGATGTATATAATCGCTTTTGAATATGAGTAATACCTTTCGAAATGGTAGGCAAAGATAAATGATCATTAGGAACAGCTGAATTATTGGGATCTAAATTACAGGATTTAGTACTACTTGAGGCAAAATGAACAGTAGCTTTGCATATTGTTTGAATGTGTCCTATATTACCACATCTAAAACATTTAGCATTACGAAATGCACATGAATTACGAGAATGAAGTTTTCCACATGATAAACATTTGCCAAACTTGGTCTCACCTTTGTGATTTCCTTTGTAATTCCTTGTTGAAACACCTTTCATATTTACACGGGAATTGGAGCCACTGTTAAACGAACGCAATTTTGATTGACCCTGAGATTGTATTCCATCATGACGACTAAGCAAAGTATTAGAAATATTCATCGAATGGATATCAAGTTCATTCACTGCCTCGTGGTTAATACACGCAGTTCTAGCATCTTGAAAGGAACAGTTGGGCATTCTCAACAGCTCTTTCCAAACCCGGTATGTTGATTCCTGCGGTTAATCGGTCTCTCAGTTGCACATGAAGTCGATCACCAAAATTACATTTGGCAGCTTGTTTCTGCAATTCAAGGATGAATTCCCTAACCTTTTTGTCATTTTGACGAATCATCTTATGAAATTTCGCCCTTTCACGGCATTCAAAACTAGTAAACTTTACATGATTTAATAATAGCTCCTTAATGGTTACATAAGGAAGTGAGATAGGTTTTTCTGGATATGCCAAATTTTTTAATAAGCTGTACGCTTCTCTTCCGATGAATATCAAGAAATGTGCCACAATCTTATCATCCTTAACATCTTTCTTGGTCATGCTCCAGATTTAAAACATTTTTAAATAATCCTCAAAGGTTCAGAAGTTGGATGAATATCTAACTGTTCCATCGCAGGCTCCATCGCGACGCCAATATGACAATTAGAAGTATTTGAATTATAGTATGAACTAATAATCCCAGAAATAACGTAAATGGATCAAGAACTACTAGATAAGCATGAACGTATGTACTGTATTTAGGATTCAAAATCAGGCATTCAACGAGTACAAAGGAGTTATTAGTTCATTCAAACACCACAGTTGTGTCTTCTCATTTCTGTAGCCATTTGGAAGACTTTCCTAGTCTCGCACATTGTTTGAGCATTCCATTCATTTACTTGAGTTTGCATTGTCGAAAATAACCACATTAGGCTGACTAGACACTCATCCAGGTTTTGAGTAGTAAATACGTCAAACTACTAATAAACTAAAACAACAACTATAGCTTTTACATATATGTAACGAGCGCAAACATTACGAAGATGCTTTTAATGGCTGATAAACAACGACATTCAGAAATCTCGACAACATGTAACATGTAGGCGTGAACCAATAGCTTAACTTCTTAACCGTCCCGAAAGATGTCATCAAGCAATTTTGTTTTGGGCAGTTTGATTCAGAATGTATTTATACGAAAAGGGTTCTACCACCGAGGTTCTAGCAAAGATGTTTGACGTGGTGAAAGATTTTATGCACAGTCATTTTATAGCTTGTGATCTTTGTCGATGTTTAATGACCTCATTAGAGTATATCTGTCTTGGAGGTGACCTTCTAATGGCTTACAGATTCCTTCACACTTCCGGACATCCTCTTAAACACCTACTTAAGCTTAGTCCCAACACTAACCTATGGGGTAACACCCAGAAATTGGAGATACAACATAGTAGAACGGACTGCAGGCACATCCTCTACCCCTTAGGAGTATAATTCGCTGGGCTAGTCCAAGCAACTTTCAGGGAGTCCTTTAAGAGACGACTTGATCTATTCTTAAGGACTAAGGATAGTATCCTACTATGATTTACCGATTTCTTTTCTTCTCTTTTATCATTAATATACCTAGGTTCCTGCCTGGAGGTATAGGTGATCCCCTGCTACTAGAAACGGAAGCCTGTTAAGCGAAAGCTTCTTCTATTCGGTCCACAACCATTTGAACCATTTTGAACCATTTAACCTCAGGCGCTCAGTTTGTAAATCTGCACATGACAGCCCCGGAGAGCAAGATTGGTGAAATTAGGACCTTGATTGTCCCTAAAAACCGCAGGACACCAATTCGCAATTCATGGCCTTCAATTGTTGAGGTACAAATCTGTATGTTTTTTAAAGTTCCTAGTAGGTGTTAACAAAGCAGCTCAAACTTATGGTATGCATGAAAACAGATAAGAAATTATGGAAAGTATTTATCAAACCATCTTCAGAAACAAGAGATGCCCAGCACTTACAGAAAGGTTGTGACTTCGTGAACGCTTTTCTGAAAGGCTTTAAGTACGAAGACGCATTAGCTGTGGTCAGAATAGACGGTATCTACGTCAATTCATTCCACATGATGGATGTGAAACAAACACTCAAAGTAAGTTGACGTTTCTCATCCATCAACTTAGATACGAACAATTGTTTATAAATCCCGTAACCATGGTTGACTATTTTCATAAGTATAGTATTACGATTCCTGTCATGAGTAATTGGGATTTTCGGAGCTTACCTAGTGTTTCTTTAGTGTGGATGTTAAGGTCGTAAATCTAGCAAATAATACATTTATGCAGTAACTGTAAGGTGATCATATATTTAAATTAACATTTGTGGGTTTCAAGTGGCAGTATCATCCGTTGAAAACCAGTCCCGATTACACTTCCTGGTTTATTTGTAAAATTACTTGCTTTGGTATCCTAGTAAGTTAAAACCGAAGCGTTCGGTATCAAGTTTGCAACGTCGAATTTTGAAGACATCGGACACAAATATCAAACTTCGTCTCATCGGTTACATAATACATGAACGACAGGCTCTTAAAGTAGACCCTAATTGTCGAAAATTATTGAAATGTAAATCATAATTCTTCTATCGTAGAGTAATTGAACCAGCTCGTAATCCTACTGGAAGATTTTGTTCATCGATGCTAATACTTCACCCACAAATTATGGTTTACGATTGGGCTAAAAAATTTTTAGCCCAATTGTAAACTGCAACGTTTAAACGTTGCAGTTGCACTTTAACTCTGGTCATTGGTAATTCGTAGACTCAGAACGTTGGTTATGCAACTCATTTGCGATATATGAATTCGTATGCTCGATTTTGAACCATTTTTTCTGCAACAGATGTTGATAACTCTTGGCTACTCAAATCAAGTTAAGCAGATTAACCACGTACAATAATTACCATTTTGCCGCTCAATACCATCCACTTGAACAAATGTCAGGCTAGAGTTCGAACTCAGCTCAACAAATTCCCTGAAGTGTTGAGCCGAAACTTTTTATATAGCATGTGTCGCACGATACCGTTCGATCAATATCATTTCTAATACGGTTTCTGATAATTGTTTTTCAGGGTGATCATATGGCTCGAGCAGTTGGGCGTATTTGTGGTGCTAAAGGTCGTATTCGTATGTGCATTGAAAACGCTACACGAACTCGCATAGTTGTTGCCGATGAAACCATCCACATTCTAGGAAGCAATGACCGTATAGCAGTTGCCCGACGTGCAATATGTGATCTGATATTAGGTGCTCCGCCAAACAAAATTTTCGGAAAAATTCGGACACATGCGGCTAGACTAGATTCTTCTTTGTAACTTCTTTAAAACCTACGCGCTAATGTATAAGACTTGTTTATTCAATTTTCGTTATCTTGCTAATGTTATTATTTTGATACTATATGTATTGTCTTCATGAAACGTAAATTATTTATGGCTAATATTTTCAAATTATTTGCTACAAACGAAAGTAAACTTCAGTTGGTTACATGAGTAGATTTTTTATAATAATAAGTCGTAGGGAAAAGAAATGTAGACACTGAACATGTGCATTAAAGTATATCAATGAGGCTAGCCGTTAATCGTACTAAGAGTGAATGCACACTTTTAAAAAATATCAAATCGTTTGTTCTACTGTATAATACGCATATTTTGTGGTTTCGTAGTACTTGCTGTAATATTTAGAATCTCAAACTCATCTCTTTTCCAAATGTAAATTTGCTCTCAATAGTAATCAGATATTTTAATGTTGAATTGGTACGTTTATTTTTAAGTGTACTAGAATGTTGTTAGAAAGCTTGGTGAAGATGATTCACAAAACATGTAACGTGTTACGATAACTTTTGGATACAATCCGGTTTATAATTATTGTTTGACATCCTCAAGCACTACGTACTTTTAGTTTAATTTGGATTATGGGCGCCTATAGTGTGACTTGTAATGAAGTACATAAAGTTGTGGCTCTAACTTAGTTACTTTCGGTCGATTAAAAATTCCAATTAAAAGGCTACTTTTTTAAGCCTATAGTTGATCATACAAACCGAAGTGCTGCAATCCACAGTGTAGGTCACATACTTGCTTAAGATAAATTGCAAATTGGAACCTTTAATACGACCCCAAAAGCTAAGCACAAAGTAACAAATAAAATACCCCTTGTGCTATTGAACAATAATATCTCGAAAGAGGTTTAACTATTTGTGTTGTAACTGTGAAACGCTTGTACTGTTACTTGTATGGCTAGTTGTTATGACTATGAAAAATGATACTTGTCACAGCGGACCGTAGATTGATATTACTAGACCCAGGTAGGAAGTACTTTTCGAGTGAAGTTCTATTCATACACCAACCACTGATTAACAGCGGACAAATCTGACATTGGGGTATATGTCATCTTAAATATCTGATCAACGGTTAAATTTAAGTGCATATAATTTTCGGTAATTGACATTAATTAGTCAGTAATATATTGTATGTATACAATTCGCGATATTATTTGGTCAACTGTTTTGGCTAGCGAACATAACTAAATAACTCAGTTATATTTTTGCTTCTATCTGATAGTTCGCTGTCGTATTTATGGTATTTATAAGTCAGTTAAGACAATAGAAAGTGCTTGGTGTTAATAATAATTGGTCTGAATGTTAAGACTTGGAACATTCAAAATTGAAACGTCTACATCGTAAATGCAACTGTTGTATGCGTAGTAAACATCTTGTAATAAAACAAATCCGACAGTTCAAAGAAATCAAGTCAAGTAGTCTGCAGAAACAAAAATCATCACCGTCATTATTCGAGTAACCGACGATGGTTGGTAATAGTCTAGTGCTTAATGTGTTTGGTTTTCAGTCATTCAGTTTCGGTTCCGAAACTAACTCCGTTTGGAAAGAATGGCAGTGTCGGCATCTCTTACGGAATGTGGGTGGATTTGTTGTGGGTTACTTAGGCTACATTCGGTTCAGTTAACTTTAAACAGGTTACACAGCAACTATGCAGGTCATTCATCAAACACAAGTCTGTGCAATATTTCTTCATAAATCGTCTCATTTTAGTTGGGGCTAGATATTTCTATGTACATAAAACCAGAATCTGAAAGGAAATGAGCATTTTACTTTATAAGTGATTGCAATGCGTGGGGATTTCTTTCATACCAAATGTTGAGGTGTAGGTTTGTAATTAGTATCGACGACAGATATATTGATTTTCGAAACCATTTCACGTGGAATTTCTATTTTACAGTAAAGATGTTTATAACGATGTATTTTAAGGTTCCTGCTATTAACTGTAAGGTGGTGGTAAGCCATTAGGTTGACTATAATTCTGATCACAACCTTGATTTACTTGATATCCTTGGGGGTAAGAATGTAATTGTAAAGGATCTGTGACATTAGTAATATGAGTTGGTAATTGTTTATTTTTTTGAATGAGTTCTCAAATTATTTTGGTGAGTATTTGTGTCTTTTGATACGGTTGAAATGTTTAAACAGCAGCAACATGTCAATGACATAACATCCATTAGACATATTCCACTAGCCAAAATAAGCAATGCCGTTTGAACAATGAATTCTACCCGATATTCATAGTAAACTTGCGCATCTATGATGTCAATAATCCAATATATTGTAAATAACGAGAACATAATGCCGATCAAACATACAAGCAAGCTGAATAAAGCGAAGGATATAGCTAGTTTGTAAAATTTTCCATCTTGTCTACTTTTTTCAATCGAATAAATTACGGCGGTAAATAGGATAAATGGACTTGTCCAGTAACCTGCATAAAATGTCAGTGGGACAATTCTTATGTTATGTGTGTATAATTCGCAGGTCACAATGGCAATTATTATCAACATTGAACAAATTGTTGACAGCAGCTGGAATAAGAAAAAGGTGGTTTTTGGGTTCTTGTGTATATTTTCCATTTGTCTTCAATGTTCTTGATTTTAAGATGATAAGCCTTGAATTTTTCACCCTAAACTTTTCCTGCTATATATATACCAAAAGTGAGGCGCATTCTCACCTGTTTCTTATTTCATATCTGTAATCCGGTTGGTTAAAGCGCCTAATAACAACATTTGGTAACTATAACAACGGATTCTACCTAGTTTAATTAATAAAGGTTGAATTCCATGGTTAGATCCAGAATAAATTCCCACTAGTGTGTGATTTATTTCTTTTCTTAAATTAAAATCTTATTGTTTATTATCAGTAAGTAAATAAACAATAAGTTAACAACTTTCCAAAAGTATCGATTGATACATATAATAATATTAATAATCTTGCTTTAGAGGCAATATCATTCAAAATTCGAAAAGAACTGGACTACCGAAATCTGTCCTTATTCTGCCACTAGTCATACCTAACAACATGGTTTGAGAATTAATATTGCGGAATGTTGATATATTGTCGATCGCAAGTATATTTTTAACTGTATGTGAGGATACCACGTTTTCTAGAACAAGGACAATCAGAATACTAGCTTTTTCCGAGGTGTTATATTTCACTTTTGTCTCAAGTTTTTTCTCTAAGTACAGTTGAATTTTCTTTATTAACATGTCCTTCATCGTTTTAACGGGGAGAGTATAAATTATTCAAAATTTATGCTACTCTAAATCCAAGCAATCTCAAGTCAAGTTTCGATCTTCGAGTCATTCTTAATGTGAACAAAACCAACCGAACTGTCAGTCTGTTTAGTTTACCTTCAAGCTATTGAAAAGTCGGATATGCTTTCTTCAAAATTTCCTCGAGCAATAGGTTCTTTCTTCCATTCCTTCACTGATTAGTTCAAATAATGAAGATCAATTCAAATAGTTTAAGACAATTTCATTTTTGCCTGAAGTTATTTGTTAATATGGTTGTCTTTTCTATGGTTGTTTACTAATGTACGTGTATATAATCAAGTAGCATTTCAGTGTTCTCTAAGTACTTCTCCTTATTGACTAATACTTTATTTAACCTTTCTTTGATACTAAATGAAAATGTTCTTTCCACTTTTAAATGAATAATAAAGAACATTTGCAGTTCACAAAAATAGATTTTAAAAATGTTATTTTTTAAAATTTGCATATTAGCGTTGGAACGGCTTCGAGAAGCACGACGAAACCAAAGAGATTCTATCCAATTAAGACCTGATAGAAATTTCCAGAATGCCTCCTTGAGGAGGCTGTAATATTGATGTTACAGCCAATATTAATAACTACAAAAACCCATGCTTTTTTGTACGTATTTGATTTCTTACTCAATGATCACTTATCCTGTTTCTCCCGTCTTCTGATCTGCGACTTCGGGGTTCTGTGCGTTCGTGTGCCGTTAGTTGTATATCATATACTACCGTAATGAAGTAGAGGTCACAACAATTAGGATAAATTTGCTGACAACAAAATAATGTAGTTCATTTGAGATTCTATATCTACTGTTAACCATGAACCAAATTTTTCATTCACATAGTTCCCTTTATTATTTTAAAGAAAGCAAGAACAAAGGTTGATGCAGATTAATATGAATTCATTTTATTTCGTTAGGTTCTCATCAGCTGTTTACAACTTAAAATATTTGAAATTCAACGTTATTACAGATATTGACACACTTATACATGAGAGCTAGTCGTTGTTGTTCCGCCTGAGTCCAATGTGTTTCACTGATCTCAAGCACCTCTAAGTTGTTATGACGATTAGAAGTTTTTGAATTATAGTATGAACTAATAATCCCAGAAATAACGTAAATGGATCAAGAACTACTAGATAAGCATGAACGTATGTACTGTATTTAGAATTCGAAATCAGGCATTCAACGAGTACAAAGGAGTTATTAGTTCATTCAAACACCACATCCACCACAGCTTAAATTGGAGTCTGAGTGTCTTTAACCAATTGTACGTCTTCTTCTCAAGTTCATCTTGTGTCTGTCAGACAGTGTATTAGATAAAGACTCTGTATTATCTAGAATGCACTCATTAGTATTAGAATTAACAACCGAAATTGGAACAGACTCACCTGGTTCCTGGAATTGTATTTGATCAACATGTCGGTTGTGTGTACTTAAGTCATTGATATCTAGAAGTCGCACCATAGATTTCCCGACATTCTTTAGAAAAATCCCCGTGGATGGTCGGAGATCATTGCCACGATAATATGTAACTTCTGCAGACTCCAAACACCTCATATTCGACCGAAGAACCCTTCCTATTAATAGCTTTGATAGAGTCTCGTTCGTCACAGAATGTGTGGCTTTTCTATATTGCAGTAGAAGAGTAACTACTCCACTCTCCAGCTCATTAAATATTGAGGCGGCAATAGAATCAATAGCAGTTTTCAATGTCCTGACAAAATTTTCTGCCTGACCATTGGAACAAGGATGTCTGGGAGCAGTAAGCAGATGTTTGCATGCTATACCATTTAACCAGGTAGTGACTGCATCTGCAGCAAAATGAAAGCCATTATCAGTCACTAACACCATGGGAACCCCTTCTCGACTAAACACCTTTCTTAATGCTTGAATTGTGAAGTCAGAATTTGGTGAATTTGTGAAAAAAAACTTCAGGCCACTTTGAAAAAGAATCAATAACTACAAGCGCATAGTATTTGCCAAGAAATGGACCACAATAGTCTGCATGAATTTTCTGCCAGGCCTCAGACGATACTGGCCATGGAGTCCACTTCGAATGCTGATTTTTCAGCTTATGACACTTTTCACGATTGTTTGCTGTACGACATATATCTGCACTTATCTCTGGCCACCAACACGTGAGCCTCGCCAAGGACCTCATTTTCTCAACATCTAAATGTCCACTATGAAGATCTTCAAGGATAGATTTACGCAATGAAGGAGGAGTAACGACACGATCATTTAAACACAAAATACCATCAGGAGTAGTAGATAGCTCATCCCGCTTTGAAAAATAAACAGGAAATCTACGTTTCAGATTAGCATTCCAACCTTTCCGTATAGCATTAATTATACGTCCAAAGTATTTACGAGTTTCTCCAATGAGATCTGGACGTTTCACTGGTAATGGTTGCACTAACAAACAGTCTGAAGTATTAACAGGTTTATCTTGTAACGACTGTCCAGAAATGCAGTTAACATGTTGAATTTGTTTGGCACTCCTGTGCTGAACCGCATGATCATAGGCACTCAAAGCAATACTCCATCGTTGAACCATAGCAGCTGAGGAACGTGCTAAGGATTTTTCAGGATGATAAATAAACTTTAAAGCCTCATGACCAGTAACAATAGTGAATTTCTTTCTGAATAAATATTTATGAAGTCTTTTAACAGCCCAAAACACAGCTAATGCTTCTCGCTGAGTCTGTGAATAGCATTGTTCAGTAACAGTAAGTTTGCATGAAACACAAATAACTGGTCTACGTTCCTGTTCCAAAACTGCGCCAATACCCACAGGTGATGCATCAGTAATAAGCACAGACTGTACGCTAGAGGAGTAAGTTCGAAGTACAGCATCACTTTGAAGAAACTTTAGTAGACTACGTAAGCATGACTCTTGTTCCTCACTCCATTTGGATGAATCGGATGTCAAAATATTAAATAAACAATTTGCTCGACAAGAAAAATTAGGAATAAAACGGGAATAGTATTGAAGAGCACCGACTAGTGAACGTAGTTCCGTAAGATTTTTTGGAGACGGTGCATTTGTCAATGGAGCTAGTCGTTTTGTATCTGGTCTAAAACCATTACCATCAACTAGGTATCCAAGACATTCAAAACTAGATAGACAAAATGAACGCTTATTTGGATTCACTGTAATATTCTTCTCAGTTAAACGACGCAATAAGGCAATATGTCTCTGGTAATGGACTACCTTATCAGAACCATGGACAATGAGATCATTTTGATAAACTTCAACGCCCTCAAGATCACTAACTACATTATTCATAACTTCCTGATATATATCTGGAGAACAGCTTAGACCAAATAGAAGAAAACTGTATTTGAACAGACCAAAAGGAGTGTCAATTGTCGTCAAAATGGATGAGGATTGATCTAAAGGAATTTGAAGATAACCGTCTTTTAGATCAACTTTCGAGAACACTTTAGAACCGTGAAGTTCACTTAGAATATCTTCAGCCTCTACCATCGTGCACGTTTGCTTCAACAAACGGAAGTTCAGTGTTATTCTGTAGTCTCCATATATTCTAGGAGTCTTGCCGTCCGATTTCAGTGGCGTAACAATAGGAGTACCCCATGCTGAAGACTGAACCGGTTCAATCATGCCTTTCGCACACAAATCGTTTAATGTTTTATGTACTGCCTCTCGAAGACCATAAGGAATTATTCGTCTTTTAAGAAAGACTGGTTCACCCTGTACTTGAAGTTTTATAGGCTGAATCTTCATACATCCACTGCACTTAGCACACGTGACTATCAAATCTTTAAGTAAAGCATCAGAATTCTCTATAGAAACTAGGAAAGACAGCTCCACTTTAAGCCTTTTCAAACTCCTTAAGCCCAGTATTGACAGTCCTGTTTCGCTAACTAAAAATTCACAAGGTATGTATGAAGAATTGTCATCTCTTATTAGCAACTCACAACATCCTCGTATAGGCAGTCTGTGTCCAGTAATCCCCAATATTGATACCTCAGTGGGTCGTACCACAACGTTAGGATCTAGAGATTTCAAGTTCTTGAATGAAATAATGGACTCTATGCTGCCTGTGTCCACAATAAAGTCATGACATGAACCATGAGATGTATATAATCGCTTTTGAATATGAGTAATACCTTTCGAAATGGTAGGCAAAGATAAATGATCATTAGGAACAGCTGAATTATTGGGATCTAAATTACAGGATTTAGTACTACTTGAGGCAAAATGAACAGTAGCTTTGCATATTGTTTGAATGTGTCCTATATTACCACATCTAAAACATTTAGCATTACGAAATGCACATGAATTACGAGAATGAAGTTTTCCACATGATAAACATTTGCCAAACTTGGTCTCACCTTTGTGATTTCCTTTGTAATTCCTTGTTGAAACACCTTTCATATTTACACGGGAATTGGAGCCACTGTTAAACGAACGCAATTTTGATTGACCCTGAGATTGTATTCCATCATGATGACTAAGCAAAGTATTAGAAATATTCATCGAATGGATATCAAGTTCATTCACTGCCTCGTAGTTAATACACGCAGTTCTAGCATCTTGAAAG
Source organism: Schistosoma spindalis (assembly GCA_946903255.1). Lineage (NCBI taxonomy): Eukaryota > Metazoa > Platyhelminthes > Trematoda > Strigeidida > Schistosomatidae > Schistosoma > Schistosoma spindalis. Next base: position 34,981,033 of record OX336420.1, on the reverse strand, counting down.
GAACAGTTGGGCATTCTCAACAGCTCTTTCCAAACCCGGTATGTTGATTCCTGCGGTTAATCGGTCTCTCAGTTGCACATGAAGTCGATCACCAAAATTACATTTGGCAGCTTGTTTCTGCAATTCAAGGATGAATTCCCTAACCTTTTTGTCATTTTGACGAATCATCTTATGAAATTTCGCCCTTTCACGGCATTCAAAACTAGTAAACTTTACATGATTTAATAATAGCTCCTTAATGGTTACATAAGGAAGTGAGATAGGTTTTTCTGGATATGCCAAATTTTTTAATAAGCTGTACGCTTCTCTTCCGATGAATATCAAGAAATGTGCCACAATCTTATCATCCTTAACATCTTTCTTGGTCATGCTCCAGATTTAAAACATTTTTAAATAATCCTCAAAGGTTCAGAAGTTGGATGAATATCTAACTGTTCCATCGCAGGCTCCATCGCGACGCCAATATGACAATTAGAAGTATTTGAATTATAGTATGAACTAATAATCCCAGAAATAACGTAAATGGATCAAGAACTACTAGATAAGCATGAACGTATGTACTGTATTTAGGATTCAAAATCAGGCATTCAACGAGTACAAAGGAGTTATTAGTTCATTCAAACACCACAGTTGTGTCTTCTCATTTCTGTAGCCATTTGGAAGACTTTCCTAGTCTCGCACATTGTTTGAGCATTCCATTCATTTACTTGAGTTTGCATTGTCGAAAATAACCACATTAGGCTGACTAGACACTCATCCAGGTTTTGAGTAGTAAATACGTCAAACTACTAATAAACTAAAACAACAACTATAGCTTTTACATATATGTAACGAGCGCAAACATTACGAAGATGCTTTTAATGGCTGATAAACAACGACATTCAGAAATCTCGACAACATGTAACATGTAGGCGTGAACCAATAGCTTAACTTCTTAACCGTCCCGAAAGATGTCATCAAGCAATTTTGTTTTGGGCAGTTTGATTCAGAATGTATTTATACGAAAAGGGTTCTACCACCGAGGTTCTAGCAAAGATGTTTGACGTGGTGAAAGATTTTATGCACAGTCATTTTATAGCTTGTGATCTTTGTCGATGTTTAATGACCTCATTAGAGTATATCTGTCTTGGAGGTGACCTTCTAATGGCTTACAGATTCCTTCACACTTCCGGACATCCTCTTAAACACCTACTTAAGCTTAGTCCCAACACTAACCTATGGGGTAACACCCAGAAATTGGAGATACAACATAGTAGAACGGACTGCAGGCACATCCTCTACCCCTTAGGAGTATAATTCGCTGGGCTAGTCCAAGCAACTTTCAGGGAGTCCTTTAAGAGACGACTTGATCTATTCTTAAGGACTAAGGATAGTATCCTACTATGATTTACCGATTTCTTTTCTTCTCTTTTATCATTAATATACCTAGGTTCCTGCCTGGAGGTATAGGTGATCCCCTGCTACTAGAAACGGAAGCCTGTTAAGCGAAAGCTTCTTCTATTCGGTCCACAACCATTTGAACCATTTTGAACCATTTAACCTCAGGCGCTCAGTTTGTAAATCTGCACATGACAGCCCCGGAGAGCAAGATTGGTGAAATTAGGACCTTGATTGTCCCTAAAAACCGCAGGACACCAATTCGCAATTCATGGCCTTCAATTGTTGAGGTACAAATCTGTATGTTTTTTAAAGTTCCTAGTAGGTGTTAACAAAGCAGCTCAAACTTATGGTATGCATGAAAACAGATAAGAAATTATGGAAAGTATTTATCAAACCATCTTCAGAAACAAGAGATGCCCAGCACTTACAGAAAGGTTGTGACTTCGTGAACGCTTTTCTGAAAGGCTTTAAGTACGAAGACGCATTAGCTGTGGTCAGAATAGACGGTATCTACGTCAATTCATTCCACATGATGGATGTGAAACAAACACTCAAAGTAAGTTGACGTTTCTCATCCATCAACTTAGATACGAACAATTGTTTATAAATCCCGTAACCATGGTTGACTATTTTCATAAGTATAGTATTACGATTCCTGTCATGAGTAATTGGGATTTTCGGAGCTTACCTAGTGTTTCTTTAGTGTGGATGTTAAGGTCGTAAATCTAGCAAATAATACATTTATGCAGTAACTGTAAGGTGATCATATATTTAAATTAACATTTGTGGGTTTCAAGTGGCAGTATCATCCGTTGAAAACCAGTCCCGATTACACTTCCTGGTTTATTTGTAAAATTACTTGCTTTGGTATCCTAGTAAGTTAAAACCGAAGCGTTCGGTATCAAGTTTGCAACGTCGAATTTTGAAGACATCGGACACAAATATCAAACTTCGTCTCATCGGTTACATATTACATGAACGACAGGCTCTTAAAGTAGACCCTAATTGTCGAAAATTATTGAAATGTAAATCATAATTCTTCTATCGTAGAGTAATTGAACCAGCTCGTAATCCTACTGGAAGATTTTGTTCATCGATGCTAATACTTCACCCACAAATTATGGTTTACGATTGGGCTAAAAATTTTTGGCCCAATTGTAAACTGCAACGTTTAAACGTTGCAGTTGCACTTTAACTCTGGTCATTGGTAATTCGTAGACTCAGAACGTTGGTTATGCAACTCATTTGCGATATATGAATTCGTATGCTCGATTTTGAACCATTTTTTCTGCAACAGATGTTGATAACTCTTGGCTACTCAAATCAAGTTAAGCAGATTAACCACGTACAATAATTACCATTTTGCCGCTCAATACCATCCACTTGAACAAATGTCAGGCTAGAGTTCGAACTCAGCTCAACAAATTCCCTGAAGTGTTGAGCCGAAACTTTTTATATAGCATGTGTCGCACGATACCGTTCGATCAATATCATTTCTAATACGGTTTCTGATAATTGTTTTTCAGGGTGATCATATGGCTCGAGCAGTTGGGCGTATTTGTGGTGCTAAAGGTCGTATTCGTATGTGCATTGAAAACGCTACACGAACTCGCATAGTTGTTGCCGATGAAACCATCCACATTCTAGGAAGCAATGACCGTATAGCAGTTGCCCGACGTGCAATATGTGATCTGATATTAGGTGCTCCGCCAAACAAAATTTTCGGAAAAATTCGGACACATGCGGCTAGACTAGATTCTTCTTTGTAACTTCTTTAAACCTACGCGCTAATGTATAAGACTTGTTTATTCAATTTTCGTTATCTTGCTAATGTTATTATTTTGATACTATATGTATTGTCTTCATGAAACGTAAATTATTTATGGCTAATATTTTCAAATTATTTGCTACAAACGAAAGTAAACTTCAGTTGGTTACATGAGTAGATTTTTTATAATAATAAGTCGTAGGGAAAAGAAATGTAGACACTGAACATGTGCATTAAAGTATATCAATGAGGCTAGCCGTTAATCGTACTAAGAGTGAATGCACACTTTTAAAAAATATCAAATCGTTTGTTCTACTGTATAATACGCATATTTTGTGGTTTCGTAGTACTTGCTGTAATATTTAGAATCTCAAACTCATCTCTTTTCCAAATGTAAATTTGCTCTCAATAGTAATCAGATATTTTAATGTTGAATTGGTACGTTTATTTTTAAGTGTACTAGAATGTTGTTAGAAAGCTTGGTGAAGATGATTCACAAAACATGTAACGTGTTACGATAACTTTTGGATACAATCCGGTTTATAATTATTGTTTGACATCCTCAAGCACTACGTACTTTTAGTTTAATTTGGATTATGGGCGCCTATAGTGTGACTTGTAATGAAGTACATAAAGTTGTGGCTCTAACTTAGTTACTTTCGGTCGATTAAAAATTCCAATTAAAAGGCTACTTTTTTAAGCCTATAGTTGATCATACAAACCGAAGTGCTGCAATCCACAGTGTAGGTCACATACTTGCTTAAGATAAATTGCAAATTGGAACCTTTAATACGACCCCAAAAGCTAAGCACAAAGTAACAAATAAAATACCCCTTGTGCTATTGAACAATAATATCTCGAAAGAGGTTTAACTATTTGTGTTGTAACTGTGAAACGCTTGTACTGTTACTTGTATGGCTAGTTGTTATGACTATGAAAAATGATACTTGTCACAACGGACCGTAGATTGATATTACTAGACCCAGGTAGGAAGTACTTTTCGAGTGAAGTTCTATTCATACACCAACCACTGATTAACAGCGGACAAATCTGACATTGGGGTATATGTCATCTTAAATATCTGATCAACGGTTAAATTTAAGTGCATATAATTTTCGGTAATTGACATTAATTAGTCAGTAATATATTGTATGTATACAATTCGCGATATTATTTGGTCAACTGTTTTGGCTAGCGAACATAACTAAATAACTCAGTTATATTTTTGCTTCTATCTGATAGTTCGCTGTCGTATTTATGGTATTTATAAGTCAGTTAAGACAATAGAAAGTGCTTGGTGTTAATAATAATTGGTCTGAATGTTAAGACTTGGAACATTCAAAATTGAAACGTCTACATCGTAAATGCAACTGTTGTATGCGTAGTAAACATCTTGTAATAAAACAAATCCGACAGTTCAAAGAAATCAAGTCAAGTAGTCTGCAGAAACAAAAATCATCACCGTCATTATTCGAGTAACCGACGATGGTTGGTAATAGTCTAGTGCTTAATGTGTTTGGTTTTCAGTCATTCAGTTTCGGTTCCGAAACTAACTCCGTTTGGAAAGAATGGCAGTGTCGGCATCTCTTACGGAATGTGGGTGGATTTGTTGTGGGTTACTTAGGCTACATTCGGTTCAGTTAACTTTAAACAGGTTACACAGCAACTATGCAGGTCATTCATCAAACACAAGTCTGTGCAATATTTCTTCATAAATCGTCTCATTTTAGTTGGGGCTAGATATTTCTATGTACATAAAACCAGAATCTGAAAGGAAATGAGCATTTTACTTTATAAGTGATTGCAATGCGTGGGGATTTCTTTCATACCAAATGTTGAGGTGTAGGTTTGTAATTAGTATCGACGACAGATATATTGATTTTCGAAACCATTTCACGTGGAATTTCTATTTTACAGTAAAGATGTTTATAACGATGTATTTTAAGGTTCCTGCTATTAACTGTAAGGTGGTGGTAAGCCATTAGGTTGACTATAATTCTGATCACAACCTTGATTTACTTGATATCCTTGGGGGTAAGAATGTAATTGTAAAGGATCTGTGACATTAGTAATATGAGTTGGTAATTGTTTATTTTTTGAATGAGTTCTCAAATTATTTTGGTGAGTATTTGTGTCTTTTGATACGGTTGAAATGTTTAAACAGCAGCAACATGTCAATGACATAACATCCATTAGACATATTCCACTAGCCAAAATAAGCAATGCCGTTTGAACAATGAATTCTACCCGATATTCATAGTAAACTTGCGCATCTATGATGTCAATAATCCAATATATTGTAAATAACGAGAACATAATGCCGATCAAACATACAAGCAAGCTGAATAAAGCGAAGGATATAGCTAGTTTGTAAAATTTTCCATCTTGTCTACTTTTTTCAATCGAATAAATTACGGCGGTAAATAGGATAAATGGACTTGTCCAGTAACCTGCATAAAATGTCAGTGGGACAATTCTTATGTTATGTGTGTATAATTCGCAGGTCACAATGGCAATTATTATCAACATTGAACAAATTGTTGACAGCAGCTGGAATAAGAAAAAGGTGGTTTTTGGGTTCTTGTGTATATTTTCCATTTGTCTTCAATGTTCTTGATTTTAAGATGATAAGCCTTGAATTTTTCACCCTAAACTTTTCCTGCTATATATATACCAAAAGTGAGGCGCATTCTCACCTGTTTCTTATTTCATATCTGTAATCCGGTTGGTTAAAGCGCCTAATAACAACATTTGGTAACTATAACAACGGATTCTACCTAGTTTAATTAATAAAGGTTGAATTCCATGGTTAGATCCAGAATAAATTCCCACTAGTGTGTGATTTATTTCTTTTCTTAAATTAAAATCTTATTGTTTATTATCAGTAAGTAAATAAACAATAAGTTAACAACTTTCCAAAAGTATCGATTGATACATATAATAATATTAATAATCTTGCTTTAGAGGCAATATCATTCAAAATTCGAAAAGAACTGGACTACCGAAATCTGTCCTTATTCTGCCACTAGTCATACCTAACAACATGGTTTGAGAATTAATATTGCGGAATGTTGATATATTGTCGATCGCAAGTATATTTTTAACTGTATGTGAGGATACCACGTTTTCTAGAACAAGGACAATCAGAATACTAGCTTTTTCCGAGGTGTTATATTTCACTTTTGTCTCAAGTTTTTTCTCTAAGTACAGTTGAATTTTCTTTATTAACATGTCCTTCATCGTTTTAACGGGGAGAGTATAAATTATTCAAAATTTATGCTACTCTAAATCCAAGCAATCTCAAGTCAAGTTTCGATCTTCGAGTCATTCTTAATGTGAACAAAACCAACCGAACTGTCAGTCTGTTTAGTTTACCTTCAAGCTATTGAAAAGTCGGATATGCTTTCTTCAAAATTTCCTCGAGCAATAGGTTCTTTCTTCCATTCCTTCACTGATTAGTTCAAATAATGAAGATCAATTCAAATAGTTTAAGACAATTTCATTTTTGCCTGAAGTTATTTGTTAATATGGTTGTCTTTTCTATGGTTGTTTACTAATGTACGTGTATATAATCAAGTAGCATTTCAGTGTTCTCTAAGTACTTCTCCTTATTGACTAATACTTTATTTAACCTTTCTTTGATACTAAATGAAAATGTTCTTTCCACTTTTAAATGAATAATAAAGAACATTTGCAGTTCACAAAAATAGATTTTAAAAATGTTATTTTTTAAAATTTGCATATTAGCGTTGGAACGGCTTCGAGAAGCACGACGAAACCAAAGAGATTCTATCCAATTAAGACCTGATAGAAATTTCCAGAATGCCTCCTTGAGGAGGCTGTAATATTGATGTTACAGCCAATATTAATAACTACAAAAACCCATGCTTTTTTGTACGTATTTGATTTCTTACTCAATGATCACTTATCCTGTTTCTCCCGTCTTCTGATCTGCGACTTCGGGGTTCTGTGCGTTCGTGTGCCGTTAGTTGTATATCATATACTACCGTAATGAAGTAGAGGTCACAACAATTAGGATAAATTTGCTGACAACAAAATAATGTAGTTCATTTGAGATTCTATATCTACTGTTAACCATGAACCAAATTTTTCATTCACATAGTTCCCTTTATTATTTTAAAGAAAGCAAGAACAAAGGTTGATGCAGATTAATATGAATTCATTTTATTTCGTTAGGTTCTCATCAGCTGTTTACAACTTAAAATATTTGAAATTCAACGTTATTACAGATATTGACACACTTATACATGAGAGGGTGATGAAGGATGAATATAAGTAACATGATGTAGCAAAGATTCCGTTAGAGTTAATGAGGTCATAAAATTTTTGTTTCGAATATATAGAGTTTGGGAGGGAAGGTTCTATAACATAGAAATAGTGATTAGAACTCATGGAATTAAAATACATTAGATAATTATGTAATGAAATAACTGAAAATAAATTAATGGCAATAAAGAGAGATATGAATTGAAATTGGTCAGTTATGAATGATGTAACCATAAAATTCAGAAAGAGTTGACATGACGTAATAAATAAAAAAAGGGGGTAATGTTATGTCGGATGAAATTTCAACATTGTTTAGAGTTAGGTTTTGTAATCACGTTACACTGAACTTCCGTTGGATTTCCTCCAGAAATTTGAGTAATAAAATTTTTATAAAATCATTTTCATTTACCTGAAAGCTAATTTATTCTCAGGAATATTTTTATCCAGTAGACAAATAATTATCTAAAATCTGCTAATGAATGTTACAGATAACACCTATAAATTAATGATGATAAAGCAAACATGTACTTTGAAATGAAGGATTTTATTTTATTTGGCAGAATACTGGAGCGATATGAATAAAGATTGAACATTCAGAGTGGGCTGACAGAATATTAATCTGAAACTCGGAAATTCTTCAAGTACATAAATATGAAGTTTCGATTATGTTGACACCTGTGGTGGTTCCCAGCAAAAAAGCTTATACAAGATATATTAATACACCAGGTTACTAATAATAATATGCCAAAAGAGTTAACAGTGGAAACCCTAGGTGTCTGTGTACGGTAAAAAAGAAACCAAGGGTAACAAATTTACAATTATAAATACAAGTGGTGTATTGAGCAATATGGTAGTAACAATTATTACAGAATGAATGTTACTTGAAAGCTGCTCCCTGGGATGACAACCACAAATAAGTCCACTCGATTTAACGTAGGTTCTTCTGCGACTGATGGCACCAACGTCGTGACTAGGAAGACAGAGGCCAATAGTATTGTGTAATAGTGATCCGGGCCAAAATGCCAACGTAGTGCAAAGAGGCCTATAAGGATATTATAATACTATTATAGTCTTCGATCAAAGGCCGTGGCCAATAAAGCAGAAGGGTAGACGACGTGGATAATGTATTATATTTTAATCCGCGCGGTAGTAAAAAGTGTGTTCAAATCTTATCAAAACAATTATCATCTTTTTTAACATAAGTGATACAGAAAAACAACGGATATTGAATAAAAATGTGGTTACAAAAAATCACGGAATATACGTCACCATATAACTCCCCCCCTAGGGCATGCGTCGGTGGAAGTATGCCCGACGTAAAACTCTAAATGTTTTGGAGGGAAAAGAAAATTACACAACAAGAAGAACAGACAAATGTTATCAGAAAAAAAATCGTATGCGTATACCTGTTTACGAACAAAATTGTTTTTCTTGCGGTAAAGAGAAAAAAAAATCGTTTCTCATTTTAATGTATATAAAAGGTTTAACAATAATAATGGAAAGTAGAATAATAATAATTATAATAATAATAACAATAATAATAATGTTAACAATAATAACGGTAATTAAATTGGTAGTTGCCAAAAATAAATAGATACTTGTATATACTGTGTGTGTATTTAATAATAAACTAAACGAGTCTAACGACGTTGAATAATGTTGCAGAAATAATAATAATAAACATCATATGAAACGTATGCACATGTAGAGAAAAATATAATGAGTTTATCACTTTTTGTAGTACATACGAAATGTTTTTTTTAATAAAACTGCTCGAGAAAAAAAATGTTATTAGTAACTTTGCTAATATAGATGTTCGCTTACATTACCAAAATGACAGAATAAAGATTAATTAATGAATTCAACAAAACGTTTAGGAAAATGTACATGTCTTCCTGAACGAGTTGTTTTAGGAGCAGGTAAAATGGCGGAATTAGGAGCTACATTTGTGGGGGGTGTAACTTTAGAATCGTCCATTTTACGCAGTGTCGCCGAAGTAGGTAAGGAATTATGTGGAAGTTCAAGGAAACTGCGTTGTACGACTGCTGCTGTCTTTAGATGGCTTTTGACTGCCTTGTGCTTCGTATTCTACAAAAGCAGGTTTTATCCTGTCAATTGAGACTGTCTCGTTTTTTCCGTTCTTTTTGATTGTAAAATATTTTGTTTGCCTCTCAAGTACTTCATACGGTCCTTCATACGGGTGTTGTAAAGGACGTCTTACAGAGTCAACACGAACAAATACAAATTTACACGTATCTAGATGTTTGCTAACTTGCTCTTTTAAGACAGCTGGTCGAGGTGAAACAGGTTTGATGTGATTCATATGGCTCATTAGTCTTTCGCAAAAAGAAGTGGGATCCGTACATACGGGTTTGCAACTATGCGTCACTAGTTGGCCAGGTAAGGTTAAATTAGTTCCATAGACGAGCTGTGCAGGAGTACATCGGAGGTCTTCTTTAATTGTGGAACGTATGCTAAGTAAAATAAGAGGTAGGGATTCGCTCCATCTAGAAACATCAGGTTGTACCATCAGTGAGCTTTTTAGTTGTCTGTGGAATCGTTCTACTAGTCCGTTCGCTGCTGGATGGTATGCTGTTGTAGTGATGTGATGGATTCCCAAAATGCGGGTAAATTCGTTGAAGAGGTGAGATTGGAACTGCGAACCTCTGTCAGAAGTAATTGTGGAAGGTACACCAAAATAAGCGATCCATCTGTCGAGAAATACGGCAGCAACATTTTCAGCGGAGATGTCTTTTATTGGGCAAGCAATTGGCCATCTGGTAAAACGGTCTACCGCAGTAAAAATGTAAGTAAATCCGTTAGATGGGGCTAAAGGACCGACTAGATCAATATGAACATGTTGAAAACGATGGTCGGGTAGACTAAATGTTGACGGTGTTGTAATTGTATGTCTATGAATTTTACTGCGCTGGCATTGTAAACAATTTCTAGTCCATTGTTTTATATTTGCATTCATCTTTGGCCAAACAAATCTTTCCGAAATCAGTTTCACAGTAGCGCGGATTCCTGGATGAGATAGAGAATGAAGGCAATCGAAAACTCTTTTTCTGTACGCTATTGGAACAAAAGGTCTGTGTGTTCCGGTCGAAGTATCACAAATGATAGTAGAGTCGGAATGCGGTATAGGAACACTTTTTAAGGACAGGCTCGAATTTTGTTTACAAGCTACAAGGTCGGGATCATCTATTTGTAGACGTGCCATCTCTGATAAATCGATTCCTTTGGTGAAGGAAATTGCATCGACATTGAAACGTGACAGGGTATCCGCAACAACATTTGATTCTCCTTTTATAAACTGTATGTTGGTTGAAAATTGAGAAATATAGTCCAATTGTCGCTTTTCTCTTGGAGAATATCGATCACTTTTAGCGTTGAAAGCATAGGTTAAAGGTTTGTGATCCGTGAGTATCACAAAATCTCTGCCTTGAAGTAAGTGGTTAAAATGTTTAACAGCCAGATAAATAGCCAATAGTTCCCTACCAAAAGTACTATATCGCGTTTGAGTTGGTTCTAGCTTCTTTGAAAAGAAGGCAAGTGGTTTGATCTCATTATTCACTCGCTGTTGTAGTACCGCACCTACTGCTGCCTGAGATGCATCTGTACACAAGATTAGTGTTGCTTCCGGATCAGGGTTTATGTAGGTCAGCATAGTTGTAGCAGCGATTGCTGTTTTAGCTGCAGAAAAAGCATCTTTCGCTTCGGGGGGTAATGTGAACTTTTTAGCTTTGCCTTTTAACACCTCGGTCAAAGGTTGTAGAATGGCTGAGCAATGTGGAATAAAGCGACGATAAAAATTGATCATCCCCAAAAAACGCCGAAGTTTATTCAATGAATCGGGTTCTGGAAAGTTCTTGATGGCTTCTATTTTTGTATCCAACGGTTTAATTCCATGTTTGTCGATCATGTGACCTAAAAACTCTAAACTCTCGACCCCAAAAATACATTTGGATGGATTAATAACTATGCCATATTTCTGAAATCTTTCGAATAATTGATGTAGGTGATCAATGTGTTCGTGGAACGACTTGCTAGCTATCAATACATCATCAATATACACGAAAACGAAATCTAGGCCTTTAGTGACCTCATCCATAAATCGTTGAAAAGTTTGTGCGGCGTTCTTTAATCCAAATAGCATTCTCAGGAATTCAAACAAACCAAATGGAGTAATGATGGCTGTTTTTGCTATGTCCTCGTGTGCTACTGGGATTTGATGGTACGCTCGTACAAGGTCGATTTTAGAAAAAAAAATGTTTGCCGTGTAAAGTGAGCGAAAAATCATGTAAATGAGGGATTGGGTAACGGTCCGGTAACGTTAGGTTGTTCAATGACCTATAATCACCACAGGGTCGCCAATCCTGATCCCGCTTGGGCACCATATGGAGTGGGGATGCCCATGGGCTACTTGAAGGACGTATTATACCTAGTTGCATCATGTGGTCAAATTCAGCCTTTGCAACATTCAGTTTGTTCGGTGGTAATCGGCGTGGACGTGCCGATGTTGGTTGGCCTTTTGTGATTATCCGGTGTACTACAGAATGTTGGACCGTGTTTTCACTGTAGTCCGGTTTCGTTATTTTGGGAAATTTAGATAAAATAGTGGTGAATATGTCGTTTCCTGGAGTGTCAATTTTAATACTATGTATGTGGTAGTCTGACTGAATTCCCAGGACTTGAAGTTTAGTGCAGGAATCAATAAGTTTTCTTCTTTTTACGTCAACTAATAAGTTGTAGAAGCTTAAAAAATCTGCACCTAATATGGGGTGGCGGACGTCAGCAATAATAAATACCCAGGTTAAATGACGTTTAATTCCCAAGTCAAATGTTAGAAATTGTTCGCCGAATGTCTTTATTTCAGTCCTGTTAGCCGCCCTTAGGGTGTATTTTCCACCCTTAGGAACAGGTTTGTTGGCTAAGGTAACTGGAATAACGCTGACTTCTGCTCCAGTGTCTACTAAGAATTTATATCCTGAAGTTTTATCAAGGACATGGAAAAGGCGAGTATGAGGATCACTCGAAATATTTGTTGTTACCATGGTTTGGTTGACACCTTTAGGTGAGGAAAATGACTTGAAAAATTTACAAGACGTGACGCATTTCCTAGCTTTGTCACCGTATTTTCTATGGTACCAACATATGTGATCATCATATTTCTTTCCTTTTGAGGTGTCTCGATTCTTACTCCCTCGGGAACTGGAGCGAGACCTTTTAGATGTGAGATTGGAAAGTAATAGTTGTAATCCATCTAGTTTATTTTCGAGACTGGCAATGGTTCGTTCGTGATGTGCTCGTAGTTCGCCTAATTCGGCTGTTAACGACGCTATTGTAGGAGTTTGCCTGTCATTCGAAGTCTCTGATAGTGTCTGCACATACGGTGTAGTACAAGGTGTTACCTCTAAAATTTTGTCGGCCATGCTAGCTAGATTCTCTAAATCTAAAGGTTGGCTAGAAGCACAAAGAATTTGCTTAACTACCGTTGGTAAACGTTGTAGCCAAATTTCCTTCAGAAAAACATCATCAACTTTATAAGGTCCAGCTAACTGCCTCATCTGGTGTAATAATTGGGAGGGTGACTTGTCACCTAACTCACACTCGTGTAGGAATTGTTGTAGCCTCTTTTCGTCCGATAATGAGGTACGTTGGATGATGGCCTGCTTTAACTGGTCATATGTATTAGCTGCAGGGACATTATCTATGAGATCCGATACCTCAGATGCTACTTCCGTCGGCAGTATTCCAAGCACAAAAGAGTACTTTGATGTCTGTGAACGTATGTTACGCCGCTGAAACTGTACTTCCACTTGTGCAAACCAAATACGTGGATTTAATCGGCTAAGTGGAGGCACATTCATCAAGTTTAGAGCGTTTAACTCTGTTGAAATGCAGTCCTGGCTAATGCCATCAGCGTCGGATGGATACACTACAAAGATATAAAAAAAAATAATTACTACAAAAAGGAAAAATAACGCCGAAATGTTTGTGAGTGGACTCAGAACTAGTTTCGAAAGGAAAATTTACGGGCTCACCAGATTTGTGGTGGTTTCCAGCAAAAAAGCTTATACAAGATATATTAATACACCAGGTTACTAATAATAATATGCCAAAAGAGTTAACAGTGGAAACCCTAGGTGTCTGTGTACGGTAAAAAAGAAACCAAGGGTAACAAATTTACAATTATAAATACAAGTGGTGTATTGAGCAATATGGTAGTAACAATTATTACAGAATGAATGTTACTTGAAAGCTGCTCCCTGGGATGACAACCACAAATAAGTCCACTCGATTTAACGTAGGTTCTTCTGCGACTGATGGCACCAACGTCGTGACTAGGAAGACAGAGGCCAATAGTATTGTGTAATAGTGATCCGGGCCAAAATGCCAACGTAGTGCAAAGAGGCCTATAAGGATATTATAATACTATTATAGTCTTCGATCAAAGGCCGTGGCCAATAAAGCAGAAGGGTAGACGACGTGGATAATGTATTATATTTTAATCCGCGCGGTAGTAAAAAGTGTGTTCAAATCTTATCAAAACAATTATCATCTTTTTTAACATAAGTGATACAGAAAAACAACGGATATTGAATAAAAATGTGGTTACAAAAAATCACGGAATATACGTCACCATACACCCTAATAAAAAAGAGTAAATTACAAATGAAAACTGTAAGCAAATAAAGATAAATGTAAAATATTCCACTTCACTAAATACATTGAATTTCATTCCTTCGTAAATTCATTTAAGTGAGAAGTTTAATTATTAAAAAGGCATAGTGTTTAACCTTGAACATACTTGTTTTCTTTTAAATAATTGTTTCAACCTTATTAGTAATGTTTTCACATAATAATGACTGGTTTGTAAATTTTTGCACGCATAATTCTATTTTTAATACAATAAATTCATAAATGCACACGGTCTTATTTCTTACTTAAGTGCCAGTCCATTTGAGGCTACTAGAGTATATTTTAGACAAACCTGGGAATTACTAGTTCGTTTATGCCATTCGACATTGCTACTTCCGCCTTTTGTAGTGTATCGAACAATTCATCGAGTAACTTTCAATAAAATTCTGATGGTGAGGATTGTTTATTCATGAACGATTGCACATTTTACAATTTGATCAAATAATGGTTCATTCAAGCTGAAGTTTGAATTTCCAAACCAAAATGCACATTTCGTACTCCAGGATTAACAAATATGATCTAACTAAATAAAGATAATTTCTGATAACTGCTATGTTTGAAGTGATTACGAGTTCACCTAGTCTTTAGTGGCCCGAGATCTGGCTTCAATTTGATCGTATGAATGTTTGCTATCGTCTATCCTCGTATATAATCTTTGACTTAAATCGCGTTAGTTAATAACGGAATTAAATAAGTCAAATAACGAGAATGTAGTTTTGAATGCATATATTTTGTATAATTGTTGATTAGACAAACGAACGGAGGAACGATGCGAAGATGAGAAAGCGAAGCTAAATTGACGCGCGGTGGAGATGGCTGGTAAGCCAACTCCCGCTTAACAGAGAGTTAATCAATATTTATAAGCCCAGAAAAATAAATTACAGACATGTGATGAGTAACGGTATAAGAAATGTTCATACGCCTACGCGCTCATACAAAGACAATCAAGATATTGATAAGCGTGTATTGACCTACTTTTGTCAACAGAACGCGATTGGTTCGATGAAAACAATTATTATTATAACCAATTGTACCAGTGACTGCTTTACTGTGCTCGTTTGTTTAACTGTGCTAATAACAGCCATTTTAGTCTTCCATTGTATTCCATTGCTTCTACGCGGTTTTCGACTACGCACGTATCTTTTCTTGCCGATCGCACCTGTACTCCTTTGGCACGATCTCAGTATTCTTTCGATATCACGAGATTGCCAACAAATATATACGACTACTACTATCATCTGCCTTCTGATTTTTGGCCTACCGGAATCTTATTGGTCTATTGACACGTAGTCTGGTAGCGGTGTTCATAGTCAAGCTCAACTCGACACCACGCTACATTCGGTGAGCCAAATATTGGAACACGCCTCAACCTCGGTCAAATCTTTCAAAGAAGGCGATTTGGTGAGTCTATTGTTTTATCTATCCACGTCTGTCATATATTTTCATATTAATTTTTAATATATAATATATTTGACATGACGGATAGCGATAAGAATAGTATTAATATAATAGACTCCGATGTACGCGTATCGAATCCTCGGCACTTTTTATTCGCGTGACGATAAATTCCACACCTAATTTGAGAAATTCCCTAGAATAACTAAACCACTCGAGGAGATTTAATCGGTGACCAATCGTGTGGTACACCACATAGTCACCCGCGGACCACCAGTCACGGCAAGACCACGCCGACTGGCACCGGACAAATTAGCCTTCGCTAAACGTGAGTTTGACAGTTTACTATCTACTGGTATTATTCGTCCTTCTCACAGTCCTTGGGCCTCTCCTTTACATATGGTGCGCAAAAAGGATGGGGTTAGTTGGAGACCATGCGGCGACTACCGAGCATTAAACGTCGTTACGCGCTTTGATAGTTACCCCATCCTCCGCATACACGACATCACGGCATCGCTCAAGGGCACGACTATCTTTTCTAAAATCGATCTAGTACGAGCATATCACCAGATCCCAGTCGCTCTTGAAGACATCGAAAAAACTGCTATCACGACTCCTTTCGGTCTGTTTGAGTTCCTACGAATGTCATTTGGATTACGGAATGCTGCTCAAACTTTCCAAAGGTTTATCGATAGCATAGTACGAGACTTGGATTTTGTTCACGTCTATATTGATGACTTGCTGATCGCATCATCAAACGTAGATGAACATTATCAACACCTTACGCTATTATTCCAACGTCTTTCGGATAATGGAATAGTAGTCAACCCATAGAAATGTGAATTGGGTAAATCAGAAATAATATTTCTGGGTCACATCATCAAACAAGAGGGTATTCTGCCTTGCGAGGACAATGTTCGAGCAACCAAGGAGTAAAACGTGCCGTCCTCAATCAAGGAACTGAAGGCTTTTCTCGGTTTGGTTAACTTCTACCGACGTTTTATCCCTCACGCGGCAGAACGGTTACGACCATTAACCGATTTACTACGCGGTAATCCACGCAAATTAGAATTGAACGATACCGCACGTACTGCATTCTCAGAGATCGAAACGGCTCTCGCTGAAGTTACACTCCTCGCTCATCTTGACCCATCAGCCACGCTTAGTATAACGGTTGATGCATCAGATTTCGCTATAGGAGCCGTTATGCAACAGAATATCTCCGGTAATTGGCAACCCCTTGAATTTTTCTCACGACGCCTTACTCCCACGGAGACGAGATATAGCGCTTTTGGTCGCGAGCTTCTTGCAGCCTACTGCGCCATCAAACATTTCCGGCACGCAGTAGAAGGACGCCAATTCATCTTATTCACCGACCATAAGCCCTTAACGTATGCCCTGCATACCAAGTCTGACCGCTACTCACCACGAGAGTGCAGACATTTGGACTATATCTCACAGTTCACGACAGACCTTCGTCACATTAAAGGCGAGTCGAACTATGTTGCCGATGCTCTTTCACGTATCCAGACGAATGCAGTTACCTTACCGGTGCTCGATCTTCCTGCTATGGCCGCCGCGCAAGCAAACGATCCTGTCTGTACAGAAGCACCACAATCTTCGTCCCTTCAGTGTCAGGAAGTACCCCTAGCTACTAGCTCAGGTACTATCCTATGTGTTATTTCTACCGGTCTTCCTCGACCCATCGTACCCTCTACCTATCGCCGTCTCGTCTTCGATGCCCTTCATGGATTGTCTCATCCAGTTATCGCAGCCACATTACGTCTCATCGCTGCACGATACGTCTGGCCGTCCATGAATAAAGATGTTCGTATGTGGGTAAAGCGATGCTTACAGTGTCAACGATCAAAAAAGCACAGGCACGTAGCTGCCCGAATTGGCACGTTCGCTACGCCTGATGCTCGCTTTGATCACGTTCATATAGACATTGTAGGACCATTGCCACCATCGCATGGGTATGATCACATACTCACGTGCATTGACCGTTTTACAAGATGGCCCGAAGCTATTCCCATCACGTCTATCACGGCGGAGACAGTTGCTCACCGCTTCGTAGAACGATGGATAGCATTGTACGGTTGTCCCTCGACTGTCACGGCTGACCGAGGACAACAATTTGAGTCCGCATTATTTTCCTCACTGACCAGGCTGCTTGGTACGGAACGCATACGCACCACCGCCTACCATCCAGCATCGAATGGTTTAGTCGAAAGGTTTCATCGCCAACTTAAAAGTGCTCTCCGAGCACACGAAAACGACAATTGGTACGAAACCTTACCGCTCGTTCTCTTAGGCATCAGAATGAGTTTGAAGGCAGATATCCAATGTTCCGCCGCTAAACTTGTATACGGCACGACATTGCGTCTGCCTGGGGAATTCTTCACACCACGGAGCAGTAATGATTTCTGTAAATCAGACTACGTCCATCGACTGTCTGCATTTATGCGAACGCTGTCTCCGGTGTCAACTCGAATACAACATCGACAGGTCGCTCTCTCTCGAGAGTTATCTACCTGTTCACATGTTTTCATACGAGTAGATTCGGTACGAAAACCTTTGCAACAGCCTTACGAAGGCCCTTTTCACGTGATCTCTCGTCACGAAAAGACCTTCAAGGTTGATCGACACGGCCGCGTCGAGATCGTCAGCATTGATCGTCTCAAACCAGCACACGTCGATGACAGTGCCCTACCCGATAACTTGAGACTCAATGCTAGACCTACCAAACCTTCTAGCGGGATCTCTACGTCTACCTCGGATCCCACGCTAGATACATCAGAGACCTCGTTCTCACGTCCCGGTCAACAGCACGCGTCATCTGCACCATCTACGGACGAGACTTCCGTCTCACGTCCAGATCGGCAGACCACGCCGCCCTTGACCTCGGATGAGATCGCAGGCTCACGAAGTACGAACGAGACCACCGTCTCACGTTCCGGTCGCCGAGTACGATTACCCGTACGCTTTCGCGACTAAACGCAGTCAATAACGGATACGGTGTAGGATTATTCCTATACTACACGCATGCTACACTTTTCTTTTTTTTGATTTTTTTTTGTATCCTGAGCCCACGCCTCCGACCATCGTCCATTTGATAACGTCGACTTCAGTCAACTTTGGCGAAAGCTGGTTTGGCCACCCACGCTCTAGTCAACGCACTCAGTCGATTATCTGGTCTCGAATTCGCCTGGCATACGCTTGGTCGTTATGGTCGCTTCCGGTTTCTTGGCTCAACGTGGTTTCGTCCTACGTCTGCAGCGTTTTCTGGTTCGCATCCCTACGAACGCAATCATCAGATCCTGGATACAAACCACTCTGGTGTGGTATGCTAACTCGAGCAACAAATACAGCACACTTCTGGTACCGTTCTGCGCAAAAGACCTTCGTTGGCAACTCGAGGATCAATGATCACTTCCTGTTCCGCCAATTTCCTCCGTCCTACAACCGCACTTCTGCCGAGCAGTCCCACGAATCAAACCGCTAACTATCGAAAGTGTAAACCCTTTCTAGCGGGGGGCTCCTGTAGTGACCTACTTTTGTCAACAGAACGCGATTGGTTCGATGAAAACAATTATTATTATAACCAATTGTACCAGTGACTGCTTTACTGTGCTCGTTTGTTTAACTGTGCTAATAACAGCCATTTTAGTCTTCCATTGTATTCCATTGCTTCTACGCGGTTTTCGACTACGCACGTATCTTTTCTTGCCGATCGCACCTGTACTCCTTTGGCACGATCTCAGTATTCTTTCGATATCACGAGATTGCCAACAAATATATACGACTACTACTATCATCTGCCTTCTGATTTTTGGCCTACCGGAATCTTATTGGTCTATTGACACGTAGTCTGGTAGCGGTGTTCATAGTCAAGCTCAACTCGACACCACGCTACAAGCGAATAATTAACAAGGTCAGAATGTGACTCAAATAGAATGAATAGAATCGGCTGTCCGAAAGTTAGAATAATAAGGTATTTGGGCTTAACATAATGACAGACACTACAAGTCTACGAACGGAACAAAGACTCTGTGACCAAAGACAAATAAGCTAGCTATTTTGATGCATCCCAGCCTCGCTAACTAGAGAGAGAAGTCCAAGTTCGAACGGGGATATATATTCTACAACAGCCAGAAGCGCGAAGAACCACAACCAGTCTAGTCGGAAATACACACTTTTATATATTGGCTTGTATGTCCATTTTTGAATAATATTCAGAATAAATCACATATATGAAAAATGCTTCACGCGAGAATATCTTATGTCATAGGGGAAAAGGAAACAAACACTATACTGAGTGATCATCAAATTGAATTAAACGGAATTAATGTTAAATAAAAATCATAATGAGTAATCAATCTAATTTTGAATTTTCATACTATCATAACAATAACACACACTACGCAGAAACACGTATTTACGAAGAAAGACAGTAATAACCATATCTCTACCCATGATCATATTCAGGATCTCTATTTTTGAGTTTCATTTACAAAGCTAGTCATGCTTCTAAAGATCTGATATAATTAATTTTGTGTATCTACGTTGACTTTGGATGTAAATACAAGTCAGTATTAGATGTCAAATATGGAATATTATTTGGATATACATAGTTTATGAATTCGAAGAAGTAGTGAATGCGTGCGATTTGAACTACTGATGTGAACCAAAGTAATCTAATTACTCAATTTATAAATCCAAATGAACGAATAATAAGATATATAGACATATATGTACTGATAAACTCCGAGTGTAGCTTTTCTGGGGTTATTGCTGGTTCCAAGTCTAGGTAGTTCCACTTGTACTCCTTTGGCACGATCTCGGTATTATTTCGATACCACGAAAACTTACTATAACCTTCAATTGCATTCTGCTTTCTGGTTTACTCGGAGGTTTAGCTTGCTTTGGTACGCAATCTTCGTGTAGTGGTGATCATAGTCAAACGAGACTGGACGCCACATTACAACCTCATGATGAAAGCCCAGATTCTCCAGAAGTCACGAGGACGATGCCTCTTCTAACAACCACAGCAACGACTAATGTAGGTACATAGAATGTTCGGACGTTACAGGAAACTGAGAGGATCAATCAAATAGCTACGGAAATGAGCGGACACAACTTAGCGTCCATCATAATCAGTGAAATGCATTAAATCTATGCTGGATGGTAAAGGCTAGATTCATGAGAGATCCTGTTGTACCCTGGTTCTGAAAACGAGAATGGTAAGCGCACTCAGGGAATCGCTCCTTTGCCTTCCAAAAAACATGTAAAGTACTCATAGGATGAGAATCTCATGGATCCAGAATCATCAAAGCATCCTTCGAGACAATTGAGGAAGGAATTCTAATGTCTGTTATTTAATGTTATACATCCACCAATGATGTCAATGAAGACGAGAAAGATCACTTTTTCGAGAGGCTGCAAATGACTGCGAAAAAGTGCCTAGGAAACGACCTGACCATCCTGATGGGGGACGACAGTGGTTATGAAAATATCATGGAACGATATGGACTGGGAGAAAGGAACAAAAATGATGACAGATCTGCAGATTTGTTCACCTTCACAAAGCGGTTGTAAAAGGTACAATATTCCCACACAAACGCATGCACAAAACTGCATGGGTCTCACCAGATCAAACTGTAGAGTACTAAATCAATCATATTTGCATCAGTAAAAATTCAGAAGGTCAGTAGAAGACATGAGAACCAGGAGTGGAGCTAACATAACTTCAGATCACCATTTAGTGATTGCCCATATGAAACTGAAGTCAAAGGATCACTGACAACTGGCGAAACAACATTACAAAGGTTCAATACAGCCTTTTATTGATATACTTACAAACAAACAATTCAAGATTTTTCTCTTTGCAACAGGTTGCAAGCCTCACAAGATCTACCAGACGAAGTTGAAACAAAAGTGGAAATGGATCAAAGAAGCACAAACTTTAACGTGTCAAGAGGTTTTGCGCAGAAATAAGCACAAAATTAAGGAGTAAATCTCTATCAAAACTTTAAATAGTATTCAGGAAAGGAAGAGCGAGAAGGCAGGAATAAACAAATGTCAAACGAGAGCTGTGAAATTCAAGGCATAGGCCGAATAAATGGAAGTAAACAAAAGAGTAAGTAGAAACATTAGAGCTGACAAGCAGAAGCAGGTGGAAGACGGTGAAAAAAGGCAGGAAAGTTTGTTATAGAATATCGGTGAACAAGATAAAATTCTAAGTAGACGCCGAGCTTTGAAATCAAGAGACTGAATTCCATATATAGATGAAGTCGCGACACCACCGATCATTGTGGAACAATAGATTGAGTGGAATTTGTAAATATACACCAACTTCCTAAACCATGGGAGGCGTTTGTCAGCATGGGTAGGAGAACATTATAGAACGTTATCCAGCACCATGATATATCATCCGAATTCATACGACAGACCACATTGCGAACTTATGCATGGAAGACAGCTGACAGATACATTTCAAGTGTGGATCGGTGTCAGACAAGACTGCTTACTCTCTTTTTTTCTTTCTATCTTCCGGTGGTCGATTGGATTATGAAGACCTCTACATCTCAAGGAAAGCATGGAATGCAATGGAGTTTTGAATGCAGCTAGGTGATTTGAACTTCGAAGACGACCTAGCTGCTCTATCTCATACACATCAACAAATGCGTGTGGATACAGTGTGGAGGCAGCCTATACAATAGTAGCCCCGACGCACATAGGAAACATAAGATTCTAAAAAACAACACAATGGTACCGGTATTTATGAACATTTTTCTAAGCATGATGCTCTAGAATCATTGGTTGGATACTATCATTATCGGCCTACTGTGGCAAAGAACATACTGGCTTCTAGCTGGAGATGAACTTACTAAAAGACTCTAGAGGTGAATGTAGACTCCTAATTTAATTAGTCTTGAATTGCAAATAACTGTTTGGGTCAGTTTATATACTCCCTACCATCCAATCAAGAAGTTAACAAAAAGTAGGTAAATGGCGGTCCATGTACAACAACTAGATGTTCCTACTGTAGAGGTAAATAATTCCCCAAAATCAAATAGCTCTGTAAGTTTTCGTATATATATTGATAGCTTATCAAATATATCTTCGATCTCCTCGCTTCTGTCTTTTGATTTTACTTGGTGGGTGCGCTTCGTATTAGAAGGTGTTACTGGTTAAAGCGTTGTCAAACTCCGAATACCTGTGGCATATTCACTACCAACACAGGATAGATCACTCAGAGATCTCTCGGAGGACAATATTTAATTTTGTCATAACACGGAGTATTTACAGTGTTTACCAACGAAAAACTCGTTGGGTTTAAACCTCTGGCTGGCCACGTCTTAGGGTCATCACTACCCCACTAGGGGGGGTGATCTGTAGCGGTAAATAATTCCCCAAAATCAAATAGCTCTGTAAGTTTTCGACATTGGATGCTGACCACAGTTTTAGTGGACTCATCTAGCTGAAGGCGCTCGGTCAAGCATCCGCACCAGATCACGTGTGGGAACGCCGTGCTCAACATCTGCCTCAATCGCTAGCCAGATTAGTGCAAACGATCCTCGATATATTGATAGCTTATCAAATATATCTTCGATCTCCTCGCTTCTGTCTTTTGATTTTACTTGGTGGGTGCGCTTCGTATTAGAAGGTGTTACTGGTTAAAGCGTTGTCAAACTCCGAATACCTGTGGCATCTTCATTGGTGAGCCCGACGTGATCTGGTACACCATATTGTAAACTGTGAGTCTGTTCCTTTTTGTGATTTTATATATCGTTGTCTTATTTTAATTTCTTTTTTTAACATTGTGATATATTTTTTTCCGTGTTTTTGGGTTCATATATATATTTGCCACTCGTTCACTTTTCGTACTTGGTATATTACTATGACTGAACAGACCCCTAAAGTATTTAAGTTAAAGACTGTGTCCCCACCCTCTTTCCAACTTATGCCTTTCTGGCCAGACAACATCGAAGCCTGGTTTTGCTACGCAGAAGCCGACTTCTACGAGCACGGTGTGAACGATGCGCGTGCACAATTCCTCGCAGTAGTCAAGGCACTACCGCGCGAATTCAACAGGTACGTAACACCTAGTATGTTTACTAGTGATGTTTCTGATCCATACCAAACACTGAAACAGGCCATCCTTAAACGCGGAGATCTAACCGATCGACAAAGGTTAGACCAACTCCTCAACAACATCGACCTGCAACACGGTTCTGCCACAGACATGTTGCAAAGAATGCGAGAAGTCATTGGCCAAAGAACCTTCGATGACGGCCTATTCAAGCAACTTTTCTTATCCAAACTTCCTCAACAGGTGCAAGCTGTTTTGGTCTCGTTCCAAAACAACGCCGTAGACGAACTAGCGGCATCTGCCGACCGCATTCTCGAAATCACTAGATCTCCTAACGCCGAGGTTTTTTCAGTCAAAGAAAAGCCTCAAACGACCCAGAATGACATAACACAGTTATGTCATACACTTACGCGCTATCTCAAACTCGGTAACGACCGTAAACGATCACTTACTCCGCGGAGAAGCACATCACGTAGGCGATCCGTATCTAGAACTCGAGAGACGGATAATCCTGATTGGTGCTGGTACCATAACCAGTACGGAAAGTCTGCCAGAAATTGCAGAAAACCCTGCAATTTCCCCAACGCGAAATCCGTTGACGCGAAGAATGTTTCGGGAAACTTCCAAGCCGGCACGCATAACGGCGACCGTAGCCGGCGAACATAGCCGTCTTTTATGTCACTGATGTGATAACGAGAGTTCGCTACCTCGTAGATACTGGCGCAGAGTTTAGCGTTCTCCCAGCGAATTCCGACGACAGGCTACACGAGCCTGTTTTAAATCTACAGGCGGCAGACGGAAAGCCTATCGCTACTTATGGCCAAAGGTATGTTTATCTTAACGTGGGTTTACGCAAACCCATTCACTGGATTTTTGTTGTTGCAGATGTTTCTATGCCAATCATTGGTATGGACCTTCTACAACACCACAACTTAATTATCGATACGCGCAAACGGAGGTTAGTAGACGGAAACACTAATTTATCTGTTTGCCTGACTTCTTTTTCTGGTTGCAGGTTATCCCCAGTCACTATTAAGCACACTATAGACCCCTTCTACCAACCACTACTCGATAAATATTCTGGCATTTACCAATCGCAACCGAAATTGCCGTGTGTAACCAGCAATGTTACACATCACATCACGACTACAGGACCACCTGTCTTCTCGAAAGCACGCCGACTGGCCCCCGAAAAGTTAAGGTTGGCGAAAAACGAATTCGACCATATGATAAACTTAGGAATAATACGACCGTCAAATAGCCCATGGGCATCTCCGTTGCACATGGTCCCTAAAAAGGACAGCAACGATTGGCGTCCAACTGGTGACTATCGGAGATTGAATGCAAAAACCATTCCCGATCGTTACCCGTTGCCCAACATTCACGATTTGACAGCTACCTTAAAAGGTGCAACTGTCTTTTCAAAAGTTGACTTGGTAAAAGCTTATAACCAAATTCCTATGGCCACTGAAGACATTCCTAAAACCGCTATTATAACGCCCTTCGGACTCTATGAATATTTGCGAATGCCTTTCGGTCTGAGAAACGCGGCACAGACTTTCCAAAGGTTCATAGATGACGTTTTTCGAGGTTTAAACTTCGTACATGCATACGTTGATGACTGTCTAATAGCAAGTCCGGACAGAGAATCACATCTCCAGCATCTGGACATTGTTTTCGACCGACTACAAAAACATGGCATTACCGTAAACATTCAGAAATGCCAAATCGGAACCGATTCCTTAGACTTCTTAGGACACACTATAGATGCGCATGGCATTCGACCCCTTAGAACGAAAGTGGCGGCCATTCCGGATTACCCAGAACCGACCACCACCAAGCAATTGCGCACGTTTAACGGTCTGGTAAGTTTTTATAGACGATTCATACCGAAATGCGCGTTACTTATGTAACCCCTTACCGACCAACTTCGTGGAAATGCGAAATCCATTAATCTAGATGACACTACCCGAAAAGCATTCTCCACGGTTAAGAAACATATCGCCCGAGCAGCAATGCTTGCTCATCAGGACCCTAAAGCGCCCATTAGCATCTCAGTAGACGCATCCGACTCAGCAATCGGAGCAGTCTTACAACAATGGGTTAACCACTCCTGGCAACCTTTGGCATTTTTCTCTAGACGGTTGCTAGACACTGAATCGAGGTACAGCACATTCGGTAGGGAACTCCTAGCTATGTATTGTGCTGTCCGGCATTTTCAACACTATATCGAAGGCCGTGAATTTATCATTTTTACCGACCATAAACCACTTACTTTCTCCTTAAGCTCTTCTTCGGACAAGTACTCACCACGTGAGTCTCGACAACTGGACTACATTTCGCAGTTTACTTCAGATATTCGACAAATTTCTGGAGCAAACAATGTAGTTGCAGACGCCTTGTCTCGTATAAATTCCTTGAACAGTTCCCAAGGAATCGACCTTTTAAAACTCGCCCAACTTCAAAAAGAAGACAGTGATCTTACGCACGAGTTGGCCTCAACAACACTTAAACTGCGCATTAAACAGATGGGAACAGGTAAGGAAACCTTACTTTGTGACACATCTACAGGTAGGGATCGCCCAATCGTGCCGAAGCAATATCGATGCAACGTCTTCGATACGTTACACAGACTTTCTCATCCAGGTGTTCGTGCAACCATCAAGCTTATAGCAGAACGGTTTTGCTGGCCTGGTATGAATAAAGATGTGAGGGAGTGGGCACGCTCCTGTGTAAGCTGCCAGAAATCTAAGGTTATTAGGCATAACAAATGTCCCTTAGGCTCGTTTAAAACTCCCGATGCTCGCTTCGACCATGTTCATTTGGATTTGGTAGGACCTTTACCAGATTCAAATGGATATTCTTATCTTTTTACATTCGTAGACCGTTTTACTCGATGGCCAGAAGCAGTACACATCAAAGATATTACTGCTGAAACAGTGGCCCGCGCCTTCGTCGAGAGGTGGGTAGCAAACTTCGGCTGCCCAACAACCATTACTACAGACCGTGGACGTCAGTTTGAATCTGAACTGCTCCGTTGTCTGACCATGAAACTAGGAATCACTCTCTTTCGAACGACGGCTTACCACCCACAAGCAAACTGGTTAGTAGAACGTTTTCACCGACAACTAAAAGCGTCACTATCAGCCTCAAACATTTCTCAGTGGACTGACGCTCTTTCACTCGTCTTACTAGGCATACGCAATGCAGTGAAATCTGACATTGGATACACTGCATCTCAACTCGTTTATGGTATGACCCTTCGACTTCCAGGAGAGTTTGTGGACCCTTCATCCTCTTCGATGGACATGGATCTAACCTCCTACGCGGACAGGCTTACAAACGCAATGCGTTCAGTTAAACCTGTTTCCACTCGACCACAATCAACTGATGTTTTCGTTCAACCTGACTTACTACATAGTACACACGTTTTCGTGCGTCGAGACTCGCATCGACGACCTCTCGAATCAACATATGAAGGACCTTTCAAAGTTCTTCAACGCGAATCTAAGTACTATATAATAGATAAGAACGGAACCAACGAAAGCATCAGTATCGATCGCCTCAAAGCAGCGTATATAGAAGGAAATCCTATTCACGTCGATTTTCCTTCAATACAATCGCACGACAAAACTCCTGCGCTTATAATGCCTCAATCAACAGAAGACACACACGTTGATACTGCGACAGTCTCCGAAAATAAACTCAAAACAACGCGTTCTGGAAGAAGAGTAAGATTTCCAGAACACTTGAACGATTACTGCACGTAAGACACAAGTTAACATTTTATATCCCCTCGATTTTCCCTGGTACTATATATAATTTTTTTATTTAAAAAAAAACCTGAATTTAATATGCTTATATATTATTATTTTTTTTATTTCAAAAAAGAAAAAAACAAAAAAAATAACGATATTATAAAAATCTTATTTTACGCTACTACGTGAGCATGAGTTTGTTTTCCTTTTTCTTCGCTTGTTTTGTGTTTTCACGCGCGTACGAGTGTATTCCGATATGCACTTACATATTTTTCTTTTCTTTTCCAGGACGACTGGAAAAGACGATGAAAAGAACGATGAAGTTGCGAAAAACGAAAATCTGCATTGTACCTTGTTTTACTATATTGTACATCATGGTCCATTATAGTAAGGAAAGACGACCAGACGCTGCTAAACCTAGCAAGCTATCAGAAGAGTGTTTACCAACGAAAAACTCGTTGGGTTTAAACTTCTGGCTGGCCACGTCTTAGGGTCATCACTACCCCACTAGGGGGGGTGATCTGTAGCGGTAAATAATTCCCCAAAATCAAATAGCTCTGTAAGTTTTCGACATTGGATGCTGACCACAGTTTTAGTGGACTCATCTAGCTGAAGGCGCTCGGTCAAGCATCCGCACCAGATCACGTGTGGGAACGCCGTGCTCAACATCTGCCTCAATCGCTAGCCAGATTAGTGCAAACGATCCTCGATATATTGATAGCTTATCAAATATATCTTCGATCTCCTCGCTTCTGTCTTTTGATTTTACTTGGTGGGTGCGCTTCGTATTAGAAGGTGTTACTGGTTAAAGCGTTGTCAAACTCCGAATACCTGTGGCATATTCACTACCAACACAGGATAGATCACTCAGAGATCTCTCGGAGGACAATATTTAATTTTGTCATAACACGGAGTATTTACAGTTTAATGAATGCAACACAATCGAAAAAGATGGAGAGTTAATGTGACAGCCTCCATTACTAAAGATCAACATGAAAAGATCCAATAGCTACTGGAAACGACTAGAGGGGAGTGTTGGTTTGAAATCCTTGTTCGGCGGCACATGCTTGACCACAGATAAAAGGGATAAGCACATGAGCAAATAAAGTCTTAATTAGGACTTTCACCTTTCGCTTACAGATGTTTGAGCACTTGCCTTAATGGTTTATATATAATAAGATAAGTTACCAATGGAAGGAGGACTGCTTCAACAAACCCTTATGTTTCTGCATTAACTATTAACCGACGAGGTTGGTGAAACTATGAGAATTATTTGTCAAGAGTTACTTATATATCTGAATTAATACTCTATGCGTTCCAAGCATCTCAATAAATGTAACAGGTTATCCACTGACGGTGCAGAGAAACTGGCGTGTCCTGAAAGCCACCGACTGATATTGCTTTAACTGAATCTAGCAAACTTGTGGATGGGATGAGGGAGAAAATGAGTCTAGACACGGTAGATAGTCCAGTAAGGCTTCCGGTAGATATAATTACAGATACTCCAATGACAGAAACCCCAACAGACACTCATAGACGCTGGATACCAAGAAAGTCCGAACGCCGCAGAAAACCAGTTATCAAGCCGCAAGTGGACCCGAAGAAGTGGTCTTGGGATGCTGGGATGATCCAGAAAAATTCTCGCAAAAGACATGCAAGGATCAGGAAACATTAAGAAGCATTTCATCCAATATGCGTTCACTTGGAGTTTAGCTAGAAACATCAAGGATGTCAAACGCCACATGTAGAGCTTCTGATTGGCTGGTTGTTATACAGCTACTATGTTTAGTAGCATTCCAGAATCTTCGAGCAACCCAAGGACATTTAGAATATTATAGAAACCCTATGTTTTCTGTATTAAAATAAACCCTGGAGCAAAGTACTTTTCGAATATTTTGCGCCTTCTCTCTCGTGTTCAGGTCGTTGTATAGTTCTAGCTTGGGGGGTTAAGGAATAGCTTAGGAACCGAGTATAGCATTCAAATCGTAAGACTTATCAGTTGCCAGTTTCACATTATTAGGTAGGCATAGGAATAAAAAGCAGGAAGACTAAAATCCGTCAGATCTTCCTGTGCGCAGTCAAATTAACTCACTGTGTTATATGAGACAACGCGATGTCCTGAACCTAAGAATTTTTGCTTCTTGTTGATTTTTATTAACTTACTGAGTGACCCCAACCCATAAAATCTTCTACAAAGGTATGGTTAAATGACTTCAAAAGCGACACATTTTCATGGAGATTTGGGTACTTTTTCAGATGAGGTGAGCAGTATAACTGATACGATTCGCAAGAAACGTGTTTTCTTAAGAGATACACTAACCTAAGGGGTAACACCCAAAAACTGGAGATACAACATAGTAGAACGGACTGCAGACACAATTTCTACTCCTTAAGAGTTGTCAAATGCTGGAACTCGCTGTCAGCTGAGCTAGTCCAAGCAACTTCCCAGGAGTCCTTTAAGAGGCGACTTGATCTATTCTTAAGAACTAAGGATAGTATCCTACTATGATTTACCAATTCATTTTCTTTCTCTTTTATCGTTAATATACCTAGGTTCTTGCCTGGAGGTATTGGTGATCCACTGCTACTAGACACGGAAGCCTGTTAAGCGAAAGCTTCTTCTATTCCGTCCGCAACCATTTGAACCATTTGAATGACCGAACGCCTTCAGCTAGGCGAGTCTATTAAAATTAATGCGGTCAGCATTAACTGTCGAAGACTTACAGAATTTATTTTCTGCACCAAACAATTTGAGGATATCGGTACGGTGAAGGTCAAGCTGGTCAAGGTTGCCGTAACACAATATATGGGACAATGAGTTAAAATATGGTTAGTATGTAGTAGCTAACGACTCGTAGTTCTAATTACTTATTTTATAGCCTTAGGTGTTTCTGTCAATAATACTATATTTATATATATAAGGTAATTATGCATAATTATCTTTTGGTTAAGTATGAATATTGTTCTTGTTAGCGTAAGGTTCACTATTTAACTTTAATGTACGTCATATAATTTTATTTTATTTGGTCTTCAAAGCATATGCTGAGTTGGTGTCTACATAACAGTAAAATTAATGACTATAGTCCTTAATACAATAGTACTAGTGAAATGTAGTTCGTGAATATCGTTATTCGAAGTACTGTCCTGTGACACGGTTGCTTTTGTATAGGTGTTCGGATCTGCTCTTTACACTGTAGCTTATCAAGTTCTGCCTTAGCTCTCAAACTTAGTCCTTATGTCTTGTATTATAAGTCTTCCAACATATCACTGGCCATATATAAACAGGTTAGTGAACATTATAAACTTTGTGTACGTCACAAAATTTAACATATAAACGTACAAACAGTATGCCACCTCTCATAAATCCAATTTTCCATTACTGTGTAAGCACTCAATCAAATATTAAGTGATTTCTTTAAAATTAGTTCCGAAGGATAAGATCATGACTTTTAATGTTTTGTCCTACAAATTTAGTGTAGAATATGACTCTTCTTCGTAAAAAACTCATAAAATTTTAACATGGTGGCCTTAGTGACTACCAGAGGAATTCTCCGGTTACTTTTCAGTTGGATGTGTCATTTTAGTCTTCATTATTTTTGAACATTTTGTTTGTTAATTATCAGTTAATTTGTAGGTCTTGGTGCATGTCACCTAAGTTTCACTGATCAATCCAACTACGTGTTAAGAAGGATCGATCTCTCTACGAAATTTATAGATAAACTATCCATAATGTGTCTTTTCATGGTCGCGAGATATCAAAGTTTATTACTACTCATTGTTACACAGGGCTTTGAAATGCCAAATAAAAAGGACACAAAACCAGACTATCTCTACTACTATTTGCGTACACAAATATCACAACTGAATCCTTTACAAAAGTGAAGGTTTTATTATAGTATCGGAATGCCAAAACCTCTTGAATACAAAAGCTTGGTTGGTATTGTTTTGTAGATTTTCGATTTCAAAACTAGACGACGAAAGTGTAATATTACAAAAACTAAACATCAAAATTTTCAACAAAACATGTCTATTATTTCCAATACGGACAGTAGCGCTACCTGTTTCTTCAATTGTTAGTTTAGCTTGAGTTTATTCTTTTAAAAACTTTCAGATATATGTTTAATGATATTAACGTCTAAAATGGTTAAATTATATTGGATACGGTAAAATAGATTTTGAGTTTTTCTATTCTTCTTATAACTTTCAAAAGTTCTTTTTGTGTGGAGTAGGGTTATCAGCATGGTGTTGAAATAAATACCATACCTCGGTTATTTTCAGTCAATACATACAGATGGTTTTTTAGAAGTCCTTTAATAGAAGAATATCTAGTACAGCTTGTGGCTTACATAAAGTAGTGTTTTTGCACATCTAACTGACTTTCTGCTAAGGTTGCATGGTTGTGCATATAATTGAATAAACACGATAATTATCCTAAATTCACACTAAGTTCATTAGAGATAGTGTTTACGTTAACATTTATCACTTATTATCGTATTTTATATACGAGAACATAGTTCACATACGTCTGTCCGGGTTGTCAATTTATATTTTACATATTTACAGATGTCCAACACATTTGAAGTTGCTGAATTGGCTGAAGATTTGGATGAAGATAAAAGTTTTGAGGCTGTCGAGCCATGTCTTAAGTTCAAATATATAGAACATGGTTTATGTGATATAACTTCCATAGATTCCATCACTTGTGTGGCAGTGCATGGGAAAGTAAGTATGTTTTGGTAGACATTTTCTTGTAAAACTGATTTGTTGCGTAAATTTGTCATCAGTATTTCTCATTAAATATAATAAACCATGATAAAGAAAACCCAAATAAATTTTTGATGTCGGTCAGTGGCAAATCAGTCGAAGGACTTAACTATGGATCACTGTATAGTAGGTTCCTATTTCCATTTCACCAGACCAGTAGTATCACTACCTTGCACAAAACGTGTAGCCTAAAGTCGATTAGATACGTACTTGATACTTGGTTGTATTGAAAATGTTAATATCTGACTGCTTTCATGTCTTGTTTTACTTATGCCTGTTACTCCCAATGGAGCATAGGCCGCCGACCAGCATTCTCCAACCCACTCTGTCCTGGGCCTTCTTTTCCAGTTCCATCCAATTCTTGTTCATTTTTCTCATATCTATCTCCATTTCCCGGCGTAATGTATTCTTTGGTCTTCCTCTCCTCCTTCGACCTTGAGGATTCCATATGAGGGCTTGTCTTGTGACGCAGTTGGGTGTTTTCCTCAATGTGTGTCCTATCCACTTCCAGCGTTTCTTCCTGATTTCTTCCTCCACTGGGATCTGATTTGTTCTCTCCCACAGTAGGTTGTTGCTTATAGTGTCCGGCCAGCGGATCTGAAGTATTTTGCGTAGACAACTGTTAATAAACACCTGTATCTTTTGGACGATGGATTTCGTAGTTTTCCAGGTTTCCGCGCCGTACAGTAGAACTTTCTTCACATTTGTATTGAAAATTCTGACCTTCATGTTGTTTGCCAATTGTTTTGAGTTCCAGATGTTCTTCAGTTGTAAATATGCTGCTCTTGCTTTGCCAATACGTGCCTTCACATCTGCATCAGATCCACCGTGTTCATCGATGATACTGCCCAAATATGTAAAGTTTTTTACACCTTCCAAAGCTTCTCCGTCAATTGTGATTGGATTGGTGCATGCTGTGTTGTATCGAAGAATCTTGCTTTTCCCTTTGTGTATATTGAGACCTATTGCTCCTGAGGCTGCTGCTACACTGTTCGTCTTCTCCTGCATTTGTTGTTGTGTGTGCGATAGAAGAGCCAGATCATCTGCGAAGTCTAGATCATCCAATTGCATCCTAGCTATCCACTGTATCCCGTGCTTCCCTTCAGATGTTGATGTCTTTATGATCCAGTCGATCACCAGGAGAAAGAGAAAGGGTGAGAGTAAGCAACCTTGCCTGACACCGGTCTTTACTTCGAACGACTTTGTCAACTGTCCTCCATGCACGATTTTGCAGTTTAATCCATCATAGAAATTCTGTATGATATTGACTATGTTCTCAGGCACACCGTAGTGTCGAAGAAGCTTCCATAGGGTTGTTCTGTCCACGCTATCAAATGCTTTTTCGTAGTCGATGAAGTTGATATAGAGTGATGAATTCCATTCAATTGATTGTTCCACAATGATCCGTAGAGTTGCGATTTGGTCTGTGCACGATCTATCCTTACGGAATCCTGCCTGTTGGTCTCGAAGTTGGGCGTCTACGGAGTCCTTCATCCTGTTTAACAATACCCTGTTGAAGACTTTTCCTGGTATTGAAAGAAGAGTGATTCCCCTGTAGTTGTCACAGTTGCTGAGATCGCCTTTCTTTGGTATTTTGACTAGAAGTCCTTCTTTCCAGTCTTTTGGTACCTGTTCCTCATCCCAGATCTTTCTGAAGAGAATGTGGAGTATCCTTGCAGTTGCCGCTACGTCTGCTTTCAGTGCCTCTGCTGGAATGCTGTCTAGTCCTGCTGCTTTGCCACTCTTGATTTGTCTGATAGTCATGCTGATCTCTTCAATTGTTGGTGCGCCAACATCAATTGGGAGGTCCGTGAGTGCTGCTTCGATGTTGGGTGGGTTCAGTGGGGCTGGTCGATTCAAGAGTTCTTTGAAGTGTTCTACCCATCTGTTTCGTTGTTCTTCAATGTTGGTGATTATCTTGCCTTCCTTGCTTTTCACTGGTTGTTCTGGTTTACGGTGATTTCCAGAGAGTTTCTTTGTTGTTTCATACAGTTGTCTCATGTTTCCTTCTCTGGCAGCCTTTTGCGCCGTCAATGCCAAATCCTCCACATATTTACGTTTGTCAGTTCTGAT
Source organism: Schistosoma spindalis (assembly GCA_946903255.1). Taxonomy (NCBI): domain Eukaryota; kingdom Metazoa; phylum Platyhelminthes; class Trematoda; order Strigeidida; family Schistosomatidae; genus Schistosoma; species Schistosoma spindalis. The sequence continues at coordinate 34,946,808 of OX336420.1, read as the reverse complement.
GCTCCTTTTCACTTGATTGTTTACTTCTGTGTATTCAGCCTGTGCCTTGACTTTTTCTGCTCTTGTTCGACTGGTATTGATTGCTGCTTTCTTGTTCCTCCTTTCTTGAATCTTATCCAGTGTATCGACCGTGATCCAATCCTTGTGCTGGTGCTTCTTTTGGCCCAGAACCTCATGACATGTTGAAGTGATTGCCTCTTTTATCTCTTTCCAGTTGCTCTCCATAGTAGTTCCTTCTCCATCGAGTAGATCATGAAAGGCTTGGAACTTATTGCTGAGGGTTATCTTGAATTTATTGAGTTTGTCAGTATCCCGAAGAAGAGCCGTATTAAATTTTTGTGATATTGTCCTCCCCGTTGTCCAGTGCCTCTTGAGTTTCAATTTCATCTTGGCGACCAGCAAGTGATGATCTGATGCTATATCAGCTCCTCTCTTTGTTCTCACGTCCTCCATCGTCCTCCTGAACTTTTTGTTGATGCAGATATGGTCGATTTGGTTCTGTGTGGTGTGATCCGGTGAAGTCGATGTGGTTTTGTGTATGCGTTTATGTGGGAATATAGTCCCACCTATGACCAGTTTATTCAAGGCACAAAGATTTGCAAATCTCTCACCATTTTCGTTCCTTTCTCCCAGTCCGTGTCGTCCCATGATCTCTTCATATCCGGTGTTGTCAGCTCCAACCTTGGCATTTAGGTCTCCCATTAGAATAGTCAGGTCTTTTGTTGGGCACTTCTCGACGATTGACTGCAGCCTATCGTAGAATTGATCTTTAGCGTCTTCGTTGTATTCGTTGGTAGGCGCATAGCATTGGATGACGTTCATTGTAATGCCCGTTTTCTTGGTTTTGAAGGAGGCTTTGATGATCCTTGGTCCATGAGATTCCCATCCTATAAGTGCATTTTGTGCTTGTTTGGACAGCATCAATGCAACTCCTTGTGTATGTGGAGCATTTTCTTGTTCATGTCCGGAGTATAACAGCAGCTCCCCTGAAGCTAGTCGTTGTTGTCCAACTTGCGTCCAATGTGTTTCACTGATCTCAAGCACCTCTAAATTGTATCTCCTCATTTCTGCAGCAATTTGGAAAACTCTCCCAGTCTCCCACATTGTGCGAGCATTCCATGTACCTAAATAAATGGTTGCTCTGGTTGTCAGAAGGGGCATCGGCCTCGTGACTTCCGAAGAAACTCGGCTTTCATCATGAGGCGTCATAATTCTTCTAAGCGAAGACCTTCTGACTCCCAGGGCAGTCTTGTTTTAGTTTGTGCAAATTCCTAGTATACGTTTACAAACAGTAGCTTCTTATATGGTTATGTTAGTGCCTAGCAAATCCTAACAGATGGCGTTTATGATGTCTCACAATATCCATCTCTGTGAAGAAATTAGTTCTATCGTTTTTGTGATTGGCGATCTCTACAATTCTTGTTTTTGACTGCTTGATGAAGTCTCACAGTGACTCTGGTTGCTGTTTGTATAAACACATATTTCCTTTGTGTTTCATGTCTTTGGTTTATTAATCTGTCATGAAGCTTAATCTGTTTAAAAGTTCATCGCTGGTATACATTCAGTGCATTCTAATACCATTTGATCTACTGGCCTTCTACATCTAGTGGTTTAGAGTAAGCGCTAGATGTAAGCTTTCTTCCCTGCAATGTTTTATGAAATTACCCCCTATCTAAAGTCACTAAATAGATTTCCCCGTTACAGACCATTAATATACAGTATTACGAGCTTTTTAGTTGAGATATTGAAGTTTCGAATGTAATAGGACTTTCTGGTTAGAAATTATGCCTTCAATGCCTTGTAATTTTTCAGTGTAAAAGATTGGATAAAGTAAACAATGTTTAAGATGTTTAACAAGGATGGTAACAAGTGGTTGTTGCTTATTGGGTATGTTAGCAAATATTCCGCTACTAATGTTTGATAATAAAGTTGGAATTCGTGGCTAGAAAACCCATTTCGAAAGCCCTCATGTGCACAGCGTATTTATTTTTGTGAAGTAGGATAAATCCATATCTTAATGAACGCCCAGTGAAAATACCAAGTTTTCTTGGGTTTAAAGAAATAGTAGTATCTCTGCTCAATATTGTGAGTTCCGTTGCAATAAAGAATTATTAACATCGAAAGCAAGTAGCAGAAGCATTTAGCAAATAACGAAAACTCCGTAGATAAGTAAATATGTTTCCTGTTATGCGTAATTGTTGGGGATACGAAATTCCCAAAGACTAAATCAATGAAGGAATCAATTTTTGAATTCATTAATTGATTTAAAGTGAACTTCGCCCATTAACTTTCAGTCAGTATGGAGTTTGTTATTTTGTTTTCTATTTCTTCATTGTTTTGATTAGCACACGGCGATTCGTATTCAGTGACAATTACCCTGTCTATAAATTCTAATAATTTAAATCGATTTGTAACTGATTAATTTTGCTTTGTGTTTTGAAGTGTATTTACGCTTCTCCCACAAGTCGTGTTTTGGTTTTGAGGTCGGTTGAGTGAAGATGGAAGGTGCTAGGGAGCCGGCGAAGACCGTAGTAACAAGCTTTAAACGGAATAGTGTTTCATGTGTCATGATTTTCATTTAGCAAGGTTGTGTTAATAAGCGTTGCAGGGGAGATTGGCATAAATATTTCAAATGAAGTGTTATGTTCAAAGTGTGCAGCAGAATGGTGTTTACGTCGGTCATATGCTGATATTCTGTTGGTGGTTGTATTAAAAATCATTAGTCTGTCCCGTTTATTGGATTTCCGATTCAGTCAGTTGGCTAAAAGCGTCACCAATAATATTTAGACTATTAACTTTTAACTGTAGGCGTTTCAGATGAACTCATCAATTACTGATTGATATGCACTTTCAAGAGACTATTCTGTATAAAAACCGCAAATTCATCTATATTATTGATTCAGTACATATGCAAAGGATGAACTGTTAGTACTTTACGCATATACGTATCTGTTCACACTGCCGAAAGTTTAGCAACTAGAAATTAAAAGCCGAAAATCTGTGTAGAAATCTAACTTTCGTTTCTTCTTTATGACTCACTGGATGTCCTTCCTCGTTAAACTGTTACACGAGTATTATACTTATACATTCAGTATAAACGTTTAACCATTTTAAAATCTTCGCACTACACTTTAAAGTTTATTGCAGTTGGAACACAATTAGGACGCATTCATTTACTGGATCACAGTGGTTTTCCTGTTGAAAATGGATTTTATGGCGTGGTAAGCGATCATATTCTATATTACTTCTTGTAGCAACATTCCATATACATGCGTTTTATTGTTTGCGTATATGCCAATTATATATAACTCACTACTGATACTAAAATCCCGTGTTTACAAGTGTGACATGCTCACTGCTAAGTATTTTATTGATAAAAAATGATAGTTTCCTTCTCAGTTACCGAGTTAATATTGATTACAGGCCTAGTAGTTTAGTCAGTGGACCTTAAACTAGTAGGTCCCAGGTTTGAACCCCGCTTCACCCACTTCGCTTTGGTTTGTCGGTCTCAATGCAGAATACACAAACCTTTATTTGGTAAATATGTCACAAATTAGTATGTTTTCAGATGTTAAAGCTTTTCTTTATAAATGTTACTACTGCTAGCCATAGTAGGTGGTAAATAAAAATCCCAAGTATACCGTTTTTAGCGTGTTGTCGATTTATCATGACTACACACAACTCGTTTTTGGTTGAAAATCGTTTTGTACTGCAGTAGTCAGCAAGTTTGGGTTATAGGAATACTGATTGATAGATAATACACAATCATACGATTTAGCTTACTGGTAATTGTTCATGACACTAAATTGTTGGTGCTAGTTCTGTATTAAGGTGCTGACAAAAATAACAGCACAACTGGTCAATAGAATAGATTTTTTCTAATAAAATGACATTTTAAAATGCAAAATAAGGAATAAAAACAAAAATAATTAGAAGTCCTTCCAATTATAAACGATTAAAAGGTACGGATTTCATAGGTTACTCACGCGCTATTCAAGTAATGACCTAACTATCAGACTTCGTTCATGAACTTCATGCCAGTGCTATGTCCGTCTCGAAGTTCACTACATGTCCCATTTATTGTGCAAGAAGACTGTAGCGGTAACTTAATGTTGGTGGTTCACAGTCCGGTTAGGTGTTTTGACTTAAAGAAAACTGTAATTAATCACATCACTGTAGTCCAGCATTTCATCCATCTATTCTTTTTATAGAAAATGTAATTTTAAGATAAATAAACATTTGGAAAAAAAGTTAGGAATTGTCTCTTAGATTTAATTTCAGTTATTTTACTATTCTCTAAACAGTAGTTGACGTTAGGGTTCTTCATTCTGTTCGAAATCCACGTAATTACAAATGTAATGATAAATACTTATAGACAATCATATCATTAGTCATTACCATATATCGTATTTCAAATAAGTGTGCTTGGTTATGTTTACGTGATCAGATTTTGTTCATTGTTTTAGTTGCTACTGACTAGGGTTTCTTACAGGATTATAAAATTCACTTTTAACAGTAGCGATTTCAGTGATTAGGTCATTTCGTTACAGTTGTTTAGTCACGACTAATATGAAATTCTCCAGCAGATCTTCCAGTAGTTGTCTGTTTTAAGTTTTGATTAGATTTCTTGGTAGTGATATTTTCGTTGACTACTAGTGATCAGATTCGAAGGTAGGTACTGCTTACAAGAGTCCTGGACGTGTGTTGTTTTTCATTTGATGCTGATCATTAGAGTAGGCAAGTATCCTGGTAGCTCGAAATATCCTCACCAAATTATTTAAAATAGATTTTTAAAAAAACTTTCGTCATGACAAATTTCGATATCAGTCAGACAATAAGTCATAAGTTCGTACATTCATTAATTATTGTTGTTATCATTATTTCACTCATTTGTTTTGTTATATTGTATTTAAATATAGGTTTTACTAGGATAGTTCTTCAACCGATGTTCATAAATTATTAATGACTAATATAGTTTTGTCGTAAACGGTATACATGTTTATAACTCTTCATATACATTGATCCTCTAATACATATCACTAATCTGTTTTTCTTCCATCTTGAGACAATTTATAGTTTTTGCAATGTTGATATAGAAATAAAGCAGAAAATCGTCAAATAAAACTTTGAATTTCTCTATAGCTTTTAATCATAATTCTACAGTTTTTCCTTTGTAAATTCATTACTCCATAAATCTTCGCTCTCTTGCTTTCAGCATACCGGACCTGTTAATGCAATTAGTATATCGGAGCAAGGTTATTTTATTGCTAGTTGTGGAGAAGATGGACTTGTAAGTAAAACATCATAAAATTTAAATTCATTATTCAGTGTACTTTTGCTGTTGAAAATTAAATAAGTTCACTGAATTATTCAGTTTCCTTTCACATAAATCTATATATCCTTTGCTTTTAATTTTTGTTAGACATATACACTTCTTAATATGGGGGACTTTGTGAATATTGTAGAGTTTTCATAGTTCAAATCACGAACTGATCTCAGCCAGACCACCATTGGGAACCGACAGCACTGGAAGGTGGTTTCATCCTAGTATGGGACTTCTCACCAATGCATATCCACAATTCTTCCTCCAAATGCCCTAGTATGGCCGAGAGCGGGGAAGGTTCGCCCTCCCTCTCGAAATACTCTCACACGGCCACGCGTATACAGCCTCTGCCAGGGAAGTCCTACTCACTGCCTTCTCGTGGCGGGGGTGTTGTTTACGAAAATGAGAGGACGAAAAGCGAATGTCCGGCGCTATAACCGGATCCCAATTCTATGGTGCACATGGGCTCAAGTATCCTGAAGGAACAAATGGCGTATGAACCAGCTTTTGGTCACCGGCTTCCATGGGACTGCATCTCCTCACGATGCTCCACTGCCTTGTGGACTAGACCTTTAGGTCGAAGGCTCGGGGTGTGGCCCCCTAAGAAAACCACCTGCTTCGGTCTGGGCACCCGGGCAGTATCTCAGCCGACACACTAAAACTATGATGAACTATCTGCTTATAGAAAATATTCGTTTCTCTCCGACTAACATTGAAATGACTGGTATTATTATTATCATTATTATTATTATTATTATTATTATTATTATTATTATTATTATTATTTACTACGTCATTTATTCACTATCTCCTATTTCTACTTTTTGTATCCGTTTCGACTCAGACAGCAGCTCGCCTATGGTGAAAATTTAGCTTTATCTAAACGTTCTCGAGTCACTGCCTGGTTGAAAATTGTATGTTACTACCGAATATGAGTACTGAAGCAGTTTTTCTGAAACCACGTGCACCATTCAAACTGGCTGCCTTCAACGTTCGCACACTTATGCAGGTCGGACAACAGATAGGGCTGGCTATGTCTTTGGAAAGTCTTAATATTGATGTGTGTTGTCTATCCGAGACCCGTATTCAAGACTCTGGTGAAGTACTACAAGTTCGCTCTCCATCTGTCACTTCAAAAAGCTTGTTTTATGTGCGTTTATCCGGGGACCCTGTGGCATCTTCGTCTGGTCTTGCTGGCGTTGGTGTCGCACTAAGCGCAAGAGCTGAGGCAGCACTAGTCGACTGGATCCCCATTAACAGTCGGTTATGTGCTGTTAGATTAGAAAGTTCCATCAAAGTGAGAAGAAATCGGCGTGAGAAACGATGTCTTTTCGTCATCTCCGCCTATGCCCCGACAGATTGCAGCCCGGATGCAATCAAGGACGAGTTCTACCATCAGCTAACTGTTCTTCTCCAGAAAGTGCGTTCGACAGATATTGTAGTATAAGCCGGAGACTTGAATGCTCAGGTCGGGCGTCTAGGCACAGAAGAGAGTCGTTTAGGTGGCCGATGGGGACTCGTTGGTCGCAGGACAGATAACGGGGAACGTCTACTGCAACTATGCACAGACCACAACCTGTTTCTGGCTAGCACTAACTTTCGGCACAGTCATCGCCGATGTGCCACCTGGCGTCCTCCTTCTGCATCTCAAGCCTGGACTCAGATTGATCACATCGCGATCAGCTACCGCTGGCGTGGTTGTGTACAAGACTGCCGCTCCTTTTGTAGTACCTATCTGGAATCTGATCATGCTCTGGTCTGCGCCAATCTTACCTTACTTTTCAGTGGACAACGAAGTGACCGCCACCAAAGGATTGATGTTAGCAAGCTGGCTGCAACTTCTGTTGCTAGTAAGTACCGAACCGAGCTAGCTTCTAGGCTAGCTACCATTCCACCGAAAAGTATAGATGAGCATTGGTTGCAATTGCATGACGCCATGAAAATGGCGGGTACAGTCTGTTGTGGGTTTGCGAAACGTCCCGCTTACAAGCACTGGGTTTCTTCTGGTTCCTTACAACTGATTGAAGCCCGTCGGTCTACTCCGGGTGACCGTGAGTTTGACCACAGACGAAGGATGTTACGTAATGAAATCGGGCAAAGCTTGCGTAAGGACCGAGAAGCCTGGTGGTCGGAGCGTGCCAGTGAGTTGGAAGCAGCAGCTGCATCTGGTAATTACCGGAAGCTCTTCCAACTCATCCGAGCCACTGGCAGCAAGAAGTTTGGTGTGAGCGAAACAATCTGCGAGGATGACGGAACGCCAATCACTAACATCCATCGACGTCTTGGACGATGGGCAGAATTCTTTGAAGGGCAGTTCAACTGGCCTGCTGCTCCGGCAACATCGGTCAGACTGTCCTGCCCTCCATGGCCGGTGACGACTGATCCACCAAATGAGGCGGAAGTCCGCAAGGAACTCCAACTCTTGAAACGTTACAAATCACCGGGCCCAGACGACTTACCTCCGGCTCTTTTTAAAGATGGTGGTGACTTTCTGACTAAGGGACTGACGACGTTGTTTACAAAGGTCTGGGAACTAGAGTGTGTACCAACGTCATGGAACGAGTCGATAGTTGTCCCTATCTTTAAAAAGGGTTCACGTTGTTCCTGTAACAACTATCGGGGTATAAGTCTACTTCCGATTGCGTCCAAGCTATTGGCTTCCGTCATACTTCGTAGGCTGTTCAGAACCCGAGAAGGATTGACTCGCGAGGAGCAGGCTGGGTTTCGTTCTGGTCGAGGATGTATTGATCATATCTTCACCCTCCGCCAAGTGTTAGAACACCGCCATACTTATCAAAGGCCAACAATCGTAGTGTTTCTTGATATCAGGGCTGCCTTCGATTCGTTGGACAGAACTGTTCTCTGGGATTGTCTATTGAAGAAGGGTGTGCCTGAGAAGTTTATTAACATCCTAAAAGCCCTATACACAAACACCTCAGGCAGAGTGAGGGCATACAATCACCTTTCTCCACTATTCCATTCGAGCAGTGGGGTTAGGCAGGGTTGCCCAATCTCACCATTCCTCTTCAACTTTGCCATCGATGACATTCTGGAAACAGCTCTGGCGGATGTAAGTAATGGTGGTGTGGATCTGTTGCCTGGAGAAAGACTTCTCGACCTTGAGTATGCGGATGATATTGTCTTACTGTGCGAGAATGCTCAAGCCATGCAATCCGCACTTAATCGGTTGGCAATCAGTGTCCGTAGGTATGGTATGTGCTTTGCACCCTCGAAGTGCAAAGTTCTTCTACAAGACTGGCAGGATTCTAATCCTGTACTCACTCTGGATGGTGAGCAGATAGAAGTAGTCGAGAAGTTCGTGTATCTAGGTAGCTGCATAAGTGCTGGTGGTGGTGTGAGTGATGAGATCAATGCACGTATAGTGAAAGCCAGAGCGGCTTATGCCAATCTGGGCCATCTTTGGCGCCTTCGTGATGTTAGTCTGGCTGTAAAAGGTCGGATCTACAACGCGACGGTGAGAGCAGTTTTGCTCTATGCTTGTGAAACCTGGCCTCTCCGAGTTGAGGATATTAGACGACTCTCTGTGTTCGATCATCGTTGTCTCCGAAGGATTGCTGGCATCCAGTGGCAACACCATGTCAGTAATGCAGAGGTTCGGCATCAAGTGTTCGGTCACAGAGACGATAATGAAATTGGTGTCACCATCTTGAAACACCGACTTCGGTGGCTTGCACATGTTCTACGAATGTCGTCCCAGAGAATTCCACGTCGTGCATTATTTGCCGACTCTGGGACTGGTTGGAAAAAGCGGAGAGGTGGTCAGTATATGACACGGTGTCGTGGTATGAAAGAAAGCTGCAAAGGACTAGCTTCTGTTGGTCCTTCACGACTCCCTGGTTGGGGTCCGAGAGACGGTGTAACGCAGTGGCTAGAGACGTTATCAGATATGGCTAAGAATAGAAGCCAGTGGCGATCCTGCTGTAACCTCTTACTTTCTTCATAAAAAGTGGTTGTATCTTCCTTAATTGAAAGATCTCTTCTGATTGTACCTTTCCGTTTCCCCCACCATTGTTCTCTCTCTCTCTCCTTTTTTTTTATAATCCCCCACGTTCATTACTTTTTTTTCTTTTTTTTTCTCTTTTCTCCTTCTCTTCAAATTATCATTGTTTTGTGTGGCGCATATATATTTGGTGCCCCCCTGTACCAATATTTATGTGTTCAAATAAAATAAAATAAAAATATCCACAATTCTGGATCCGGGAGTTGGACCCAGTACCTCCGGTCCCGCGTGCGACTTCCCAACCTCCAGACCATTGAACCATCATCTAACGGTGTTAACATCTGATTTCAAACAACTCACGATATTGTGCAACCCTCATCAATTGCTCAGTATTGTAAATTGATTGGATTTCGTAATGTGTGTTCTTATTCTCTGAAGATAGACCTAATTATTGAAATTAATTGTTTTGTGTCTAGACTTGTTAAATAGGTCATTTGACCCGATTTTACCTAGTTAAAACATCATGATAATCTGTTGTATTTAACTATTGAGGTTATTGATGATTAAACTTGTCTCTTAAATAATCATGTCTGATAGTTACTCTGACTAATCCATTAAGTTTATTTGTATTCTTCATTGAGTTACCATTTGTTTATGATGACTACTAAGTTCCCTTTTTTCAATTTGATTTCCTTCCTAGTTAGTGATATATAATTTATCCTCGATATTACCCAATCAAGTTAACAATTTCCAGTATCCTATCAAAGCGGTTGCTATCGCTCCAGATTTTGAAAAATCTAATAATTTAGTTGTTGGCTTTAACAAGGTGAGGATCTTAACTACTGATATTTGCATCACACATATATATGTTTTGTCTTCATAGGTTGTTTCATTCTTAACGAGTAAATTGTGCTGAAAATAATCTGCATTGCGAACTAACAACAGCTGATGAGTCTTGAAAGTTAGAGGAAACTGATTCATTGTTTATTTTTAGCCTGGGACTTTTAATCGTCATGTGCTCATGATGCCTGACTTAGTCTAAACCTAGAAATTGGATTTCCAATATTTTCGCAGAATTGAAAAGGAATGATTTTTACTGTTTATTATATTTATGTATTTAATTATTTAAGCACATAAATATTAGTACAAATGAACACCATAATAAATATGTGCCACACAATAAGAAAATGAAATTGTGAACAGATAGATAAGGATGGTGAGTTTGATCAGAAATAATAAACGAACGAGAGTAGCATATAGTAGGAGCATATTATATTATATATTTAACTGCTACCTGGATGTGGTTGTCGGGCTTGCTTGTGGTGATTACTCAACCAAGCTATATTGTCCGGAACAAATGTCGCTTTAGGTCGTACCATGCAAAGCACGTCGGTTGGTGAACGACAAAACTAAAAATAGCAACTTAAGGTTTAAGTCAGTCACTTACAACGTAGGACCAGGCACATATGTGCATCGGTCTAAGTTGCCACACCTCATTAGCACAACAAGATGAACACCAAATTCATAGAAGCAGTCAACTGAATGGTGTAATATATAAGGGAAAGATTGCATATAAGGATATAGTACAGCAAGAAAGATTTAGTACGTAGAAAGATATGAAATAATTTTAGTCTCATAGTTTAAGGGAAGACAGAGAGTTTACACTCCTACGCCATTGTGATCGATTCTGAGCCATGTCACCAACATTCTCCAACCATTGGTTACGATAGTCACGCGGACCCCAACCAAGTAGTCTGCATCTACCAAAACGGCTCAAACCAGAAGTTAGTGACTTCAGGCACTGATGCCACGTTTTGGTTTGACCCGTAAAGTAGGACAGAACGAACTGCTGCGCAGTGTATTCGTCCCTTAATTGATAGACGGACATCTCGCCTGGGGCTGATCAGGCTTCCAACTTAAGGTTTAAAGGTATTGCTGACTGTATAGGGGTTTGACAGAAATAAGGTGTTTCCTTCGAACAACTAGCATCTGCGGCGATCCTGCCTTCTCACAACGGAAGGGAGGAGTTAGTAAAGGTCGACCCTAAAAATGTCACACGTCATCCTACCCTTTGGGTTCTTCAGTCACACTCCCAGGTTGGTAAGATCATAATTAATTAGGCTTTTTAGATCCTTCAAGAAATATCTTCCCACGCTACGGCCAGCCGGGAAACGATAACCGCTCTCATGCCTCTACCAGCACCCTAGATCATCTTGTGGAAGATAAAATCCTTCCCTCACCTCTTAATAATTCTTCTATTCTCACAACTAATCATTTTCACTTATATTTCTCATCACGCGTCACCAATGCTAATGATTTATGTTCAAGAAATATTATTCCTAGTCTCCTGAAACCACACTCAAAACTACGCGTTGGGGCCTTTGATGTTCGAATTTTGTCAGATAGGACAACAGTCTTTAGCTAGGACTCGATAATCTCACGCCATCGGTATATACAGCATCTCTGAAACGCGCATACAGGGTTCAAGTGCGTTCATTCATTTGACCTTATCTTGTCAATATAAAAAACCGGCACAATTAATCCTTCGAGTATCTGAAGACCCCAATGCTACATCTCTTGGCCTCGTTGGTGTGAGTATAGCATCAAGTGAAGACGCTAACAAAATGCAGTCTTCTGGTCACCTTAAGCAACAATGCAAGCATGTTTGAGATTCGGTTCTCTCCCTCAATATGTAAAATTTAACTTCACAATTGACTTGAGTCGTTGCCTGAATTACTGATAGAGAGTGAAGTGGTTGAACGCATAGACCGCTTTATTTATCTTGTGAGTCTCATACTTACTGGTAGTCTGGAGTCTAGTGAAATTTCGGGATGAATTCAGAAGGTTTGACCGTTTTTTGCGGAATCGCGTCAATTGGGGCGTAGGCGAGATATCCTTCTTCTAACCGAAGGGCGAGTTTACTATGTATCAGTTCTCTCTGTCCCAATTATGGATGTGAGACATAGCCATTAAATATAAAGGATATTAGTAGGCTACTGGTATTTGATTATAGGTGTCTTCTAAGCATTACTCGTGCATTTCGGGTCCAGGGGATAAGTAATGCCTGGCTTAAGGACAGGGTGGTAAATCGATTGAAGAGGTAGTGAATCTTCAACTGAGGTGGTTGGGACATGTGTTACGTATGCCCAACCACCTCGACAGGAGATGTTTTCTGGTACAGGAACAGGCCGAAAGAAAGTTAGGGGAGTGCAAATTAAAACATGGTATTAGTCCATGAATTCGATGACAACTGAATTAGGCTATGTTATTAGGTGTAAACTACTTGGTTGGGGTCCGTGTAATAACCGTAACCAATGGTTCAGTCAGTCAGTCAGTCAGTCAGTTACAACGTGAAAATTCGTACGTACGTACATCAGTTCGAGTTGCCATACCACATTACAACAGAGATTCAGTTATCAATTCAAATCCCGTAGTGGTAGAGGTAGTGAACAGTAGGGTTTGATCATGTTATTTAAGGAGTATAGTCCAGTGGAATAGATTCGGAAAGAAAATAAAGGACATGAAGATTACAGAAGATTAGAGTTTGGGAGAACACACAGAGTGGATGCACCTGCGCCATGGCAAGCAATTTTGAGCCATGTCATTCAAGGCCTTTAACCATCGGTTGCTATCATCACGCGGTCCCCAACTAAGTAGTCTACATCTACCAACATGGCTCAGTTCACTTGTCAGTGACTCCATGGATTTGTGCCATGTTTTGGTCTGGCCGCCCCTAGCTTTCTTCCAACCTACTCCTACACCAGAAAACATCGCACGTCGGGGCAGTCGGTGGTCGGGCATGCGCAAAACATGTCCCAGCCATCTCAACTGATTAAGTTTCACTACTTCATCAATTGATTTGCCATCCTTACCTAGTACCCGTTTCCTAACAACTGAGTTACTTACTCGGTGGTCCCAGGATATACGAGCAATGTTTCGAAGACACCTATGATCGAATGCTAGTAACCTACGAATATCCTCTACTCTTACTGGCCATGTTTCACTGCCATAAAGTAGGACGGAACGAACTGCTGCGCAGTAAACCCGTCCTTTGGTTGATAGACAGATATCTCGCCTACGCCACAAATGACGCATGTTGGCAAAAGCTAGTCGAGCCTTCTGTATCCGTGCTGAGATTTCGTCACACACCAGACCACAAGGGCTGATGAGACTTCTGAGATAAGTGAAGCGGTCGACATGCTCAACTACTTTACTCCCTATCACTAGTTCGGGTGTCGACGCAACCCAATCCTGAAGTAACATTTTGCATTTCGAGGGAGAAAATCGCATCCCGAACATGCTTGCATTGTTGCATAGAGTAGTCAGCAGACTCTGCATGTTGTCAGCGTCTTCACTAAATAGAACTATGTCATCGGCATATTCTAAGTCAACAAGTGGATCTCCCGGTAGAAGTTCAACTCCTAGAAATTTAGATGAGGAAAGTGTCATCTCTAAAAGGACGTCAACAACAAAGTTAAGCAAGAAGTAACCAATGGTTAGAGACTTTGAATGACACAGCTCAAAATCGTTTGTTTTCCTCAAAGTTCTGAGATTCTAGATTCCTCGTAACTTTTTTCTAGTTTTCCTTTCACTAATTTATATTTCCTTTTCGAGTCCTATCTTCGATGTCTAATTTTTCCAATTCCCACTGATACTATTACTATCTCCACTAATCTTGGATTTGGCGTGACAGTTTCATCTTGATATCCTAATGCGGCATAGCAACTTGAACTGATGTGCATACGTGCCAGATTATACGTTGTGACTGGTTATATGTAAAAGATCTTGTAAGAAATACATAAATATACTGTTTAGAACACTCATAATTAGTCAGGAAATTCCCTATCATACGAAATGACCGTATAAAAGCAAAATGACAAAAATCTACCTGCTCCTTACGATGAAGATTTTATATAACATGTAAACCAGCAAACTTTTGTTACAATATTTTTTTACGCACTACCAAGTCTCAAACCAACTGCTTTGCTAGTAATTCTCTGAATGAAAGGTTTACTGGTGGCTTAGTAATGCTCAAATAAATCTCAATTTCCATACACTCCTTTACATCTCCATCTGGTAACTTCATTTTTCCTACTCTTCGATAATTTCGTTTAAAAAAGTTTTGTAGGTGAGGCAGGATTTTGTATGAGATTATTTACTGCTACTAAAAGATTTAGGAAGAAAGATAAATAAGATGCTGGGGAAAATTCTCTGCAATACTAAACTGCTAAAATAACTAATAGTTCGCTGTGAAAGTTTTGTAAGCTCACTAAAATCTCCATACTCACTCAGGATTAATTACCTTTTTTTAAACTCATTTCTCTCGGTTTGTGTGAATTGGTTTGAAAATGACTTCCATATCCCACGATCATTTTTAATTTCGCCCCCTAGTATAGCTACATTCACTATTATTTGTATATTACACCTTATTCAGTTTTCACACGTAGGTGGTATATGCAAGCCTTAATTTAAGTAGTGTGATTCAAGTACAATTTCCAATGATGATACGTGGTTATTGAATAGTATTTTAGATACAATAGGGATAATGTAATTGGTATAATGATTGTTGGTATGTATTAAAACTAGTTCGGCGTATTTATACCATTGTTTAATGATGGCAATGTGAAGTTTTCTCTAGATTGATGTTAATTACTAAAACTTAGTTTTCGTGTTCATTATCACAAGTGTACTGTGAATACTCTTATTGTACTATATTATTTCATAGATATATCTGCTTTCAAAAGGTATGTTTACCAAAGCAAAACATAACGAGCTTGCTAAAGTTCATGGCTTCGTTAGAACAATCAAATGGCATTGTGAAATCATCTTATGGGCTGATGATAAAGTAAATACTTTTTTATCATGTTATGATTCTTGAAATAAACATCTTGTTTTCTACTGAGATAAACTTTTCATAAATGTGAAAATGAAATATCGGTTTTTTTTACCATATTCTCTTCTGATTTTCAAATCTGCAAAATATCCTGAATTGTTTGCTTGTGTCTGTCTAATAGTCATTTATTTCTGTTACATTCACTCTCTAAAGATTTGTGTTTAATTCCGATACCTTTCTAATAGTTGTAATGTCAATGTTTATTTTTCTGTAATAACCTGAGACGATTAATCTGAAGTGGATTTTTGATGTTAATCAAATGAAACCTTATCTATCGTTTTTCATAATTTATTTCATTCTCAGTATAGGGGTTGTGGAGATTATTAAGTTTTTGACTGAGATCATGAACCGATTGATGTTAGACCACCGTTGGAAACCTGGAAGCACTGGACGGCCGTTTCGTCCTATCGTAGGACTCCTCAGCAGTGCGCATCCACAATCCCGCTCGCGGGACTCGAACCCAGGGCATTCGGTCTCACGCGCGAACACTTAACTTACTGAACCACTGAGCCAGTATCCAATGGTTTTAGTGTCCGACATCAACCAAACAGAATTCCATTGTTTTACTTTGAAGTGTATTTTAGCCTACTCTTTAATATAAACTTTATTGTAATGTTAAACCATTAGCAACCAGTGCATTACTTTTTGAAAAATGGGCAGCAAAACAGAGTAATTAGGCCTTTAAATCATTCTTATCATTATTACCATTGATTTTAAACACTAAAAGATAACTACTCAAATTCTTTCTCATCATATTGCTGTAACATTGTTGAATACATGAAGTAATATCATAGTGCGGTATATTCATGTAATTTCGACGTTGATTTTTCAACCATTAAATGATAACATTAACTAGATAACTACTACAAAAATCGAAGGGCTATTGTTTTACAAATGTTTTACAACCTAATTTGATAAGTTTCACCACTACAGATATCTTAATATAAATTATATTGAAGATTTTTAGGTCTTGTTGCTAGAATAACCTCAAATTATCTAGTTCTTTTTATTAAATTATACCCCTGAAATGCGAGAAATTCCTTGTTAGCTTTTCCGGATTCATGTTTTGTCGCCATATAACTAATGTAGCGTTTATGATCTACTTGAGTCAAATAAAAACTAAATTGTTACAAATCTTCAAATTTAATCAGTGTCTCAGTATGGTTCCGGCAATCCATTCTTAATAAAACATTTTTCACAAAACTATCAAATTTAATATTATTGAAATCTAATCATTTTGTAACCATACTATTAGTTGTCAATGATAATGAATTCAATAGTAATAGATTTTAAAAAATGCCCATATTGTGAATTAGAACAACAGATATAAGCGAACAATCTTGTTTTCTGTTAGATCGTCATCAGATTTAACTCTAATATACATTAATATTTAAGCGCATATAAATATTACTGTATATTAGAGTAAAGGCTGATGACGATCTAATGGAAAACAATATTGTTCGCTTATTTATGTTGTTCTAGTAATAGATTGTTTTGTAATAATCTTGAACATTCAATTTACAATGATTTTACTTGTCTCAACTTTCATCTTTGTCTACTATTAACTGTTCAATTGATTCTAGTGTATATGTGTTTACGATATTCGCGATCATCGTCCAATTACTTTTATTCAGTTCACTAATCCTAATGATGAGTAAGTTGTGTTTTTTATTGAAACATAAAACAATCATTTTTCCTCAGAATAACTTATCTGTGTCCACTTTTAAAAAGGTTTAAATTCACTACAACAATTAAATTTCATAAATAATCTGTATTCTAATTTTAACCAAAATTTAGTTAATTAATTAATGAAATAAATTGATAAACCCAATAATTTTGTGGGACTCCTCAGCAGTGCGCATCATATTTATTTCCTTAACGTGTTTTGTTCTTATCTGACTGGTTGTTTTTGGTTTGTTAACTACGTGATTTACCCTAAGCTCATTGGATTTTACCACGTATGCATGCTTGTCCCACTTCAAATTTTGACTTCTTTAGGGATATAAAGTTATTCTGGTAGTCCCGTCTTTTCTGTTAACGTGTGGACTATTTATGTTAAAACATTGTTATGTGTCAGAGATCCTATACGTTCAAGTTCATATTCATTATCATCCGTATTAAACAAATCCTCATTTGTTGGGTTATAGAATGTACCATTGACCAACTAGAAAACCTTGTATATAATCATCATTACTAAGATGCAACAATTTCGACTCCTGAATAGTTAAACTTGTATGATTATTCAACAATGAAGAATATTTGAGCGAACAATTGTTTTCATCAGGCTCTACATTTATAAGTCCATAATTATAATATTTTACAAAGACCAAATTGAGGTATGTATTAATGAATTTCACAATGTAATATGTTACATATGGTGAATGTTTGCATGTTACGACATATACACTTCAAAATTGTGTTATTTGTAAATTAGAAAGGAATTGTGACTCAGCCAGTAAAAAAACTATATCTGAAACTGGAAATTAAATGGGACATAGAGGGTGATATTTTAACACGTCGACTAAAAAGATTTGTTAAAAGGACGTTTCACGCAGCCAAGTTACATATAATTTTTAATTGATCAACACTATTTTTTAAAAAAAAGAATCGATTCGAAGAATTCCAATTGGTTTATTTGATCAATCAGTTAAGAGTTTTTTTTATGTGAATATACTGTTCTCCAGATTATATATGATCACAGCAAATATTCTTGTTTACTTCTCCTTTGTTAATGAAAACTGATCAGATCAAAGATGTATTTAGGCTAACTACATAGTTTTTAAGAGTTGCTAAACATTTTGGAAGAGAAAACGAAGAAATAGTTGTGTAAATCAAAGATTATACACATAGTCAACTAGGTTGCTAAGATTTGGAATCAACTCAGTGAAAACCGTGGGACATTTTAAGGCCAATAGACACCTTTCCGTGATTTCGACTCTGACACTACCACAGTATATTTCATTGTATTTCAACCACTACCATTTAGATACCGTTACTATTGAGAGAAGTTAAGAGCCATTTCTTGTTTTCTGACCTTCGTTGATAACTTTGTTGTTAGCTTCACATCTGATAAGTAACCCACTTATCATATTTTGGTTAAATATCCTAAATAAGAATAATAACTTTAATTCTCTTATATATTAAATCAATCATGTATCAGTCCTTCCTTGTAAAATCTAATATAATTGGAGGTTGGTTTATTGTTTCGACCACTTCAATCACTCTACTATTTTATCTTATCAACTGTTCCGTCATATCAGGCTCTACTATGCGTAAAAACTGAAATGTACATGATCATTAACACTTCTACAATGTTTGCCTTTCAAAACTAATTATCACATTTTCTAACTACCTTGAATCAATTAGCAGTTTTAAAACTCTGAACTACTAAAATCTGTTTAGAGAATACAATCATCCTGTCGTAAATATGTAGGTGTGACATAGTACTAGTGGGTACAAATAAATTTGAGAAAATTGTTGTGTTGGATTCTTATAAACTTCGGTTCCTATTCATCTTAAATTTTCAAATGTTATAATTTATCTACTTAATATATCGGATTTAACGGATTTAATTATAGCAGGACTTTTTATTTATCTGTTTTTTTATAGAATAACTAGTTTACCTACTATGTGTAGTCTTTGTTGGTGTACAGAAAATTGTTTTTTAATTAGCCGAGGACACTCAATTCGTATTTGTCAAATTTCAGATCGAACAAGTAATTCTGATCATTCACTACATTCCAGCAATTCTTCATTGACTCATCAGTCGTCTCAAAGCTTATCATCAGTTGAATGTCGTATTGGCTTGCCAAGTCGTTATGTTGAAATCGTACATCAAATTAATATGGATAATTCTATTATTATTCATAGCGTTTCAAGACATCAGACATGTATTCTAATCTTATTTAATGTTATTAATGACTTGTCTAAATCAAACTATGAAATATCTGTTCTTGATATTAATATAGATTTAATCAGTAATAATTCAATCTCATCTAATCAGCCATATAAAGAAATTTATCATAAAAAATTATCAATCAAATCAACTGCTTCATCATACATTGTCGGCTTAGGTAAGATTTTTCAATGCTTAAAATCATGTAAAGTGAATATAATATAACTTGATAAATAAATTGTGAAACACTTCTTAGATTGAAATTTTAAAAAAATATACTAATTATTATTTTTAGGATGACTTTTTTTCTATGTGCAAATATCGATTTTTCTTTGGATATGCATTGAATATTGGTTAGTCATTACTTCACGTGTATCCATTCCGTTTTTTTTAAATAGGAATTACAAGAACTCTAGTTTTGTTTTAAACTCGAAAAATTTTAATTATATTTACAATCTGTAAAACACTTAGGCTTCATAATTTTTGTCTCTAGTTGATATGACCTAGGAACAAAAATCAAACATCTGTAACGTATGATATAGAGTCTATATTTCACATTCAGCTTTATCCTCTTGTCAATTAAGTACGACTCTGTATAATAATATATCGTGTAATCTGATTATCACTTATCAACTTAAGTCCAATAAATTTACTCACCAAATTATTTAAAAACAAAAGCCCAGTTTGTATCTTATCCAAAATATAAAAGATGGACCAAGATGTTTTTATATAATCCAAGGACAGTTTTCATCATGGCTGTCATTAACTGAACTATTCATCATCATCTAGACTGAGTGAAGTGAGATCGTTTACCACTGACTTGTCTTGTAAGTCTCATCAGCCCTGGTAGATTAGTGTCTAACGAAACCTAAACACGGGTTCAAAAATCTCAATTGACCTTTGTAAATTTTCGTCACTTATTGTGTAAACTAGATGCCCGTCTGGCAATCAAATTATGAGTTTGCTTTGAAACAATCTGCCTTGAATTACCCTATGGCTGTACAACATGGTCTTCAAACGTAGAAGACATAAACACTACAGATTCTCGTTACTGGTGTATTCAAAGCGTTGCCTGTATCTGTTGTGACCGCTTCGTGGGCTATTCTGAGGTTAGACACTGGGCACCACGAAAAGATTACAAACTGGCTGGTGAGGCTGTGAATCTTCACCGACTAAGGTGATTGGGACATGTACTACTTATGTCTAATCACAATCTACCTCAACGGACGATATTTACTGATATAGGAATAAGTCAAAAGAGATCCAGGAGTTTCTCAAACCACGACGTGGCATCAGTGTATAAAGTTGATCAGAGCCATGTTGTTAGATGCAGACCACCTGGTTAGAGTCCACGCAATAACCACATTTGGTAGCTGAAGACGTTGTGTGACATGACTCGAAATCGATTACTGTTACGCACTTACGATTTCGTGTCCCCTTCTTGATATTGAGTTCCAGTGTTACTTTACATACTCCGTTACATTTTGTTTTGTAGAACTATATTCTTAATATTTCAGTCTTTCTAACTATCCTTACTGCTACATTATTTCGATTCCTTAATGTTCGTTTTATTAATTTATTCACGTTGTACTATTGTGGTATAGCAAATTGAACCGTCATATTTGTGTCAGGTTCAACGTTGGTTATAACAGCTACATATAGCTGTTTTATCGAAGTTTAGAATTTTTAGCGGCATACATTCACAACTTTAATGAAAAGTGAATATTTTTTTTGTTTATCATTATAAGTTCGTATCTGAGTCGCTTTTTAGAGAATTCCGTATTATGTTAATCTCTTCCTAAGTTTACATACTGTCTGATGTGCAAATGGAAAAGTTTTAACTCATATTGTGTTTCTTATATCAAAAGTAACTAAACTTCATAAAACTATATGACTATGTTCATTTCCATTGGATAATGTGATACTGTTTATACTGGATTTAAGTAATATGTTAATTAGTGAAAATTCCCATTTGGACATTTGATAAATACTGAAGGAACGAATTGAGCGAAGAAATTTCTTTTCAATTAGTTTTTCATCATGGCTCTACACTAATATATATATGATTTAAAATAATGATATAATACTCATTGAGTGGATAAGTTACGTAATAATTACATAATGACATTTAAATTAACATCTAGTATTTTGGGAGGAAGATGATTAATATTCAAAGTAATTATTAAGTCAAGAAGTTGCTAAGTTGCATAATATATGAAAAAGAGAAGGAACAGAATTTGTAATGGTTGGTCAATAGAATAGCAGTTACGTAAGAATCAAGAGATGACTGTTGAGAAATTATAAAGTTTAAAAGAAAAGGAAAAAAAAACCAAAATTAAAAACTACAAACCAAATGCTATAAGTATGGAAAATAGTTCAGTTAAATGGAATGTTATACAGATGGCCAAGGCAGCGAAAGTGGTTGAACAAATTTCTTCTGAATGCAAAGGTCAGGTTTGTGAACATGGATTGCGATGGCTTCCGCAATGTGTAAAAGGCGCACTCGTAAACTATGTGGTAAATTTGATGGGATATGGTAGATAACCTTAAAAGCTTTATTCAATTCAACTTGGTGACCTGTGTCAACCAAATGAGCGAGAATAGAACTTTTAATCACTTTTACCTGTCCTTTATTTAGCCACGATGGATGATGTTCTGTAATGCGGTGACGAACTTGCCGAATTGTACGCCCTATATAACTGACTCCACAAGAGCAGTTGAACTGGTAGATACACATAGAATGACTAGCAAAGACAGACTGCCTGAATTCGGTAAATGTCATTTACAAAAGCTGTACAATCGTATTTATAGTCATTTAACATATATTAGTCTATAAGAAAATGACTAGTTGCTGTATCATTAACTAAGTAATCGATAAGTTTTCGATTATAAAGCAAAAATTATGCAATAGTGTATTAGGGCAATGAGAAACAACAAGATCAAAATAGGGATATAGAAGGAAAGTCAGAAAAATAATTGTCTACTTGCTGCCCCCAAATGCCTTGGTACGGCCGAGAGTGGGGAGAGTCCGCTCTCCCTCTCGAAATGCTCTCACATGGCCACGCGTATATAGCCTCTGCCAGGGAAGTCCTACTCACTGCCTTCTCGTGGCGGGGGTGTTGTTTACGAAAATGAGAGGATGAAAGGCGAATGTCCGGCGCTTTAACCGGATTCCAAACCAATGGTGCACATGGGCTCAAGTATCCTGAAGGAACAAATGGCGTATGAACCAACTTTTGGTCACCGGCTTCCATGGGACTGCATCTCCTCACGATGCTCCACTGCCTTGTGGACTAGGCCCTTAGGTCAAAGGCTCGGGGTGTGGCCCCCTAAGAAAACCACCTGCTTCGGTTTGGGCACCCGGGCAGTATCACCTCCCTCACACATATCAATTGAGATTTGTGTGGCGCATATATATTTGGTGCCTCCTTGTACCAATATCTATGTGTTAAAATTAATAAATAATACATAAATGTCTACTTACTAAACATAAAAAGGTATGGAAAAAAAACAGACAACAACAATAACTTATAAAATTAGAAGTAGGTGATTGGTCATGTTTTTGAATATAGATCAGACTTGGATGGAAAAATTGTTAAAGCGTCTGGTGTGCACAAATTTAAATTCACCATCTTTATTCTTGAATATATCGTCGAATTTGGCTACAGCACCTTCAGAAATGTTTTAAAATGATCTACAAAGTTATATAAATCATTGAAAGGAAAATTACTAGAAAATTATGTAACTCTATCTATTGTCCTTGATCTCATAAATTTAATATGTAAAGTACTCAAGTTAATAGGTGTTAATTGAAGTGTACGGAGATTGGTTACTGGGCAAAGATAGATATGTCCGGCTTGTAGTTAGTGTGTAGACTATTGTTACATGTAAAAGATTACTTTCATATTTGGATTTCGCATTGTGAATGCTCTTTAATTTCTCACGATAATCTGTTCGTGATTTGTTGTCTAGTTCTTGATCGTTGTTCTTACCTTGTATATCAGAGTTCACATGGCATAATGTTTAGTACTCAGTCTCACCGTCTGTGAAATATTAGATCTAAGTATTTAGTGGTGAATTCCTACTCTCCCACAGGTTAGCAAATATAAGAAAGAAATTAAAAATTAAATAAACTCATTTTTTCTCTTTTATTTAACTTTATATGTTAGTTAGTGTGCCTCATGAAAATACGCATTATATATTTTCAAGAAAAGAGCTATTTTGTGCACAAGAACTAACTCTTGATGATCGTATTGATTGGTTCCTTGAAAATAGTTTATTTTCTAAAGGACTTGAAGCTGCTCAAGAACATCCACGATTGTTGACTCGTCATACAGTTCAAGTAAGTGTAATCAAAAATTAGTTTATATTAGTTTAAATGGAGTTTTAAAGTATTACAATTCAAAATAATCTGAAATATTTTACTCAGAAATGTAAAATCAAATTATTGATATTGACGTCGTATCATGACTGTAAATGTTTTTCTATCTATTTCTTCTGTTTGGTATAAAAATTACCAAAATAGATGTCTTATTATAAATGTGTGAAAACATATTTCATACTAGGACTGCTTTCACAATTACACTCCCACAAATTTATTTTGGATTTTTAAATGTTTTTTCATTGTTCTAAAATTTTCAGATACTTTATAGTACTTTAAAAAAAATGAATGAAATCAAATCATCCATCAGGTACATGATTATGAACGACATTCATAGTATGAAAACTAATAATACGACCCGGTTGCCGAAACCGAAGTATGTGGAGTGGTGCTCAAACCTGGAACTGCGTCACTGAAAGTCGGGCGATTTAACCATTAGGCCAGCACTTCAATAATAATCGAACACTTTCCGTCTCCTTAAATAGTCCATTTGTCAATATAGCAGTCATGTATACTACACAATTCCGGTTTCACTTTATAGGCATAGAATAATTAATTCTGATATCAGTCAGTCAGTCAGCTGCAACGTAGGACCAGGCACGTATATGCATCGGTCCAAGTTGCCATACCGCATTAGCACAACAAGATGAACACCGGATTCATAGTAGTTAATTCAGTGGTGGTAATATATAGAAGAAAGATTGTGTATATGGAGATAGTACAGGAAGAAAGAATTAGTTCCTAGACAGATATGAAGCGATTTTAATCTCTTAATTTAAGGAAGACAGAGAGTGTATACACCGACGCCATTGTGATCGATTCTGAGCCATGTCACCAAGAGTCTCCAACCATTGGTTACGATAGTCACGCGGACCCCAACCAGGCAGTCTGAATCTCCCAACATGACTCAGACCAGAAGTTAGTGACTTCAAGCATTGATGCCACGTTTTGGTTTGGCCGCCCCTAACTTTCTTCCAATTATCCCCTGCACTAGTCAGCATTGCGCGTCGTGGTAATCGGTGTTCAGGCATACGCAACACGTGGCCCAACCATCTCAGTCGATGAAGATTCATAACTTCATCAACTGATTTACCATCATTCCCTAATACCCTGCGTCTAACCTCACTATTACTTACCCGGTGATCCCAGCAGATACCCGCAATATTTCTAAGGCACCTGTGGTCAAATACTAGTAACTTACGAATATCTTCCACTCTTAAAGGCCATGTTTCGCAGCCGTATAGAAGGACGGAACGAACTGCCGCGCAGTATACTCGTCCCTTAATTGATAGACGAATATCTCGCCTTCGCCATAGATGATGTAAGTTGGCAAAGGCCAAGCGAGCTTTTCGAATCCGTGCTGAGATTTCGTCAGACACCAACCCATTAGGGCTGATCAGACTTCCAAGATAAGTGAAGTTGTCAACGCGTTCGACTACTTCACCCCCTATCCTTAGTTCAGGTGTTGATGCAGACCAGTCCTGAAGCAACAACTTGCATTTAGAGGGAGAAAAGCGCATCCCAAACAATCGGGCATTGTTGCTCAGTGCTAACAAAAGACTCTGCATTTCGTCAGCGTCTTCACCAAACAGGACTATGTCATCTGCGTATTCCAAGTCAATAAGTGGACCTCCTGGTAGGAGATCAATACCCGAGAAGTCAGTCGATGAGAGCGTTATTTCCATCAGGATGTCTATGATAAAGTTAAACAAAAAAGGAGAAAGTGGACAGCCTTGACGGACGCCACTTGAGGTTGCAAAAGCAGATGACAGTTCGCCATAGGCTCTGACCCGACTAGTAGTGTTCGAGTAAAGAGCCTTCACAAGGTTTATGTACTTCTGAGGTACGCCTTTCAATGACAGACACTGCCACAGAACCTTTCGGTCAACAGAGTCAAACGCTGCTTTTAAGTCAAGGAATACCACCATTGTCGGACGCCGATAAGTATGCCTGTGTTCTAGAACCTGACGAATGGTGAATATGTGGTCGATGCAGCCACGACCAGGTCTGAAGCCAGCCTGATTTTCACGTGTTTGCAGCTCACGAGTTTTAGTTAGGCGTCCGAAAATTATCGAAGCTAGTATTTTAGATACTATATTAGTCAAACTAATCCCTCTGTGGTTGTCACAGGATGATTTTGACCCTTTCTTAAATATTGGGACGATAAGTGATTGTGACCAGTTAGATGGAATAACGTCTAACTCCCAGATTTTAGCTAAAATATTAGTCAACCTAATCGCTAAGACTAGACCACCATCCTTAAAGACCTCTGGGGCCAATCCATCTGGACCAGCTGCCCGTCCTCGTTTCAGATTAGCTATAGCCTTTTGAACTTCAGCTAGAGTTGGGGGACCTACTTCAATGTTCCATTCACACTGTCTGGGAATAGAGGGTAGTTGTAGAGTAGCTGAAGGCCAGCTAAACTGCTCCTTAAAGTGTTCCGCCCATCGTTCTAAGCGTCTGGACTGGGAGCAGATGAGAGTGTCGTCTTTTTCCGAAATGGTCTGACTTACACTTGATTTATTAATTCCAGTTTCTTTTATTAGTCTGTAGAGTTGTCTTGTATTCCCTATAGCCGCCGCCTTTTCCATCTCTTTTGCTTTCGTTGCCCACCACTGCTCACGATCATTCTTTAGACTTTTGCTTAATCTAGATCTGATTTCTTTACGCTCTTCATCGTATTCAGAACCTGATGGGATGAGTTTGCGAGAATCTATCAGTGCAATAGACCTTGACGAAATCCATTGGTTCTTTGTAACCCTGTGGTTTGAATCGCTAGTAGATGTCACTGCTGTTTCCACAGCTGCTTGTATAACTTTCCAAGCAACATCTGGGTCAGTCTCGTTTTCAGAACTACCTAAGTGTGACCTCAGTTGTTCCTGGAACCTACTTTTGGCTTTCTCATTACTCAATTCGGTTCTAATGAGTCTTTTTTGTGTGGCTCTTTTGCGTCCAGTGAGGCGCAAGCAGATGCGTGCTCGTACTAGGGCATGATCAGAGTCCAAGCAGGTACCCCAGAATGAGCGACAATCTTCTATTGACCCTCTCCAACGATGACTGATGGCAATATGGTCTATTTGAGTCCATCGTTGGTTTGGTGCAGGGGGTCGCCATGTTAGACGATGTCTCTCCTTATGCTTAAAATTTGTGTTTGCTAAAAATAAACGATTGTCTGAGCACAGTTGCAGCAGACGATCACCATTATCTGTTCGCTGTGCCGGAATACTAAAATACCCACCTAACTGTCTTTCTGTTTTGTTTAAGCTACCTACCTGGGCATTAAAGTCACCTCCTACGAGTACTATGTCTGAACGTTTAGCTTTCTGAAGAAGTTCAGACAGCATTCTGTAAAATTCATCTTTCACTTCATCCGAACTGCAGTCAGTGGGAGCGTAGGCAGAAACGACGAAAAGGCAACGACGTGTGTCCCTATCCTTCCGAGTTCTTACCGAGCCGTTTAGCCGAACAGCGCATAGACGACTGTTAACGGGGATCCATTCTAATAGCGCTTGTTCCGCCCTCATGCTAAGTGCTATGCCTACACCTGCCAGTCCACGAGAACTAGCCATCGGGT
Organism: Schistosoma spindalis; assembly: GCA_946903255.1. Classification (NCBI taxonomy): domain Eukaryota; kingdom Metazoa; phylum Platyhelminthes; class Trematoda; order Strigeidida; family Schistosomatidae; genus Schistosoma; species Schistosoma spindalis. The sequence goes on along the minus strand of OX336420.1, from coordinate 34,919,781 downwards.
CGCCAGATACACGGAGGGTGTATCTCGTTGGCTCTCCGTTTTGCCGAGGTGAGGTCAAGTGAATGACCACACTAGGATCCTGTATGCGTGTTTCGGAGACACAGCATACATCAATGGTACGAGATCCTAAGGTTTTAGCCAAGGAAGCCTGCTGACCGATTTGGCATAGTGTGCGTACGTTGAAGGCTCCAATGTGTAGTTTGGAGCGAGGTTTCAGTAGACCTGGGACAGTGTTTTGAGCATTAGAATCGTTGGCTGTGGTGACACTTGAGGAGGAAGCTAATAGAGGAAGTTTAGTGTATAAAGTCGATGTAGGAGGAATAATAGGAATTGAAGAGGGAGGTTGACTATGAATACAGTGGTCTTGAGTGCTGTTAGAGGTATGAGGGCGGTTATCACTTCCCGGTTGCCCACACCGTGGAAGGGTTCTTCTGGAGGTACCTGAAAAGGAAATTGGATTAGAGTTGGTCATTGTGACCTGAGAGCGTGACCGCAGTGCCCAAGGGACAGCTGCTTGAGGTCGGTCACACACGACCTTTTTATGAGTGATTTTTGTGTTAGCTCCGTACTTGTTGAGTCCTTACCGCCGGAGACGGATATCCGTGGGATAAGGCGAGGTGTGCATTTTTAGGGTCGACCTTTTCTAACCCCACCCCTCCTTGTGGGAAGGCAGCATCGCTGTCATGCTGGTTGTCTGAAGGAAACACCTTACTGCTGTCACACCTCTGTACAGTCAGCAGTACGACTTCGCCTTCGGACCTTGGTTTTGTTGCTTTTAGTCTTACCGCTCTTCAACCGACCTGTCTGGCATGGTAGGACCTTGAGGAACGGTTGTTCCAGCCAGTATAGCTCAGTTGCTTCATCACGATAGGCAAGCCCGACCACCACGTCAAGGTAGCAACAACGGTCAGGTAATTCTGATATAACCATAGATTATTGATCAACTGCTTTAATCTGATACATAGTTTTTAAAGGTTTTTTTGAACTAGATTGTTTGGTATGATGGACGAAACATTTGGGGATTTCGTAACATTTTGTGTATATTTTTCTATCGAAATTACTACTTTATTGAACTGATCAAAAGTATAAATGTTCAATAAAGTTTGTTTTTATTCTCTATTTCGCTATATTTTTCTACTTTCTTCATAGTCTGTTGGCATAACATATATCGATCATTTACTAAGTGAACGTTGTTTCATTGGAGCTGGAATACTTTGTGCGCAAGTTTTATCAACTAGAGAAGCTTGGGAAGAACAAGTCCGAAAATTCTCAAACATCGATCATTTAGAGGTGATATTTCTGTTAACGTTTTGTCCTTTTTTATTACAGTGTTCATCAAACACTCCTCATTCATTGCTGCACTGATATTACTAATTATACCTAAATAATTTTGATGTTGTCATAACCCTCTTTATTGTTATTTAAGAAAAGATAAAATTGAAGATATACGCCTAAACATGGTGTTATAATTATTTTTTATCTTGGAACTAAGCTTGCCTACTTGGGTCAGTTGTTAATTTAATACAGTAGATTAGAATTTTCTGAGTAATATCAATTCTAATCTGTAGTTATGATGTTTTTGTTAATATAAATATTATCTTATTAAAAAGTTAAAAAAATACATACAGTCACAGCTCACTTTCTGTTTCATTGGAACATTGTTACACAAGGGCCTTGAAAAAAATCAATTTATATCAAAATTTGTTTCCAAATTGATTCATAGGCTAAAAAAAGAACGTAATTACACTGAAAAATACGAATCGATAGTAATTACATTTGCTCTTCCCCAATACCTTATATCTCACTAAACTATATGACTTAGCTTGCAAAACTATAAAGGATTATTATATCTCTAAAAAATTCCCATCATATATGGCCGAATATTCTTTTTAATAATTTAGAAAATGGTCAGGTTTAAAGCAAAATACATTGTTTAAAGTTATAGCATGTGAATTCAGGACTGTATGTAATATACAATAAAATAAAATCGTTAATGTTGGGATGAACAGTTGACTAGAATAATTTTATACCTTAAATAAAATTGTGGGATAAACAATTGGAGTAAATATGGTTAATATGGGATGAGAAATCACGTAATCTGTAGTATAATATGAATTGGGTGCGAATTAATAAATAGGGGTGGATGCCGAATAAATTTCTCAAAAAGGTTAGCAAGTGTAGTAATAATAATAGTAACAATAGTGATGATAATAATAATGACAATAGTGAGATATGTGGATAAGTTTAGTATATAATAACTAATTAGTCCAGAAGTAGGCCATTGTAAAAAAAGCAGTTAAATATATTTCTTCTGGACGTAAAGCTTCGTTTTTTTATCCGAATGGCTATTGCTTCAGCCGTCTGAAAAATTTTCAGTCTGACTGATTCAAGTAGATTGCTATTAATACAATATATTATTGTGAATGATTGCTCCACGTAGATTGTATGGCCCGTTTATACTAAATGAACTAAAATCAATCTGTTAACAGTTTTAACTATACTTTTACTTAACCACACTGGGAGGTACTCGTGAGCCCGAAAATATAAATCCCTAGAACACCTGGCCATATATTTGCTCCACAAGAGCAGTTGGATTGATAAATACAGAAAGAGATGGCTAGTCTAGGTAATTTATCTCTCAATCTCAGAGTGACCATCGAATGTGTCGAAGAGAATAATTGTAGTTTAAATGTATTAAAAGTTCTTCGCATTGCTCTGTGCAACTTTAGTATCAGCATTTCGCTGTGTGCATTATCTTTAAATTGTAAGCGCGTATACAGTGGCATTTCGCCCACAGTTAGGGCCTTCCTTATGTTTGCTTTTCTTGTCTAAATGTTGATTTCTAAATTTCTCCGGATATCTATTTTCTTTCAGGGTAGTACGCAATACCTTTATTTCTTCTTCAATCGCATCTAGGGGCGTATGGTCTTAATTCTATAATGAAGTGTCTTGATCAGGTTCTTTTGCATCATAAAGAAACAAAACTAAGAATATATGTATATTGGCCACTGTAATTAGTTTTCTTGTTTAAGTTTCTTCTTAGTGACCCATCTGTTATCCATTGTAAATAGAATATCTAGAAAGGTTATTCTATCTCTATTTTCTTCCTCGCATGTGAATTTTATAGACGAATGAACTTCATTGAATTGCTCGAGTGTTTTTATCAGGTCACTATGGTCGTTACTATCTGTCAAAAATAGAATTATCGGCATACATTTTGTGCCAGCCTTAAATTACAAATTTTTAATCACTCACAGTGATTTTTTCACCTATTGAATAAACTTTCTAGTAGATTTTATTCAAGTATTGTCACTATATAAATCAAAATTCTTAAGTAGAATAGCATTTATCTTATTGATCAACATTCTAATATATTTACAATTAGTTTAGCTTTTCCCTATCAAATAATCTATCGTAGCTATTTTGCACTTACAGAAAATAAGTTAGGTTGTTCAAAAAAATTCTTTTTTACTTTGATCAAATTTTTTCATTGTATTATTTTTAAAATCCAGGCTATTGTACCATATCTACCTGTTAGTGGTGAGGAGAAGTCTGTGAAACTCAATTCTTCCACATACGAATTAATTCTAACCGATTACATGAACCGAATGCCTATTCAGTTTGCTCAGTTATTAACTGAGTGGTGCAAATCAGGCGTTGTTGATATTAGTGAAAATTTTCTTCAAACTTTACTAAACCGTATTGAACAGTATAGTTTATTATCTGGTAAGATTTATGGTGTTAATTTTTCTTTGTTTGGTAGTGTGAGCATGAAGTTTTTAACTACATTTGAAATACTTATACCCTATAACTTATTGTCCACTAGTCATCACTTGCTATTAAATTTTCACAGCTGAAAATACCACAATCTCCACAAATCCCCATACTGACAGCAATCATGTGCTTACTGGTGACTAGCTTCAAGATGGATTTCTTGGTATTCTAATGAGAAGACGTGACCAATGGAGTTCAATACGTGTTGGTTGGAGAGAGTTATCCACCCCAAACAATGGATAAAGGAATGTTCAAGATCATGGATTGATTGAAGTTACACATTACTACTGTTGGATGACGGCTCAGTGTTCTAAAAATTAAGCGTTCGCACCCTGCTAAGGAGTCTCATGTTAAGACGAAACAGCCGTCCAGTGCTTGTAGGTTTTCAATTGTGGTTTAGCTTAGATTAACCCATGAATCCAACTATTAAATTTAGTACAATCTCCACAAATACTCATTCCGATTTGTTGTTTAATAAGTTGATAATCAACTCTTAACGAATTCTCACCCACAAATAATTAAACGATAGAACAAATCCTCACTAATTTATTAAACTTGATTAGTAACAACTATATTTATAATTTCATGTAAGACAACAAAATAAATGTGATCAATTATATACGGAAAATAACTCACGGTCACTGACTAATTCAATAATGTAATTTATCCAGGTGATTCGTGCAAATTACCATAGTTTAAAGATGATTTTTTTAAAACCAGTAGTTGATATCAGTTAAAGAATCACTGAAAACCAAATGAAATTTACCAATTGTTTTGTGTAAGGTTTTAATCTTCTTAACAATGTACATTTAAAACTTATCAATTTGAAGTCACATTGCGTCCAAATAATAAATCAGAATATTTTTGTATTTAAATCAATTTATCATCTAACATTAAACTCTTCTAATATCTTAGTCTTGATTCTATAGGTTATAAATTTCTATTTGAACTTTGTGGGAAATTCATTCCGATAAATTACAAATAAAAATTCTTAAATTTTATCTTATTATTCTTTTTATTAGTTTTAAAACTGTTTACTTATTTATTTATGTTCATCTTTATTCTTTCTTGAATATTTGTAGAATCTGTTGATCTAACCAAATTAGATATAGAAGTACAAGCATTATATCGTGGTTTAGCAATAATATATGAACAAATGGGATCCTTTGAACAAGCAATAAATATATTAGTTCGTCTACGCGATCCAGAAGTGTTTACTCTTGTTAAACGTAATATTGTCAAACTTAAAGATCGTCGTCTAGTAGATATATTAAAAGATCACTTAATTTATTTTATGGAGTTAAATACAACAAAAGCGATTAATATGTTAATGGATCATATTGATCAAGTTTCAGTAAATTAGTTTATCATCTTATGTTTACATATGGTTTTGTTTTGTTCTTTTTTAAACACTCTCATGTTTTAAACTTTGGTGTTTTTCACATAAACTATAATAAAAATGTGATTGTTAGTTTACAAAAGTATATATTTTATTAGTATTAAAAGTCCCTCAAAATATTAGTGAATGTCGATCGAATATTCGTTATTCAAACTGCATTTTCTTCATAATTCAACCGAGTGAAATGAAAGTATTTCCTTAAGTTTACTTGTAATTGGATTTTCTTTGGCTTCAGTAGGCTTTACTACATCTATTATTTGGGTTAGTTGCATCATGAAACCAACAACTATATATATTTACTGGATTTTATTTCTTTTTGAACGTCTTGTTATCTCGGCAATGTGATTTGAAAACGTTTTAATTCATTTCTCATATCAGAGTTGGTTATATCTGTCAGAATGTTTAAAATAGTGTTCTTAGCTATGAGTAAGTTTGTTTCATCAATTATTTACAATAGATCTAAATCAAACTAAATTATAATTCAGTTTAAGTAGTAAAATCTTTTCTATTTGTTGCATACAATTTAAACTACCACTGTATTTTCTTCCTTTACTTTTGATGATTTCACATGATTCATAACAATAATTATTAATATACGGTTATTAACTGGAAAATATCTTTGGGCAAGAACAAATTTATTTCTATCTTTTAAAAAACGATTCCATTTCAAGAATCATTACCAAGGTTTGACTTGATAATTTCGAATAAATTGAGCATTGGGTAGATTGTTATAAATAAATATAATATATTTGTAATATCCCAATCAGTAGAAAAATTAGATTTTCTGACATTTCGTGACCCAGTGTAAACCACTCCAGAGAATAAAAATCTAATTTTTCTACTCATTGGGATATTACAAATATATTTAATTTCATTTGAACTATTCTTTAAATGATAACTAAATTTAATTAGCTATTTTCTTTTATTTCAATGTTAATATATGTAGATTTGAATTGATAACGTGTTGTTTCTCTGTATATGATTTTAATTACAGTCAAGGTTGCTTTCCGTGTCAGTTGAATATACATATTGCGTATCCGTTGATTGTTCAAAATTATGGAACAACATTTTGTTATTTTCTCTGATTTGTCTAAAACTCTGTGGACTACAAAGAATCAAACTCATACTTTTATCCCTCATTTTTTGATTCTTTGAAATCGATCAAGATGACTGGATTATGTATTACGCATATCTAAACATCGCCTATCGCGACACGTAATACAGACTAGTATAAGGCTAGGTTGAAAAAAACTCAATGGAGAACAGACGTCACATCAATCCATGGAATTATTGACTTTTGGTTTTAACGTTTGAGAGTTCATAAAGTGATATGGTTGTAATGAAACAGATATACTAATTCTCCATCTTCATTTCTGAACATTTTGATTTAAGTTGTTATTCTACGATTATCAATCTTGGATATTATCTTCTTCTTTAATGGCATAATTCTTGAGTTTTTGTTTCTAATTGATGTAAGATGTGACTACGTGAACAAATGTACTAGATATTGTATTGACTCCCAGTAACTGACATAATGAAATCAACTAATTATATGAAGATATTTTAAATGAATTAACAATTGAACAACTATTTTTTTCAAATCAATTTTTAGAATTTATAGTGAATGTGTTAATTGAATTGTATCATTATCGATAAACAGTAGGGCGAATTAATCATCATAAATCAATTAACTGTGTGTTATGTTAAACATTATGTAACCTGCTAACCTAATCATTTATATAGAGAAGAAAATTTTGAACTATTTATACGGCAGTATGTTCTTGGTCGAACAATCTATAGTAGTACAGTTTATAATCATTTGATCCATATCGAAATGATGATATAATAAATAATATTTCTGTTTATCATACTGAAGATGATTTTATTCATCTTTTAAAGCATGAACTGTCATTCAATATTGTTAATCTTTTTTAAATTCCCTATTTATAGATTGATTACGTAGTCAATCAACTTAATTCAGATTCTATGTTACTTTATCAAGTGAGTTGAATTATTCACGAGTTTATGTGTTTTCAAGTTAATTATCCTAGCTACATTTTTACCTTGACATTTTGTATGTATGGATAAAAATGTCTCCTTTTTAAGTAGTATTTTAGGAATGCAAGTTTCATAAAACACGATTAAGTTTATGTGGAATTCAACAGTCTTCTACATTCGTCCAATCAAATGATTCTCTCGGTTGGCTGTATTTTTCGATTTTAGTGTAACGAGTAAACCAGTTCATTGGATTTATACAGTAACCAGAAATATTTTTATATACTTGGAACTAAACAGCAAAATATTAGCTTATTTTCTATTACCTTCCTTAATAAATCACAGGTTATTTGACTTTTGTTACTAAGTTTGGCTTTTTCCAAGAATATTCTTGATATTATTTTTCCAAATCATATTTCCGCAGTGACCTTTGTTGTTGTCCCAGGGTTATTGCATGTTACCATATGAAAAATGTCCCATTTCAGTCCTAACAACTTGACTTCCGTTCCTAATATAAAACTATCCCGAAAGTCTTGTCTTCTATGTACATTTGACGTCTTGTTTATTAACGCTGAAGTGTTGTTGTATGTCAAACCTTCGGTCGATCCAGTTCCCGCTAGTCTCATCTGTATTAGAAGATTCTCAGTTGTTCGAAATTAAACTGCCATAGGCCACAATCATATTCGTATTTCTAAAATGGACATAGCTATGTTTTTTGTATTCTTCCTTTCCGTACTGTCTTTAATTGGTCTGGAATCACTAGACTACTTCATTCTTCGTGATCAAGTCGTAGAATAATGTTTTCAAACTTCTCAACACCATATCCCACCTCAATGGGAAAACGTTCATACACAGTATTACAAGATCCTTATGGCAAAAATGAAAAAGATTCTGGAGCCCACTAGTGTTATCTCTGATGATGAAAATATCATGCACACGTTTCTCGTAAGTAACAGTTCAGGAAAACTTGTTTTTAAACCCAAGTAATGTTTATGTCAGTAAAAGCAACTAACGCATATTTTCAAACTAACTAATTTACATTGAACTACACGATGCCAAAGTAGATAGCGATTCATTTTCTATTCGTCACTTTGACTGTTTTACTAAGGGACTTTATCTACGGTCTAAAATTTCATTGAAACACGTTTGTATTGGGTGACAAATATTTAAGATGGAATAGTGTCGATATTTACCTATCAATAGTATCGGTTCCAGACGGATTTATTAAATTACTAAAGTTCTACCTTAGTGTTTCGTAGTCAATCTTAAATAAATGTAACACAACTTAGTAATCACGTACGCATTTGTAAAATCCACTCCAAGGCACAGTTTTGTGTGAAGATCAGTGATACTACTGACTACCCAAGCCAGATGTATTAAGCCTTAAATGTGCAACTCAGTGATCAAACTTTGTGTGATATGATCATCGTTACATATAATCGCCAGTCTTCTACAATACAATATTTATACTTCGTTTTTTTCCACTTGTAATATATATATATATATATATAACTTTCTTTTTTTTCTCTTCAGTTTTTAGACAGCGTTTACTATCGATATCCACAACTTATTATCCCATATTTAACTCTTCTAATATCCTTATACATCAAATTTTGTCGAAGTAAACTGTTACCTTTGTTGAAGTCTACAGATCGATATCCTCTAAGTGAAGCTCTAAGCTTATGTGAACGCGCGAAACTTGTACCAGAAACTGTTTATCTGCTGACTAGAGTTGGGAGACGTCACGATGCATTACAATTAATTATGACGAGGGTAAGTAATCACTTTTGATAAGGTAGATCCCACAACTTACTTATTCTTCTTTATAATTAATAAAAGCGTATTCTTTATTTTAGTAAACTTTGGGGGCAAATATATCCACTGGTTTAATTGAATGAATAGAATGTAATTCTTTGGGCCGAAAAACCATTTTGAAGCAGGTTGGGACATTTTATGTCATATAGGTAATCACTTAGTTAATAAAACCCACATATATATGAAAATGCGGGGCGGTCGTCAAGCTCCTCTAATAACTATACCTCGAAAATTACTTTCAATAAAATATGTGATTGATATCATCTGGTTGTAATAATTCATTATATAGATAAACTTTTTAAAATACTGTCGTTGAGATTAACTTCTGTTCATCAAGAAATGCTGCAAACGTTTTAGAAAGTGTATTTACCAATAGTTCAGGTTCTCATGTAAATGTAGTACCAATTGACAAATAACAAATTCGCGAAGTATAATTGCCTAATATAAATATTATTTTTAAATTCTAAGATAACATTGTTAAATTTTTGGATCGTAATAATATATTATCCCTTGTGAAATTTCAGTTTTTCTACTGAGTAGTAGATATCTCATACGTTTAGAAAAGAAATTAGTAACACTACTATGCTATTACTTCATTAATGTTTATATTGTATTGTGTAGATTTGTACCAGAGCTTAGACTGATTGACGAGTTGTTATACCAGTCTGGTTGTTTGTAAGTGACTATGGGTTAATCACCACAATATGCATTTAGTCACAAAGTATTTTCTGTTATTATATAATCGATTCGTTGTATTCTTTCTACTCAAACTAAGCTTTAAATTGTGTGACAACAATTTAGTTGTCACTATTTGGGAAGTGTACGGTTGATCATAACCTATTTACAATGTTTGATGCGATTGCAGAATAATAAATAAGAACTATCGTCTAAATTTGAACGAATACGTTCACAATATTTGGGCGCCGAGTTAATATAAGGCATTAAAGAGGAATAATGTATTTGTAAAATCTCAACGAAAGAATTCGAGTTCCAACGTTTCGTCTGCAATCTGGTCCAAGCTTTTTCAAGGAAAATATTTTCCTCTTTTATGTACAATGTTGTCTACGATCAGTTATTTTTAAAAATACTCTTGAATTTGTTATACATAAAGATGAAGACTGAAGTTGAAAGTTATAGTCACCTATTCCTAACGAACAACAGAGCTATCACTTCTGTGACAGCCCATTTTTTCTTTTAACTTCAAATCTTATCCCAATAAACAAAAAACTTTCTCATAGTCAACTCATATAGTCTCTTTAATGAAATACGCTGCTTCCATTAAGCGATATTTGTTTTATCAATGAGTTTTTTACATTTCATTACATAGGGAGGCGAAGACTCGTCACTTGGAGAGTCTACAACTCCGGAACAACGCCAAGCTATAGCTGCTGCAAAGTCGATCGAATACTGCCGAGAAGAAGATGGTATTCACGCGAAAAATCGTCGCCCTTTCCATAGACATCGTAGTATGAATAATTCAAATTGTAGCAAGGATTGCGATGAAGACGAAGGTGATGAAAATGCCGGTGAACTATGGCAACAGGTTATTTTATTTGCGGCCGATAAGCCTGCTTTCATATGTGCATTACTACAAAATGCAGGCTGTGAAGGTCTTGATTCACGTCTGCTACTACGTAAAATATCGCCAGACATGACCATACCTGGACTCCGTGATGCAATTGTCAAGCTTATGCATGATTACAAGGTAAGTAGTACTTGTCATCATCTAGAACTAGTTGCGGAATTGCACGAAATTACATGTCTTAATTCGCTAAATGTAAAGTATCTGGATCACACTGCATTATCCGTATATGTAGTATAAATGTTAATTTACATCGGTAGTGAGTCGTAAAATCAGATAGGACACTTATCTCGTTCTGGTTCTACTATATGTTAACTCGAAAGCGATAGACTTTTAATCTATAGTTTAGTTACTGAGTGATGGACTATTTCTTCTATTTAATGAGGTTTTAGTAATAAAGGTATTGATGAGGCCCAGAATATTTCTCGAAAAAAGCCCCGAAGGACACTGAAAATACTAGGAAACATTTTATCCAATCAACATTGAATAAAAGTTTCTCAGAAACATCTAGTAAGTGGAGAGTCACACGTCACATTTCTGGTTGGTTGATTACCTATCCTGCTATGTTTAATAGGGTTTAAGAATCTTCCAAAGCCCAAGACCATCTGAAATTCCATAAATATCCTTAATTTTATGTACATATGCTAACCTTAAAATAAAGCATTCTTTTCACACTTCGGGACTTTTTCCCGCGTTCAAGTTGTCGTGTTATTTGAAGAGCTTAGGAAACTGATTCAAGCGTTCAGTTAGAATATTTATCTGAAGGGGTAGTGTTCCCTTATGAGTAACTGTTGTGTGGGCGAGAACGATCGTAATTGGTTGTCTGCTTAGTCAGACATGTAGACAGTCTGACAGATGTCAGATAAGTTATATATTCCCTTATTATTGTGACTCACTCTTATATACATCTTATTATTGATTGTTCATTGTTGTGGATTGTGTCGGTTTTGGGTGTGAAAATATATTACGTTCTGGTTAGGCTGATTACGTGTTCTTGATCTGAGTTGTGTTGAAGTCCCGTAGAATAGACACTGGGAGAGATCTAGTGTAGATAATCGTTTAAGCGTTACCACATCAGACAAGGTAATACCGAGCGTTATAACAATCGACGACGGAACGTTATAACAGTAACAACATATGAAATCCAATGTTAACTTGTCTTTAATGAACTGTTCACTGACAACGGTTTATAATTGGCATAGAGTTCTTCAAAATGTGTTGTGTTCTTGTCATTTGTTTTCGGTTTGGGTGAAAACGAGATTTACTACTGTTTAAACAAGTTTCTTGATCTTCAAGTTTTTTATTTGAATTATCTTAACAGCAAATATAGTCGAAAATAATATTTTTTCCTCTGAATTGTATTTATATCTTCAATGATACAATGGGTTATTTTTGACTACCATAAACCAAATAAATTGGTATATACAAGGTTTTTTGCAGTCGTTTTATGGATATTAGATGCAATGTAGTGAGGTGACGAAGTAATTCCAAAGCCTAAATGAAATTGTTTGAAATAGGAAACGATTAACTTTCTAAGTGTTACGAGTTGAATCTTAGCGTCGTTGGGTAACAATCTCCATGTAATTAAGCTTCAGAAAGACTAAATATTAGTATCTTTGATGTGAGTGTCATTTTTGCGTGCCTACTTATAATATTGGTCAGAATTTATGGTAATATGGCTTGTCTTTTCGTGTTTTTAGATTCAACTTGAACTGCAACAAAGCTGTTCACGCATTTTGTCATCAGATATGCATAAATTATTCTTACGTGTTATCAAAATGCAAATGAAAGGAATTCGTGTGAATTCAAGTGCTTGGTCCTCTACTGGATGTACAGTGTGTCTGCAACCTATATTGAACAATAACGGGCAATCATGGCGAAGTGCAAATCAATTAAAATGTGATGTGAATAATCAAAGCAGCGAAGAAAATCATCGGTCATGGGCAATTTTCCATTGTAATCACATTTGTCATGGAGACTGCTTGTCTAATGAAGAAACGAAATGCCCTTCGTGCTTAAAATCACGTATAATATAATCCGCACTAATAACTGACAAAAGCTCTAAACCTTGTGATTTATTTTAACATTTTAATTTACAAAGGGAAAATATTCCGCAGACTATTTTTTTTAAAGTTTGATCATTATTTTTTTCTTTTGAATATAGAATTATTTTCATTGTTGAAATTAATTTATTGTTTTATGTGAAATTTATAAAATATGAACAAAATTAAAATTAATTAATAAGCATTCTCGATAGAAATCAGCAATCAGAGTTGTAACTTTACTGATCAATAACAACGAGAATGTGAAATTTAGCACAATCAAAACTAATTTCAATGTTAGTTATCCGTTCATAAACTAAACATAGCAAACGAATTGTTTTATGTAGTGAAAGATACATTACCAACAAGTTACAGCCGGTTCATTCAACTTTGATTAAATAACAGAAATGCAAATGATTAATTAACATCTAGCGTATCACAGCATTTTTTTGATTTTTAGAAGTCTACCGGAGTAATTTTGACTAGGATTGACTTTAGCAAGCAAAATTTAACATGGAATGAACATGTTAAGAACAAAATATCTTCCTACTTAGAATTTTGCGTAACTGATACGCTAGAAACAGTCGCAGATGATTCGTTTGGAAGGTCACCAACAGTTGACGATTCGGTGTGCTTATGAACCTGTTTAGGTTCATAACGGTGCATACTTCTGGCTGCACGTGTATGGGGAGAAAAAGAATCACAACTATCATTATCTTCCTCGTCATCACCAAGTTTATTTATCTCACATTCGCTGCCAGTAGAAGCAGGATTACTGAATAACTTAGAATAATCTGCATTATCATCTTCATGTTCACCAGTCGAGAGGTCGGAACATATACTGTTTGATTGTAGACCCTACAATATGAAATAAAACAATCACATAATATTAATCTTCATTCGAGAGTGTACTTATGAGAAGTTTAATTTTATTTAGCAACTGTCTTTAGTTATCGTGAATACGATATGCGTACCTTTGCAGGAGCTTCGAGATCTGTTTGTTCATGCATTTTGTTATCAACATAAGCTTCTTTCTCTTTAACTCCATTTCCATTAATTTCAAGTCCTTTGTCTGTAATCTGTTGCACATAATTCTTAAGTCGGCGATCGGATTTTCTGTACAATATAATTTCCTAAACGAAAAGAATTTAAATTATATTAGTACTTGTTTATTTGAGTCAAAGGAAATTTCCGAAAAAATGTATCTTTTTAATACATACACCAAGAGTAATAAAACTTAGTCTGATCGGTTTATTTGAAGTACAGTAAATGTCAGGATATCATCAGATGTGGATACAATGATCGGTTAGATGAGAGCACGTATTATAACTAGTGTTGGACAACTAGATATAATATTTCCCCCTAAACATCTTAAGTGCGCCCGAGGGTAAGAAGAATCTACTCTGCCTCTCGAAACGTTCTCATTCGGTCACGAGTTATTTTGACTCTTTGTCGTGGGAGTATTTCACAATGCATCCACGGCTTAAACGAGGTCAGTAGGTCCATTTTGGCAACTTGAGAAACCCTGATTCTGAACCAATGGTGCATAAGGGCTATAGGGTCCTGAGGGATTAAAGGGCGTATGAGTTTATTTGATCACTGTGTTCTAAGGAACTGAACCACTTGACATCGCTTCAGCCCCTGTAGCTAAGTCGAAGGCTATAGGACTGGTTCCATAATAAAACTGCTTCAGTTTGGGCATCCAAGCAGTATTCCGGCTCATATATGTATATGAAGAAAACATACTAGTGAAAAAAACTGACCCGCTGATCCGACACTAATGATCAGAAGATATACAGACCATAAATATTTCACTATTACAACGAAATTTATTTTATCCCACTTTAAAGTCCTACTTTATTTAATTCTCATGCATCTTACACTGATTTGAATCAGTAGCTCTGGAACTCATGCTTTGCACGAACGGTCTGAAATTGCAGAGTGGTCGATTTTCTGAGTGTTACTACGGCATACGAAGTCTGGTCCAGCCCTTCTGAAGCCACGTATGCCATTTAACTTGTAGCCTATTACGTTTACACTTTGATGTAGACCGGAGAACAGATGAATTTAGGGATGTATTCGAAAAGTTTTGATACTAATTTATATTGTATATCTGAGATCCGCATTTACGGGACCACTAAGTTTTATGAACGTGTCTGACTTCAGCATAATCCTAAAACTTTTGCAAAAGTTCGGCAAGCTGCGTCTGAATGTGTGTCTATATTCTATGACCTAGCGTAGTGTGAATATATGGTCTATACAGCCACGTCCAGGCCGGAAACCAGCCTGGTTTTTTCTAGTCTGCTCTTCATGAGCTTAAACGTAAGCTGGTAAAAAGTCTATGTAATGATTATGAGTAGTGGTGGGTATCGAAAGCAGAAGAGATGGAAAAAGTAGCGGCGACAAGTAACAGCAGACAACTGTTCAGACTTATTAAGAAAACCGATATTAAAAACATGGCTGTTAGTGAGTCTGAAAAAAATATGGGACTATTATTTAATCAAATAAGGAGATCGAACCGATAGGTAGGAAATATCAGGGGATAGCTCAACTGACCTTCAGCCATGCTTCAGTTACCACTATCTCCAAACAACCTAAATGGCAAACTGATGACGGTTCGCCAGCTCATAGCGCAGTTGAAAAGGTTACGAAAATTAAAGCGAGGGATAGCAGCAGAACTTGATGTACTAAGTGCTAAGATTTTTAGAGATAGTGATCTAGTTTTAGCAGTAAGATTAACTGAAATTTCGACTTAAATTTGGGGATTGGATTTAATCGCATCTGACTGGGCTAGATCGCTGATCGTCCCAGATTATAAGAAAATAAAAATCGCAAAAGAATCAGTTCAACTAATGTAGTTGTTTTTGACATGGACGTGGATGTAGGAACCAAATATTCACACTTTGGCAGATTCTAAAACACAGACATACTTTTCGATGTACGACTATAGATGTATTCTGGTTAAGTTTATTACCATCGGTTGATGCTGAAGCAACTAAAGTAGTAGAAGATAAATAAAGATGTGAAAGTGGACATTTCTCTGCCGATATTTCTTAGATAAGGGCGTTCATTTTTTCCTTGCTAAATGAAGTGACACTAACTGACATATAGTTGTGTAGCGATCAACGTTGTAAGTAATTATGTTAGGTGTACAATGTTATAAAAAGTATACAAAACATACATTTTAACTGAAAGCCTATTAGTTCCCAAATCGCTTAAACTAATTATATTTCCTAATAAGTAAAAATAGACAACACAAAAGTAGAATTTGCAATGTAAGTCAACGAAATTTATATTACACCACAGTCAACTAAGAATGAGCACCTTGAAAGACCACACCGAGGGAAATACTTGAAGAAGCATAGAAAAAATAAATCTGCTGGTTTTATTACTAGATGACATTGATAAATTTTCAAATAAAGATATAAAATCCTTACTTGCTGCTTGTAATATCGCCGATCTTCTTCATCTAACAATACTAAGTTCAGAAAATACCTCACAGAAAATTTGCGATAAACATCACGCATAGTGGGACTCAAGCCATAAACATGGAGAAATAGTCTGATGGGAATCGACTCGCCACGTACTGGTGCACCATCCATTATCTCATATTTTCCAACAGTCTCAGTCTCCGTAAAAGCAGTAGGTCCTGCGAATAATGTAAGCATGATTTTGTGACGAACCTACCGGCACCAATGGTCTCACGCTTCAATATTTGTATCTCCATGTTTTTTATTTTAACCCTAACCAGTAGGAAGTATATCTTACCAATAATGACATCTTGTAAATGGTATCTAAACTGTTAAACATAAAGAAAGAAGAACACACTTTGACTTATTGTACTCGAATTCAATGTGTAGACTATCTTCTATCCCAACTTCCATTTGGATACTGTCACTCGATTCGGAACATCTCATTGTAGAATGTACAATGAGTTCAAATTCTTTCGTGATATCAGCAATTCTTTTTTGAATAGTAACTCGTAAAAAATACCTGTTATTTGTGAGAAGTAACATCAAAGTTACCTTAAACGGACATTCGTTCCACAGTATGACTCGTAGGGCTTTTCAATGCGTAGGAACTCGAATGGATAACTTGTCGAATGAGAAAGTATTCCGGGACGTGCTAAATCTTGACAAAGAGCAATAAACTCTTCGCGGTTTCCACGATCTGTATACAATTCGATTTGGCCAATAAATTCGATTTTTATTCCTTGATGTTCTAGTTTTCCACCTCTTTTTAAAATGACATTTACAGATCCACAAACGTTTTCACCATCATAATAAACGGGAAGTGAGTGGATTTGGCCATCTTCATTCCTGAGTTCTTCCTTTTTTCTATGCTCCTCATCTTGCAAGTTTATTTTAATATCAACACTTTGACCAAGGCCCAAAAAACTCTAATATCAATTAAAATCAACAGAGTAAACAGGATTTAACAAACGTTAATGAAATACAAATGGTCACAAAAGTTTTAAGTACTTCAAAAAACCGTAGACTACATATACATGGTTTGTCAATAAAATAAACGACAATGTTATGAAGATTTAGAAGTCAATTTCTCAAAAAAGGTTAACTGTTTAACCTGTGAAATGAACAGAAGCAACGATTGCAGCACTTTCGAAGGATCGAATAAATTTAAATGTGTGAGGAATTGACGCCGTAAAATTCAAACAGTAGACAAAACATCAGCTAGAATGAATTCATGAATAGAAACCATATAGGGTGACTCCGCCTGGAGTCCCTTTCCGGGGGATACTGCAGGTCCCAAGCCCGGATAAAGGAGGAGGGTTGGGCATGGGGTTAGCGACCCCATCCCGTAGAAAACTAACTCGCTAAAAAACGCTAACCAGAAAAAATTAATCAAACCATTTAAACTCTGCCCTGGGAGTCAGGAGGTCTTCGTTTAGAAGAATTATGACGCCTCATGATGAAAGCCGAGTTTCTTCGGAAGTCACGAGGCCGATGCCCCTTCTGACAACCAGAGCAACCATTTATTTAGGTACATGGAATGCTCGCACAATGTGGGAGACTGGGAGAGTTTTCCAAATTGCTGCAGAAATGAGGAGATACAATTTAGAGGTGCTTGAGATCAGTGAAACACATTGGACGCAAGTTGGACAACAACGACTAGCTTCAGGGGAGCTGTTGTTATACTCCGGACATGAACAAGAAAATGCTCCACATACACAAGGAGTTGCATTGATGCTGTCCAAACACGCACAAAATGCACTTATAGGATGGGAATTTCATGGATCAATGATCATCAAAGTCTCCTTCAAAACAAAGAAAACGGGCATTACAATGAACGTCATCCGATGCTACGCGCCTACCAACGACTACAATGAGGACGCTAAAGATCAATTCTACGATAGGCTGCAGTCAATCGTCGAGATATGCCCAACAAAAGACTTGACTATTCTGATGGGAGACCTAAATGCCAAAGTTGGAATTGACAACACCGGATATGAAGAGATCATGGGACGACATGGACTAGGAGAAAGGAACGAAAATGGTGAGAGATTTGCAAATCTATGTGTCTTCAATAAACTGGTCATAGGTGGGACTATATTCCCACATAAACGCATACACAAAACCACATCGACTTCACCGGATCACACCACACAGAACCAAATCGACCATATCTGCATCAACACAAAGTTCAGGAGGACGATGGAGGACGTGAGAACAAAGAGAGGAGCTGATATAGCATCAGATCATCACTTGCTGGTCGCCAAGATGAAATTGAAACTCAAGAGGCACTGGACAACGGGGAGGACAATATCACAAAAATTTAATACGGCTCTTCTTCGGGATAATGGCAAACTCAATAAATTCAAGATAACCCTCAGCAATAAGTTCCAAGCCTTTCATGATCTACTCGATGGAGAAGGAACTACTATGGAGAGCAACTGGAAAGAGATAAAAGAAGCAATCACTTCAACATGTCATGAGGTTCTGGGCCAAAAGAAGCACCAGCACAAGGATTGGATCACGGTCGATACACTGGATAAGATTCAAGAAAGGAGGAACAAGAAAGCAGCAATCAATACCAGTCGAACAAGAGCAGAAAAAGTCAAGGCACAGGCTGAATACACAGAAGTAAACAAGCAAGTGAAAAGGAGCATCAGAACTGACAAACGTAAATATGTGGAAGATTTGGCATTGACGGCGGAAAAGGCTGCAAGAGAAGGAAACATGAGATAACTGTATGAGACAACAAAGAAACTCTCTGGAAATCACCGTAAACCAGAACAACCAGTGAAAAGCAAGGAAGGCAAGATAATCACCAACATTGAAGAACAACGAAACAGATGGGTAGAACACTTCAAAGAACTCTTGAATCGACCAGCCCCACTGAACCCACCCAACATCGAAGCAGCACTCACGGACCTCCCAATTGATGTTGGCGCACCAACAATTGAAGAGATCAGCATGACTATCAGACAAATCAAGAGTGGCAAAGCAGCAGGACTAGACAGCATTCCAGCAGAGGCACTGAAAGCAGACGTAGCGGCAACTGCAAGGATACTCCACATTCTCTTCAGAAAGATCTGGGATGAGGAACAGGTACCAAAAGACTGGAAAGAAGGACTTCTAGTCAAAATACCAAAGAAAGGCGATCTCAGCAACTGTGACAACTACAGGGGAATCACTCTTCTTTCAATACCAGGAAAAGTCTTCAACAGGGTATTGTTAAACAGGATGAAGGACTTTGTAGACGCCCAGCTTCGAGACCAACAGGCAGGATTCCGTAAGGATAGATCGTGCACAGACCAAATCGCAACTCTACGGATCATTGTGGAACAATCAATTGAATGGAATTCATCACTCTATATCAACTTCATCGACTACATAAAAGCATTTGATAGCGTGGACAGAACAACCCTATGGAAGCTTCTTCGACACTACGGTGTGCCTGAGAACATAGTCAATATCATACAGAATTTCTATGATGGATTAAACTGCAAAATCGTGCATGGAGGACAGTTGACAAAGTCGTTCAAAGTAAAGATCAGTGTCAGGAAAGGTTGCTTACTCTCACCCTTTCTCTTTCTCCTGGTGATCGACTGGATCATGAAGACATCAACATCTGAAGGGAAGCACGGGATACAGTGGATAGCTAGGATGCAATTGGATGATCTAGACTTCGCAGATGATCTGGCTCTTCTATCGCACACACAACAACAAATGCAGGAGAAGACAACCAGTGTAGCTGCAGCCTCAGCAGCAATAGGTCTCAATATACACAAAGGGAAAAGCA
This sequence comes from Schistosoma spindalis, assembly GCA_946903255.1. NCBI lineage: Eukaryota > Metazoa > Platyhelminthes > Trematoda > Strigeidida > Schistosomatidae > Schistosoma > Schistosoma spindalis. The sequence continues at coordinate 34,899,911 of OX336420.1, read as the reverse complement.
AGATTCTTCGATACAACACAGCATGCACCAATCCAATCACAATTGACGGAAAAGCTTTGGAAGGTGTAAAAAACTTTACATATTTGGGCAGTATCACCGATGAACACGGTGGATCTGATGCAGATGTGAAGGCACGGATTGGCAAAGCAAGAGCAGCATATTTACAACTGAAGAACATCTGGAACTCAAAACAATTGGCAAACAACATGAAGGTCAGAATTTTCAATACAAATGTGAAGAAAGTTCTACTGTATGGGGCGGAAACCTGGAAAACTACGAAATCCATCATCCAGAAGATACAGGTGTTTATTAACAGTTGTCTACGCAAAATACTTCAGATCCGCTGGCCGAAAACTATTAGCAACAACTCACTGTCGGATAGAACAAATCAGATCCCAGTGGAGAAAGAAATCAGGAAGAAGCGCTGGAAGTGGATAGGACACACATTGAGGAAAGCACCAAACTGCGTCACAAGACAAGCCCTCACATGGAATCCTCAAGGTCGAAGGAAGAGAGGAAGACTAAAGAATACATTACGCCGAGAAATGGAGATAGATATGAGAAAAATGAACAAGAATTGGATGGAACTAGAAAAGAAGGCCCAGGACAGAGTGGGTTGGAGAATGCTGGTTGGCGGCCTATGCTCCATTGGGAGTAACAGGCGTAAGTAAGTAAGTAAGTATGGATAAATTAAAACTAGTAGTCTTCTATGTTTAAGTTTAAGCTTGTGAATTCGATTGATTAAAACCAAAGTATCGTGAAGTAAGTGCGGCAAATAATTTCGACAAGACGCGATAACCTTATCTACTTAACATATCGATTAAATTTAATATGAAGTGTAGCAGAGGATAAGAACGACCAGTATACTCTCAATAAGCACTGCTTATAGGTAAAAACAAGTCATCAGGTTAGTGTAAGCCTATTAAGAAGCCAAATGTATTTTTATTATAATGTTTCATAATTATAATAGAACGTGGCGAAAAATAGACAAATACAAACCTACGAACAATGTTAGCATATGGGATGTAAACTCATGCAATCAAGATTTACGAAAACATAAAGAAAAGAATAGGACTTAACATAAGCATCTTTCAGACACAGAATGCATTCAATTAGGCAAAAAATTTTCATTAAGACACAGTTCTGAGAAACATTAACATACATAATCGTCGTGTTTAAAAAATATATATTAGAGTCTAGTCGATAAAGGTTTCATTCGAAAAAGCTGAGATTTCATGTTTCATTAAAATGAGTCAGAAAAACAAGTGACCTATTCATATTCATCCCTTAACAACTTAAATTTGACATTTCAACATAACTGGATAACGGTTTAATGCTCAGTAATTCCAATATTAGATTCTCTTGAAAAGGCTAATACCAGGCCATCGAATAAGTAGTTGATTAGATTTCAGCCATGCAGCATTTCCAGAAAAATAACTTCGACGTCTTTAATTGACTCAGCCAAACGGTTGTGTAAAAATCTCACAATATGACTTAAATCTTTTTAGATCAACTAAAACAATTCTGTGTGCTGGAAATTCGCTTTAAGCCATGCTGCTCTAAATACATAATGGCGTTCTCAAATATTACATACCTTTTAATTATGGAAATAAACTGTTTCTTACAAACACAAGCTACAGACAGGATCATTTATGTGTGAAAGTGAAAACAGGAGTCCCAGAATGTTATAATTGTGTGTTTGGATGCTGATCAAATGTTCATTGTTTGCATAGAAGTGATGCAAAAGCTAACACAACACATAACTGACAGTAAAAAAAACATGGACTTTATACAGATGATAAACGCGTTGCAGTGTTATACAGCTGGATATAGCATTAAAAAAAAACAGAATATGAACTCACCAGCATAATAGTGGCGCATCGATTGGAAGAGCCGCTCGGGCGAAACAAGACCCAATATGCTTGTCATGAGTTGACAAATACAGATTGATCCATTTTCGCTCGCTTATCGTTATTTTTGTCTGGTTCAACGTGTTCGATTATGTCTAATGAATATGCGCTTAGCTACTAGGCCGCAATAATTCTGGTCAGTTTTGTGATTTTTGTAAATCCATTTCTCTCGGAATAATAGGGTTTATGGATACAAAAAGCTAGCTGATTATCAAGCAAAAAGTTATTTGATTGCAGTTTGAAAATGATAAAGTGATAGTTGAGGTGTGGAAGAAAACTACTGTTGTAAGCATAAACAAATAATTTGCCTAATTGTAATGTGTAAGGAGACGGAAATGAGAAAATGGGAGAGAAAACGGCGATGAAAATAAGCGAGGTAAGGAATACTTACCAATATGCGGTAATGAAAACATTGATAAATTATGAGACTTAAGTCACACACAGCTTGTTCAAGCGTAAGATCGTAATCCGTAGATTATTACATATTTGTCTCCGCTTAAAGTTAACCAATAAATGGGCCACTGAGTCTGAGAGGGCATTAAAGCTGACAGTAAAGTTCGGTGAGAAAAGGTGGGAGCTTGCCTGCAGGGTTTTCTTTTGTTTCTTCAAGGGTTGCGCCGATGACCATTGTGACGACTTTCTGGTGGTTTGCACGTATTGAGGTGCCTTTGTGTGCATAATATAAGTCATTGTCAGATCATCATTTGTTTTCTTGTGGCCCAGCGAGAGTAACTTCAGATGATGATATGTGTCCTCTCAAGTTTTATTCTGTAGCCCTATAACCCGCTCACTTATGAAGACAACATTTGGACTTTAGGATGGGGTCCATAAACGTTTTAAAGTTAGTAACATAAGGTGATCGTGTCAAGTTGTCTACGTTTAACGTAAAGAGTTACGTTGGTCTGACGTCTAAGCTCCTGTATTCACTAGCTCTAAACCACGCCACAAGGAGACAATGGAGATCAGATTTTCAAGTGGGCGTAATTTTTTTGTGTATGATGAATAAAATGTGCATGACATGAAAAGTTGATGGGTTTAGTTTTAATTCTGTAACTACTGCCCATTTCCCCACCGTTGAACAGTCGTTTTGAAGCCCAAGTGAGTTTTATTGCCCACTGTTAAGCCTGATATCTTTGCATCGTCAGCGCAGATCCATGCCGGTAAGCTAATTTTAACTGACAGGACGTAAATAGAGATCAAGGGCTAGAGGTTACCTAAGACTGTAACTTGTGAAACTCCAGATGTTGTGACCTAACGTGAGCGCACTGTGTTTACTTTTGCACGAGGAGTGTTTTTCTCTAGATAGTGTCGTATTAAGGATAAAAGTGGGTCAATGAAACCCACCTCTGCAACATTCATTACTAGAAGCATGTGAATTTCTTTGTCAAAAGAGTTCGCACAGTGAACAATAATGTATCAACCGAGATCCCATGGTCCTTGCAGACCACCTATGTATGAATAACTGCAACAAGTAATTGCCATGCCACTTCACAATCATCGGATTAGTTTTGTTAGAAGTTTTAGGATGAGACGTTGGAGAATATATAGAAGTAAAATGATGACTAGTGTGTAATTATGTGTAAGTAAAGCTTATTCGAACTGAACTGGAACTATGAAAGGAAGTTGATCGACATTGCCAGATGGTGGAAATAAGAATTATGAGCGAACTAACATCATGCTTTATACTCGATCACTGCGTTCGTTGTTATGAGGTGATCAATGTATACAAACATATTTACCTACCCTTCTCTTAGAGCTATTATTTAAGTGGGTTCAAAGAATTTCAGTCTAATTTGGTATTAGTATATTTACCTTTGTTACTATAATAATAAACCTAATCCCAAAATTGTAGATTTATCATGATGTGACAACCTAATCTCTAAGATTATGCGTGGAAGTCACATCATTCTTTACACTGACTCGTTCCTTGGTGACAGTAAGTGATGAACGTCTGGAAAATCTGCGAACATATTTGAGCTGGGAAGAGAGAAATATATCTGACACAAAAAGCAAGAGGGTATACGGAACAGCCACACCTGCATGGCCGAATAATAACATTTCGAATAATTGCTGCTGTGTTCGCGATTGTTGACCTTCACCTAATGTCATATGTTGGATGTGAAAATTCTCGGTAATTTCACACTCATGATCAAATATCGTACGGTTAAGAACCAATACCATTCAGAGTTCCATATGCGACAAAATTGTGATTCTAGAAATTGATATCGTATTTGACTGTTCTATATTCGACGAGTAATTAGTTTTCGATAGTCCGATAGGATAAAGTTTAGTACCTGTAAATTCATTAGAAAAATACCGATTGACCGAAAACATCAACATCCTTCCAAGACAAAGATAACTGGTTATACTACAAGGCACCAAGCAAATCAAATGAAAGAGAAGTCATTAGTTTATGGAAAGTTGCGACAAGCTTCTATACAATTTATGGGGAAGATGATACACCGGACGTATAGTAATGTGAATCGGGATTTCAAAAAGCACATAGTTGCATAGCCGAGATACCAAGGTGCTTGACACGGAATTTAAATTCCATAATTTTCCACCTTTTGTATGTTCATCTGATAACTCATCAGCTATGTCAATGGTATGTGATCTAAGCTTCGTGGAGTCTGACACTTTAGAAACTAAAAAGATCTAGAGGCGTTTGAACACATATAAATCTTCTAGATCAGACGATACAGAACTCCGAGCTATAGAGGGATGTGTGGTTATTCATCATACCACCAACTTTTATTCAGAGTTGATCTATCCACCCATCGGATGAAGGGGGTAGTTATACCAAGAAACAAGTAACAAAATGACGTTACATCAGCACTATCTGACCCATTTAGATTTTGATTTTACTAAAGTAATACTGCTTCATTTCGCTTGTACTATTTAAATCCGTGTGAAATATATCTTTATCATGGCAACTAATGTTAGAATGAGAGAATTCAAGAATTAAATCGTCGGCTCATGGAGGTTATATAAATGTACCGCTATTTTTATCATTATCTGTCTACACATTGATCAACTTATTTGAAATTACCAAGTCATTTGTTGATAATAGTATTTAAATAGAATGTGTGTCTAAGGAAGAATAGGACTTCTCAATTTATTAAGCTTTGAGGTAAGATTAAATTACTGACTGAAAACAAAACGTGCTTAGTGAAATATTCTGGACAAATGCAGTATATATAGTCTATTAATGATCATTTAGAACATACAAGAGATTGTGATATCGGAGTGTCAAACAGCCAGTGAAGGAAAACCGAGAGTCCTTTGGAGTATTGTGAATCGGCAGTACTTGACAGGAGTTTAAGGATTCACATGTAAGAACTGAATCTCCAAAAAATATGGGATTTATTGCTACCTTACTTTAACTGAAGTGCATATGTAGTATAACGAATATTTCTTCCTAGTTGGATTGTGAACTTTGCAGAAGTAATTAATTTCCAAGTCGAATTGGAATAAACACAACAAATTCAACTTCGTTTGAAAATCTAACTCAAGATTGAATCGAAAAAGTCTGTATTTTGATTTACAAAGTCAAAACTAAGAAAAGATTTTCTTTAAGCTCTATGTATAAATTTGCATTGAAAGTATGTTGGAAATTTTGTTTTCATTTCAAACTGAATCGTCTTAGTAGTTGAAAGTATGAATACAAAGAAAACGGGCAAAAACTCAGTATGTTTGGTTAAACAAAATTCATCTCATGAGGAATTGGGAAGGAGAAAAATATGGAAGGTACGAAGAAAATGAAAAACGAGATCAGCATCAACCCATGATGTAATCAGTGCTCCTAGGTGCTAATCTGGTTACGTGGAATAGGATAAATGATAGGGAAATTGGTGTACTTCTTATTAAATATTCTAACATAGAACAAAATGACCAGCTGCTGGTAAATTACCCAATGTGTAGAATGACATCATATTTAACCACTACGGACTAAACAAAATGACATTAATTGACAGTATACAAGCAGAGAAAACGTCTCAGGTGTATTGAGTTTCGGTCGTTGTTCCGATAGCCACGTAATTCTGTACAGAATATGAAGACATTGATATTTACATAGAAGACTAATATTCATGGACAGATTGTACGAGTCAAGTAAATATAAGTTAGGTGGGAAACAGTGAGTTCTCAACATACGTTGATATTTTAGTTTAGTAACTCCTACCGACTCTAAATATAGGTAAGTGAAATAAATAAACTAACCCATTTGAACAAATTTTAGTTTAAATTACATAATACAGAGATTTAATACATCACTATATCGTCGGTGGACAGTAGGGAAAAAGAATATCTAAAATATATAATAATAATTTATATTCTGAAAAATAATAATTACAGAATTCACGCCAGTTTACAGGCATGGTCAATTCGGTATAAATACTATCATTATATGTACAGAACAAACATGTGATAGGAGTTTTAAGGTTACTAGTTCAGTAATTGTTTAGGTAATATATGTATCACAGCGATCCAATGAATCAGCCGGAAACTTTTAATTTTTCTTAAATGGATAGCCTGTTGATTTATGAACGGTTTAATTAAGATTATTTCCTGTGCCAGATAGAATTGATGACAATTATCTACAACTAGAAAAATTAAAACGAAAACAAAGAGCACGGAACAACAAAGCAATAATTACTGAAATATTTCAATCAGATCTTCCAAAATGCGTATGTCATGTGACACAGTGATATACTGTTGATGTTATTCAAATTAGTTATACTTGCTGGGGACGGTGTTACCATAAAGTGACAGCAAGTAGGTAGTTTAACTTAGGGAATGCACTAATAAAGATGGCTAAATATTTAAAGTTCCTAAAATATCACTTGTTGAATGAGATACACTTGCAGGTGTTAGAGCATTGGGTGCATTTTCAGAGGAGCAGTATGCATCGATACAACGAACAAATAATGGGAGTGATTTTATCGTACGGATATGTTGTGGTAGGTTATTCCAGAGTCTAGAAAATTTACAGGCAAAGTAATTCATATAAAGAGATGATTTAGAATAATTTTGTCTCACCAGTGCCAAAGAATTACGGGTTTCATAATGAGAGGTTTCTGCATACTGCTGACCGCAATGTCCATTTGATAATGGTACATGTCAATTGAAAATTGTATTTAGAAAGAACACGCTGTGTACAAAACATCTACATAAAACTAACAACAGGCTTAATTCCGATAATGTTCTATCCCAGGGTATAACTATGCAATAATTATAACGCTTCTCACAATTTGGAAATTTACTTCAAGAGTTGGAATACATAATTAGCTTAATACTACTTAGTGTGTTTTATGTGAGAAATGAAAAGTTATCTGCATAAAATGTGTAGACCACACCAAAGCTCTGGATCGTCACCACATAGCCAGCATAAGTTCCATTGAACAAATTAATTATTCATAAATATTTCACTATGTTTCTTTCATTGGTTTCGAATATTGTGGTGCTTACGATATCGAAGTATAGGTATGAATGTTATAGTGTAAAATATAATATGTCACTTTAATAACTTTCTTGATCAACTCGTTTGGTTTTCATTGAAATGGATGAACACATCTATAAGTTTCGGTAATAAAGGAAACATAACATCTGACATTGCAAACAACGTACTGTCATTTTATCTACCGTAATTTGTATAATTGAAGTCGTTTATCGTACATTAGTGCATTGTTTCAATAATAAAAGTAGTCAATGTCCAGTTAATTGTTTATTACAACTGTGAGTACATTACTATTAATTCTATTTTGTGGTTTTACATGAAAAATTTGCTACAAACTTTATCTAATGCATTGAAATCACGTGATAATCATGCGTTTTTTAAATAAAGTGTAGCTAGATGGATCATGAATAAACTGTTATTGGTACCTTTGTATGTTGACCTAATTATTTATTACATTAACAGTAATTCACATATGCCAGTGACAAAACCCACCTACACATAAGCTTTAACAGTGTATGCAAATTTATCGATACACTATTACACAAGGTCATTAAAAATCGGATTGAGTTGATTAATTACCTTTCACATAACTTGTATAGATTAGATTACAGTGTTTCTTCAAAATTATGGATTTTATTCAACATGGTGTACATTGCTAGGTGATTACAAAGCGTATTATCAAAATAATATGCATTAACCTTCTTTCAATATTTTTTGAAGTAAACAAATTCACAGAAATACACATGATTCTTCTAAAACTGTAGTTTTTACTAGCTGAATACTTTTTGTGCTTGATAATCAACAAAAATCTTATGCATAAATATGTGCAGGTATTTGTTTTTCATTGACTGTACATTGTCTACATTAAAATGAAAGACGAAACGTTAATTAAGATCGACCAACAAACAACCCAGGATGAAGTATTCTATAAGTTCAATCTGGTTCATTCCTGTCCAGCTCTATTTGTTTATGAATTTTACCAGAATATTGTACTTTTGAGATAAAACGCCTACATTTAGATAACTTTTGATGAGCGTCTTAATAACATTGAACTACAATAAGTAATCATCTTGCATATGACTCGTCAACAAAAAAAAACAAACAATTTTACCGTTCTGTTGTACATATTACGAAGTATATTTTGTTAGTGTATTATCATTCAGTGAGACTATTGTTCACAGAGGATTGTTGGTTAAGCTAAATATTTTGTGTTCCTTCTGCATCCTCAAGACCAATTCAAGTGACGGATGGAGTTTCCACAACTCGTGTACAAATAATAGGGTTTTATTTTTAGTCAAACGAAGAGTCCAGGTGTTCTAACGGTTACCGAGACACGGTACTGTACGTACAATTACAACTAAGATAATAGATAAACAATCTTTAAATTTCAAGCTCTGTGTTTGAAAATCCACTGAAAACACCGAATACAAGGTATTTCAAATGAATTATAGTGATGAATAATCTCCTAAAATAAAAAAAGAATTGAGTGGGTATAGTACGATTATGTTGATATAATTAGTGTAAACGGACATAGCTGAGTGTACATGGGTAAGCATAGACGGACTTTTGGTAATGCGTAGTTCACGTTATCCACTCCTTCCATCAGTAACTTACCCGTTCGGACAGTTCCCTCTAGATTACCTTTGCACTCGGTCATACGTTTTACTCCATATCGAATTCTGTTTCATTCTTTATCTATTATTAATTAAACTCACATACATTACAAAGTTACGACGTTTTAGTAAGCAGACTATAGTTATTGTCGAACACAGTTGAATCAAACAAACATTTCGTGGTGTCAATAAGGACTGGCAAGCAGTCCCACTAAACATTCTCGGCAAAGTAAGTACACAACTGGATCCAGAGCTTCCACAGTCAGAATGAATCGAGCTGCAATCGATGCGATTAATTATGATGATTGTTCGCATCATTTGTCAGCTAACCCATTACTGGGTGTTTCAAAATATCATAAGCCTCAATATTATGTCAAGGCCTAATTGAGATAAAGCGATATACCTTCGAACTTGGAAGGAAAATGATCATGAAACATAACCATATGACTTGTAGGACACGACATATGAGAGCAACGAATTCACATTCATGCGTATCCACAAGCAGCTTCTTTGAAACCGAGGTAGAAAACACAAATGTTTATCGATATTGAAATATTATCATCATGAACAAACCATATGTATCAGATAGATTATTACCTAATTTAGAAGTGAATGACATGTTAATAGAATCAGAGAGTTATGAACGAATTGAAAAATGAAACACCAACTAACAGCGTGAGCGTAAACTTTTTATAAAAAAGTTTGAACTTCCATTTTCAGAAAACATTACTCAATTTATTTATTGACAGTTTTGTTAGAAGCTTGTATAAACTGATGATTTTCATTATAAATAAAATTGATTAAAGAATATTTTGGAGATCAGACTTAATTAGATATCTGTGCTGTTCACGATTAAGACTCTTGGATAATATAGAGTGAATATGCTGAACCGCAACAACTCACATTCATAAACTATTTCAAAGGGATTCATAGTCGATAATACCGATTCTGAGGTATAAGTTACCTAATGTTGATTTTGGTTTACCTCTTAATACATCCATATAACAAGACTGTTAAGGGAACGTCCGGATCAAACGGTCATACAATATGTTGAATAACTGGAAATCATATATTATCATCGTTTTACATAAACTTGGGGAACTCAACAACTCTGCACACTCTCCAGACTATTTCAAACAGCTACTCTTTTATGTAAGGAATGTGAAGACCATTCACTGAAATCAAGCATTTATCTAATACATTGTTATCTCCCGAGAAGAATAATGAATTGTAACTTTTGGGATCCATTTACGGACCAATAATATGCGTATATTTTTATCGTATAATTGGTAAATAACTAAACTTTTTATATTCATGTACCTCTTATTATTAGCTTTATTTTGACCTATGAACTATTATTATACGATTTACCATTCTTGAATTATGCCCTGTCTATTAATTACAACCTCCCACATTCACAAACACATTTGGCCAAATCTTGTTTCCTATTTTATGGTACGGTGTGATCTGTCTGGTTGGCATATAAACCCAGTATGCTTAAAATAAATGATTCATATAACAGAGTCTGAGATTGGTGTTCTGGACTTAACTGGCTGTGCTAGGCAGGATACAGGACCGATAATTACTCTAGACTGCTCGTACGGGTTTTACACGTCATTAGTCTGATCGATAATTCACTGTTCTCTAATTGGCGGTATCATTACGTTATACATTAGCGAGGCACAAGTTATAACATACATTTTGACTATTGAGAACTACAGAATTATATAGTCGTTTCTCAATTTGAAACGATTGTATCTGAGTCACTAGCCTGATGTCTCACCACTGAAAGATGAGAAAGGTAGATTTTTAGCTCTATGTGAATAGAAGTCCAAGTAGTTTAAAGGAATCAAGACATGATACTTTCAATATAATCGAAATCAAAAGAGTTCTCATCATGCTGTTGTAATGTGGTTTTCGTCAACTTGATTCTGGTTGAGTCGTCATTGTATTTTAGTGGGTGTGAGAAATGTCATACTTGTAATGTTTGAGAATATAGTTAGAAATATATGTTTGTTCTGAATGGAATTATGTTTGTGAATACCTGGATAAATAATTCATGTTGGATGGATATTCAGACTGTCCTTTCTTTAAAACGTGATATTTTTTTCTGAAACAGCAGGTTACATTAGATTGCAAACACTCAGAAATTCATTTTTTTACTCATTGTTATTTCATGAATATATTATTATTTCTGAAATTGAACACACTGTCTGCTTTCGAAATTTAGTAGGTATTTGTGTTGTTTCGATTGCAGAAAATTTAACATCGATACATCTCGGAATTTGTACTAAATTCTTCTGGCCAATCTATCGTTTACGGTGCCGATCATTGTTAGGCTTATCTTGTAGGTTTTTGAACTACGAATCCAAGAAACTTGACGAAGTACATAAAATCTAGAATTTACATTCTAAAGTCTACAGCTTTCGTTCTAATTTTGTTAAGGCTTTTATGGCGTTCAAATCGCATCGAAAGGGAGTTTATTGGGATCATGAACACATGTCAGGTACCATAATCTAATTGAGAATTCAGTTGGTAGTCAACGTCCCGATTAGCCATAGCAACACAGATGTGAACACATGAGTTTCACAGTTTCAAATTTTAAGTTGTATTTGGAGCACTAGCTTAAGTCATCATCATCTCAATCGTACAACATTAGTTGAGCAACATGTGTTAGTGGTACCGATTTAAACGTTTGAAAATAGTCATCAATCAGCGTATACACACCAATCAATTTTTAATGTCTATATAATTCAGTTCAGAGAATAACTATTGTCAACGACAAAACACTCCATTCCTCAGCGAAAACATAATTGCTATACAGGATGAAGAATGCAAAATCCCAGTCAACATTTATTGTGGTTTTTCAATTGCGATGGTATGTTCACGAGAAAGTTAAAATAATAAATTAGTCTGTCAAACAAATATAGGTATATTTTCATAAATTAAAGTGCAACATCTTCATTATATAAAGAAAGACAAAAATTTTCCAAATAAAAATAAAAAGTCAATAGGATTATCCATTACAAGGACTATTTGGATGTAGTCGATTTCAATAATTTAGTTAAAACCTGACGAGCTTTTTCAATAAGTTCATCACATGACTCACTCGGATTCTTTGAATCTTTTTGAGACATTTGACCTTGAGTGTTGAGCCAATATCTTGCCTTATCAACTATCAGGCGCCATTCATTTTCCTTCTCCGGCATACATAACTCCAGAAATGCAATTGCCAGAGCAGTCCCCCAAGTAACATCCGATAGAGATAATGATTGTTCTAAAACCGGAAATTATAATATGAGACTTGATTTACAATAATGATTCAATGCGAAATCTTTGAACGGTTTTAGTTAACAATAAACAAGTGTGCCAAAATAATCAAATAATTCGTACCAGTGTAAACTTAATGCATTTCCTTTCGGTTGCTATATACTTAATCACATGTGAATATCAAAACTAGATTGAAATGCATAAAATAGTCTCGAATGTCGCTTTCTTGTAATCAAACTGTTAATGTGGGGACGTAATCTAATTAACAATTATAAATATATTTACTCGAGTAGTACATAAAGAAAAGTGTAATCACATGAGTACAAATTTAACCGTTCTATTTGGTGCAACATTTCAATAAACTCAATGGCCATACAATACTAAAAACTACTTGCTAGTTGAATATTAAACCAAAATAACAAAGATCATATAAACATAAGTTAAAAACTTCCAATGAATTCATTAAAATTACCAGTTTGTTTTAAAAACTCTGTCAAATTATCAAGAGGTATTTCAAAACATTCAGATAATTCTGAATTTAATTCCCAGAATCCTGAAAAGCTTTGTAATTCAGCAAGTCTTATATGTTTTTCCATAACTTTAACTGGCTGAATCTTCTGAAATTGACCTAAATAACAAGATGGAAAAACAAAATATATGGACTATTATCGGTTTTACATATAATTTTAGAAGGGGTTTTGTGGATATTATAGTGATTTTAATAGTTCAGATCATGAGTCAATTGAAACTAGATTATCATGGGAAACCTCGAAGCACTAGACAGCCGTTTCGTCCTATTTTGGGACTAGTCAGCAGTGCGCATCCACGGTCCGGCATCGCGATATTTGAACCCAGGATCTAACGGTCTCGCGCGAATGCTTAACCTCTAGCCGGCATCAAATGGTGTTAATGTTTAACCTTAAATAATCCACGAGATTGAGTGACACATCCACCACTGTCTTCAGTGAGTTACTATCTCACAATAGACCCGGTTGAACTCCACTGGTCACTGCTTCTCACTAGATTGTGTGGTTCAATTTCGTGGATTGGTTGAAGTTAGACATTAACACCGTCGAATACCGGCTCAGTGGTCTAATGGTTGGGCGCTGGCAAGGCGGGATCATGGATGCACACTGCTGAGGAGTCTCACAATAGAACGAAACGGCCGTCCAGCGCTTCCATGTTTTTCATGGTGGTCTAGCTTCATTTGACTCATGATCTCAACTATTAAAATTATATATAACTGTTACCAAGATAACTAATAAAACACAAATATGATAAAATCAATTCTATAATTAAACAATTTATGATTATTAAACGGTTGAAAAAATTGTTGTAAAAATTAATTTTCACAATTGATCTAAATCTATACATCATTGAATCAAAATACTTTCTAACTTCAATAAATTAATTCAAGATTCAATAATCTCTACTTTTTAATTAAACAATATTATCTATTTAATGGTGGCTTACAAGTTCTAATTTATTAAATAACAATTTGGCATCTGGTTTATACTAGCTTAATACATTTTGGAAGACAAAATACTTTATTCGCTAAATTTTGCATAACTTAAATCTTGAAAGGACTAATGAGTATTTCATGTATCCTATTATATCCCGACAAGAATTATGAATGGTAACTTTTGAGAACTATTTATGGACCAATACGATACATATATTTTTATTGTATGATTGTTAACTAACAGCTGTGTATGTTTATGATCCTCTTATTAAAAGCTTTATTTTAACTCATCAACTATTATTATATGATTTACCGTTTTGAGTTTCGCCCAGTCTATTAATTACAGTCTCCCAAATTCACAGTCACTTTTGGCTAGATCTTGTAGAAATGTTATTTACTATTTTATGGTACGATGTGGTCGGTTTGGTTTACATATGAACCCAGTATGTTTGGAATAAATGATTCATATAGCAGAGGCTGAGATTGGTGTTCTGGAATCTAACAGGCAGGGAGAAGGACCGATAAGTACTTTAGACGGCTAGTATGGGTATTATGCGTCATTAGTCCGGTCTAGTTGGCGGTATCATTACGTCATATACTGATAGGGGCACAGGGCCATAAGTTATAATATAGCCTAAATTGTAGCATATATAATCTAAAGACCGTCCTATCATGTTCAAATTGTGTCATCCAGAATAAAATTAACCAATTGATCGTTGACTTAATTTGTGTAAACGATTGGTGAATTGTGAGTAGAATTTCTAATGCCCATGTTCACAGAAAACATAAATTAGCTAAACAATTGCTCTGATCGTCTGGATCACGAAACATAACATAGTCACTGAGAAGAAATAAAACGTTGAGTTAATAAGACTACCAAGAAGTGTAATGTTCAACTTTACTAAAGTAATACAAGAATCAGGCAGTCACATATCATCAACGTTAGGCTAGGATCGTGATATACAAACTAGTTGATTGCATTAAGAAATAAAGACCAGTAACAACAAACTCAATACCTAAAGTATATCCTACTTAATATGAACCCTAAGGTATTAGATTCACACCAGTGTTAGGTTGTCAATACACATAGTTGAAAAGCTTCAAACTGGCAAGCGATAACGTGATTTTTGATGCGTCGTCGAATAATGTCACCTAGTAAAACTGTCTATCGTATTTGTAAAAAATCCTTACAAAGTGAATGTCACATCTACGATAATGAAATTTTATTACACTGAGCAATATTAACAATATGGGGAGCTCAACATACATGATATACTAAAGTAACTGGAAACAATATTAGCTGTAATGTGTCATGCAACCAAATACCTTACATATTAATTGTTTGAAAGAATAACATATAGTGAAATACCAATAGATCACAGATTGTAATAGATAGTGATTGTCTTAAAACAGATCCAAAACAAGTAAAAATATCAATAAGACAAAAATATTATCATAAAGGAACTCAGATAAATAATCGGTCTTAACTTAAAACTACCGTAATGTCCCTTTCATATGGTACATGATTTTGTTAAAAGCTGACATAATATGCCATTATTTAACCAATATACAAATGAGAAACAAGTGTACAATTTATTTTATGAGAGTTTCACGTTTAAACAGTTTCAATGAGGATATGTTTAAAGGTTTGCACGAATTATGAAGCATTTTTTGGGGGGGCGGGGAGGAGGAATTAGAAAACTTAATCACGTAACTAGTTTAATGAATGAAAGCACTTGAGAAATCTCTTCAAATGATTGAAACAAGTACACTAGACAATACTATAATAATGCTTCAAAATAATCTGGTTTTTTTTATAAAAA
Organism: Schistosoma spindalis; assembly: GCA_946903255.1. NCBI lineage: Eukaryota > Metazoa > Platyhelminthes > Trematoda > Strigeidida > Schistosomatidae > Schistosoma > Schistosoma spindalis. Next base: position 34,884,378 of record OX336420.1, on the reverse strand, counting down.
AATAAACATGACTACTTTAAATGATGATTTTAAAGTAGTACTGATAATGTGATTAAAATTCCCAATAATTATTCAATTTGAAGAAATAGATTAATTTGAGTATAATAAATAAAAAAAGAGATTTAATATTATTTATTTTAAAGATGTGATTGTACTTATGACACGAATAAACAATTTACAGAATATTATTCTGTAAAACAATTTATTACATTGACAGGGTTTCTATCAAGACGTATGCATTAAGTACATTATACTCTTTTGTACGTTTTTAATTATATTGACTGTAAACCTTTAATCTAGATTGAGATAATGTTAACACTTATCGTTTAGGTGTATTTGTAACCATAAGGAGGCAAAATGGATTAGCTGTGATAAGTTTAGTTGTTATTACAATCGATATTGAATTTTAATTAAAAAACTACGCTTGGAGCCCCTCTGAGGCTACTGCCGGTCCCAAGCCCTGATAAAGGAGAAAGGTTGGGCATGGAGACAGCGACCCTATCCCGTAGAAAACTAACTCGCTAAAAAACGCTAACCAGAAAAAATCATTCAAACCATTTAAACACTGATCTGGGAGTCAGGTTTTAATTTAGAAGAGTTATGACGCCTCATGGTGAAAGCCGAGTTCCTTCGGAAGTCATGAGGCCGATGCCCCTTCTGAAAACCAGAGGAACCATTTATTTAGGTACATGGAATGTTCGTACAATGTGGGCAACTGGGAGAGTCTTACAAATTGCTGCAGAAATGAGGAGATATAGCCTAGAGGTGCTTGAGATCAGTGAAACACATTGGACGCAACGACTAGCTTCAATGAAGCTTCTGTTATATTCCGTTCATGATGAAGAAAATGCTGCACATACACAAGGAGTCGCATTGATGCTATCAAAACAAGGACAAAATGCATTTATAGGATGGGAATTTCATGGATCAATGATCATTAAAGCCTCCTTCAAAACAAAGAAAGGGTATTACACTGAACGTCATCCAATGCTATGCGCCTACCAACGACTACAATGAGGACGCTAAAGATCAATTCTATGATCGGCCGCAGTCAATTATTGAGAAGTGTCGAACAAAGGACCTGACCATTCTAATGGGAGATTTAAATGCCAAGGTTCGAATGGACAACACTGGATATGAAGATATCATGGGACGACATGGACTGGGAGAAAGGAACGAAAATGGTGAGAGATTTGCAAATCTATGTGTCTTCAATAAACTGGTCATAGGCGGCACTATATTCCTACACAAGCACATAAACAAAGCCGCATGGACTTCACCGGATCACACCACACAGAACCAAATCGACCATATCTGCATCAACACAAAGTTCAGGAGGACTATGGAGGAAGTGAGAACAAGAGGGGAGCCGATATTGCATCAGATCATCACTTGCTGTTCGCCAAGATGAAAGTGAAACTCAAGAAGCACCAGAAAATATTCCAGCAGAGGCACTGAAAGCAGACGTAGTGGTGACTGCAAGGATACTTGGCATTCTCTTCAGCAAGATTCGGGATGACGAACAAATACCAACAGACTGGAAAGAAGAAATTCTGAACAAAATACCAAAGAAAGGCGATCTCAGCAACTGTGATAACTACAGGGGAATCACTCTTCTCTCAATACCAGGAAGTCTTCAACAGGGTGTTGCCAAACAGAATGAAAGACTCCGTAGACGACCAACTTCGAGACCAACAGACTGGATTCCATAAAATTCGATCGTGTACAGACCAAATCGCAACACTACGGATCATTATGGGACAATCGATCGAGTGGAATCCATCACTCTACATCAACTGCACTGACTACGAGAAAGCATTTAATAGCGTGGACAGGACAACACTATGGAAGATTCTTCGACATTAAGCGTGCCTGAGAAGATATTTAATATTATACGAGTTCATATTGCAACGGAAAGAGAACGATGAAAATCCCTCCACAGCCTTTTTTGTTAAACAGTATTCTCATTTATTTGTTTCTTCTCCCTGTCATATATTTTAACCTTTGTTCATATCTCGTTTGAGCTTTTATGATGTGATTTCGATTAAAGACAAATTTTTATTACCTAATTTTCTATTGCATGTTGCTGGACTATTGACAGTGAGGTCGTGTTTGACTAAGCTCAAGGCCACGGCGTGGTTCAGTTTGTGAATGTTAAACTTTGACTGTCTGCTTGAGAGGATTTCTGGAATCCCTGACGATAGATATTTGATCCCGTTTGTCGGGAATATATTTGTTAATTCTCAGGTATCGAATCCTTTGGCGATCTCAGCAACTGTGATAACTACAGGGGAATCACTCTTCTCTCAATACCAGGAAGTCTTCAACAGGGTTTTGTCAAACAGAATGAAAGACTCCGTAGACGACCAACTTCGAGACCAACAGGCTGGATTCCATAAAAATCGATCGTGTACAGACCAAATCGCAACACTACGGATCATTATGGAACAATCGATTGAATGGAATTCATCACTATACATCAACTTCATTGACTACGAGAAAGCATTTAATAGAGTGGACAGGACAACGCTATGAAAGCTTCACACTTGATGGAGAAGATTTGGAAGAAGTAAAAACCTGGGCAGCATCATTAATGAGCATGGTGGATCTGATGCAGACGTGAAGGCGCGGATCAGCATAGCAAGAGCAGCATATTTACAACTGAAAAACATATGGAACTCAAAACAGCTGTAAACCAATACCAAGGTCAGAATTTTCGACACAAATGTCAAGACAGTTCTATTGTATGGGGCGGAAACCTGGTGAACTACGAAAGCCATCATCCAGAAGATACAAGTGTATATTAAAAGTTGTCTATGCAAAATATTTCGGATCCGCTGGCCAGATACTATTACCAACAACCTACTATGGGAGAGAAAAAACCAGATGCCAGCGGAGGAAGAAATCAGGAAGATGTGCTGAAAGTGGATAGAACACACATTGAGGAAAGCACCCAACTGCGCCACAAGGCAAGCTCTCACAGGGAATCCCCAAGGCCAAAGGAAAAGAGGAAGACCAAAGAACACATTACGCCGAGAAATGAAGACAGATATGAAAAAAATGAAGAAAAATTGGATAGAACTGGAAAGGAAGGTCCAGGATAGAGTGGTTTGGAGAATGCTGATCGGCGGCCTATGCTCCATTGGGAGTAACAGGCGTAAGTAAGTAATTAATTAAAAGATAATGACGAGCCTACCTTCAGCACACATGCTTGTATCAAAACCCAACGAACCAGTGAAGGCGCACATCGGCGAATCTAAAATAATAAACATTAATTAAAGGAATGTAATTAGAAACAGACAATTTTAAGATAGTTACAACTAATATTGTTACTGATACTCATTCAAAATAAAGGGTATTATAAATACTCTAATTACTACTTCAGTGAACTATGGGTTTTAGTATAGATATGATTTGAACTGCATATCTTACAAAATAATTTACAATCGGGTAAGAACAAGGTGTTGATCTCGATGATAAAGAATAATGTATCAATACAGATAAATATTCCAATGTGAGTTATCTTGGACGCGTTGGACTTTAAAAATTAGCTAATAATAAAAAATAACTGTAAAATAATCATTTTATTTTGTGTGAAGACGATAACTTCTCTTTCACCTTCATGTGTATATTCATAAGTGATTTATTTATTTGAACACATAAATATTGGTACAAGGAGGCACCAAATATATATGCGCCACACAAAACTATGAGAATTTAAAGAGAAGGAGACAACGATGATCAAACACAGAGAGTCGTCTAACATCCTCAACTCGGAGAGGCCAGGTTTCACAAGCATAGAGCAAAACTGCTCTCACCGACGCGTTGTAGATCCGACCTTTTACAGCCAGACTAACATCATGAAGGCGCCAAAGATGACCCAGATTGGCATAAGCCGCTCTGGCATTCACTATACGTACATTAATCTCATCACTCACGCCACCACCAGCACTTATGCAGCTACCTAGATACACGAACTTCTCGACTACTTCTATCTGCTCACCATCTAGGGTGAGTACAGGATTAGAATCCTGCCAGCCTTGTAGAAGTACTTTGCACTTCGTAGGTGCAAAGCACATACCATACCTACGGACATTGATTGCCAACCGATTAAGTGCGGATTGCATAGCTTGGGCATTCTCGCACAGTAAGACAATATCATCCGCATACTCAAGGTCGAGAAGTCTTTCTCCAGGCAGCAGACCAGTTGAACTGCTCTTGGTGGCGGTCACTTCGTTGGCCACTGAAAAGTAAGGTGAGACTGGCGCAGACTAGGGCATGATCAGATTCCAGATACGTACTCCAAAAGGAGCGGCAGTTTTGTACACAACCACGCCAGCGGTAGCTGGTCGCAATGTGATCAATCTGAGTCCAGGCTTGAGATGCAGAGGTAGGACGCCAGGTGGCACATCGGCGATGACTGTGCCGAAAGTTAGTGCTAGCCAGAAACAGGTTGTGGTCTGTGCATAGTTGCAGTAGACGTTCCCCGTTATCTGTCCTGCGACCAACAAGTCCCCATCGGCCACCTAAACGACTCTCTTCAGTGCCTAGACGCCCGACCTGAGCATTCAAGTCTCCGGCTTATACTACAATATCTGTCGAACTCACTTTCTGGAGAAGAATAGTTAACTGGTGGTAGAATTCATCCTTGATTGCATCCGGGCTGCAATCTGTCGGGGCATAGGCGGTGACCAAGAAATTGGTTTATACGCCATTTGTTACTGGAGCCCATGTGCACCATTGGTTTGGGACCCGGTTAAAGCGCCGGACATTTTATGATAATTAGAAGTATTTGAATTATAGTATGAACTAATAGTCCCAGAAATAACGCAATTGAATGAAGAAGTACTACACAAGCACTAAGGAATGTATTGTATTCATTCAAACACCACACATTTGCTTTTCGTCCTCTCATTTTCGTAAACAACACTCCCGCTACGAGAAAGCATTGAGTAGGACTTCCCTGGTAGAAGCTATATACGCGTGGCCGTATGAGAAATTATAATTTCTGTTATATCCGAGCGAAGATTAAATCACGAGTAACTTCTGAGACATTAATTGACTAATATTATCTATATATTCTTACGGTGTAATTATTTAATAGTTAGATTATGTATATTTATATTCCCCTTATCATAAGCTTCACTTTGACCTATAATTTATCATTGTACGATTTACTGTCCCTAAATTATGCTCAGTTTATTAATTACTGTCTCCCACATTCACAGCCACTTTTTGGCCTATTTGTGTACACATGTTAGTTTCTATTTTATGGTACGTTGTGGTCTGCCTGATTGATATATAAACCGAGTATGTCTAAAATAAATGATTTGGTTCGATTTGGTTGATTCAGAAGCTGGTATTGTGTTCTGGACTCAAGAGGACGGGCTAGAAGGACGTAGGACCCAATAGGACGCTAGACTGCTCAGACCGGTTGAACGTCATTGGTCTTGTCATAGTGCGAATATTCGTATAAGCCGTATTCTGATTGGTGTATAAGTCACGTGATCGTAAGCCGGACATCAAATCATAACAATTTCCTCTTCAGCTCGAAGCTAGTTTTTTCTCTCCCATAGTGAGCTGTTTCTGATGGTAATTGGCTAATCGACATCGAGTATCTCGCGTTGACGATTGTTCGTAAATACTTGTACCTTTTTAATGCTGGTTGCAGGTGCTCTCGGAGCTTCAGCTCTATACAACAAAACTGTCTTGAAGTTCGTACTAAGGACCTTGACCTTGATGTTGGCTAACAGTTGTTTTGAGTTACATTTTTTTAAATCATAACAATTCTGACCTTATCTTGCCAATTCTTTCCTTCACATCTACATCAGATCCTCCTTGTTCATTGATGATACTGACCAGACAGGTACGTGCAAGTTTCCACACCCACAGCATCTCCATCAATTGTGATTGACTTGGTGATTTCCGTGTTGTGCCTAGACGCCCGACCTGAGCATTCAAGTCTCCAGCTAATACTACAATATCTGTCGAACGCACTTTCTGGAGAAGAACAGTTAGCTGATGGTAGAACTCGTCCTTGATTGCATCCGGGCTGCAATCTGTCGGGGCATAGGCGGAGATGACGAAAAGACATCGTTTCTCACGCCGATTTCTTCTCACTTTGATGGAACTTTCTAATCTAACAGCACATAACCGACTGTTAATGGGGATCCAGTCGACTAGTGCTGCCTCAGCTCTTGCGCTTAGTGCGACACCAACGCCAGCAAGACCAGACGAAGATGCCACAGGGTCCCCGGATAAACGCACATAAAACAAGCTTTTTGAAGTGACAGATGGAGAGCGAACTTGTAGTACTTCACCAGAGTCTTGAATACGGATCTCGGATAGACAACAAACGCCAATATTAAGACTTTCCAAAGACATAGCCAGCCCCATCTGTTGTCCGACCTGCATAAGTGTGCGAACGTTAAAGGCAGCCAGTTTGAATGGTGCACGTGGTTTCAGAAAAACTGCTTCAGTACTCGTATTCGATGGCAACATACAATTTTCAACCAGGCAGTGACTCGAGAACGTTTAGATAGAGCCGAATTTCCACCATAGGCGAGCTGCTGTATAAGTCGAAAAATACAGATAGACAGAGTGGAAATAAAAGAGAGTGAATAAATGACGTGGTAAATAATAATAGTAATAATAATAATAATAATAATAATAATAATAATAATAATAATAATAAATGTTAAATGTCTGACGGTAAATCGCGGCGTGAATAGAGTTTTCAGAGAACATCATCATTTTCATTATATTTGTGTGTGGGCTGTGATACTACCCGGGTGCCCAAACCGAGCCTTCGACCTAAAGGTCTAACCCACAAAACAGTGGAGCATCGTTAGAAGACGCAGTCCCATGGTAGCCAGTGACCAAGAAATTGGTTCATACGCCGTTTGTTCCCGCAGGATACTGGAGCCCATGTGCACCATTGATTTGGGATCCGGTTATAGCGCCGGACACTCGCTTTTCGTCCTCTCATTTTTGTAAACAACACCCCCGCCACGAGAAGGCAGTGAGTAGGACTTCCCTGGCAGAGGCTATATACGCGTGGCCGTGTGAGAGTATTTCGAGAGGGGGGGCGAACCCACCCCACTCTCAGCCATACCAGGGCATTTGATGTGATCGATATTCCTGATTCCAATTACGTTACATAGTTTTCCAATTTTTAGGATGATACACACTCGTACCTTATGTTTCGTACAAGAAAAAAAAACCTGTAATTGATGTAAATCAATTAGCAATATTCGGTCATCTCAACTTCAATGTAGTACATATTGGAAAGAATATATCTCTCATATACTCTATTAGTCAGTTATTGATATAATTCATTTTACAGTATTGTCAATGTATAATATTGTTTGATGTATTTTAAAGTTTCATTCGGATTTTAGTTTTTTTTCAAATCACCATTACTTGGTAAACATATGATGCACCTATGAGGAAGGATTGGAGATTTCTAGGTTAATTTTTTTATACAATATGAACCATGATGAAATAGTATAATTTGTCCAAGTATTAACTTTCACACCGGAATTTCAAATATCCTTGAATTCGTAAAGTGAATTGCTATATCCATCGTTTTAATAAACGTATTTTGAATTTTAGTACACGCGACATATGTATTCAGGTATAAAACAGTATGACTTATAAGTTCATTTGATAAAATTCGTTTCATAATTTCTCATTATCACTAAACACGATATGACATATTAAGACGATATATCAATACATGCTCGTGCGTGTAAAATAAACAATGTACATTTTTACTGACTTATAAAGCAGAAAACGTGGATATCTGAATACTTCGAATAATTAAAGTAATATGGGAAGGAGGTTAACTTACCAGAGCATCTATCAGCTCCATCGCAATCTGTAAAAGTATAGAATATTAACAATAAAATCGACAAAATAAAGACATATCAAGGAAGTAACGTTTATGAAATTCCCAGTAGATCAAAAGATACAATTAGTTAAACTAATCTTAAAACACCAAGATAATATTCAATGAATTAACAATTACAAAATATCAGAAAGCGGTTTTGGTGGATATTATAGTAATTTAACAGTTGAAATCATGAGTCAATTGAAGCTAGACCACCATGAATGAGTACTGCTGAAGAGTGCTACAATAGGATGAAACGACTGTCCAGTGCTTCCAGGTTTACCATGGTGGTCTAGCTTCAATTGACTCATGATCTCAACTATTACATTACAAAATATTCAAGTGAAAAATACGTTAAACAAATGATTAAACAGTTATAAAATATTTAATTTAAACAAAAAGGGATAAGATTTCTGATATTTATAATGTTGATGATGACAATCTTGTTTAAATAAACACAAGATTTTATGCTTTAACTAAATGCATTTCAAAAAGCAAAATTAACTATTTTACAATTATAGCTAAACAGGATGACTTTTTAGACCAAAATTATATTGAACCATCTTATATAATACTTTATTTTGTTAATTATCTACATGCATTAATGAAAAAGCAATGAGTTACTGGGTCATTCTATTAACAACAACACAAAAAACAAATTCTTTGATTTACTATACATGATTAAGAGACAGTTAACAAATTCAAAGTCGAATATGATGCAAAATAAAATTTATCGATGAGCCTAAGCAATATATAAACATCAACACTGGAATAAACTTACCACCATCAAAGGTATCATAACAAATATTCGCTGCAGGCATTGCCATTTTGGAAACTAAGAAGAATAAAGACAGTAAAAAAAGAAAGGTGTACACGTGAAAAGTGTAATATGAATGTTATTTAATAGTTTTAATGATACAATCATTGGTATAAACATTTTAGCCAAAATATCAGTTAGTAAACAATAAATTATTATCAGAAAAATCTGAGCTATGTCATATGATGCTATGAAAATTTTAAACGAATTGAAAGGATTATAATGTTAGCAAATAAGAATAGTGTTTCGACGACATTTTTTTAAAAATATTATGCAATATACATTCTCATGGATATTATAAGGTCATAAGAAATAATTATAGCATTTACGCACTTATATCGTAAACAGCCGAGTAACAATAAAATGGACTAGATTTAAAGTACTTTTCATAATGTACTGATTTTAATCAAAGAGAAAGCATAAATATAAGATCAATATACAACGTTACTAATATATCGATAGATAATGATTCAGATGATAATCAATTAATCATAAGCACAGCAGGACTTGGTATATATGTTTAGCAGTTTGTGATACTGTTCTTGACGTCAATAAAACGAGAGTATTAAGAAAAAGTTAGAAAGTCGAATTAATGGTAAGGATAAAACGAATGGATAGAATTATACTACGCATCGGAGAAAAGTAAGGTATCAATTTGTCTGGTATTATTCGAGTGTTATTAAAGAACGTCTTTCAGGGTGTTTAAATAAATGACGACTATTTCGAAAGTCTAACAATAAAGTATGCACCTTTAACCAAAGCTCAGGTTATCAATCAATGTCTTGCTGTAACTAATCCCCTTGGCTCGATATAGTCGTTCCTAACAGCCGTTTTCAACTTCTTTTACTGTAACCAGGACGGTACTTAAAAGCCAGCAATTCCTAGACATACAAAACACGAACTCCACTTAGATTGGTAGATGGAAGATCGAATCTTCGTAAACTGATTTATCATCTTTGACTAATAATCTACATATCCAAAACATAGTTATTTGCTGTTTCCAATAGAAAGGAACAAGCTTAGAAGATACATGTGATCTAGAATACCAATATAAGTATACCATCGGTCTCTGAAGACAATTTTCATAATTACTAGGTAACAAAGTACAAGTTGGTGCATAGTATACTCATCTTTTGATAGAAAGATGAACATCTTTCTAGCTCGAAGTTTGACGTGAACTAGCAAATGATGAAGAGACCGTTAGCTCTTACATTGAGAGTTCATTGACCAATAACCTCGTTACGGCTTGAGTACGCCAACCAACTTAACCATTATTTGATGAAGACCAGTCTCCGAGTAACATTTCGAATCTATAGGAAGAGATATGAATCGTAAACATTCATTCTCGCCACTCACGCTTTCGCCTACGTACTTAGTCAGTGAGGTTTTTATGTCAGAGATCAATAATTTTAAAGTCAAGTTAAAAATGATCATATATGTGACAAGATATGGTGAAAATGAGGAAAATGGACAGCGATGATGGACACTATTTGATGGAGATGATTCAAATATTAGCGCATCGTAAACTCTGACTGATCCATAATTTCCCAATCAATGATTCCCAGCAGATTTATGTGGTTTCTTTGATATGTTTTTCAACCAACCTACCCTAGATAGAAGAGTATCAAGGGAGAGATATTCCAAATAATATAGTTCAGACGATTCGTGATGATATGAACTTTGAATCACTTCGTCAAGCTGAGTAGTTTATAATACAAAACTTGTCAGAATTACAGATATAGTAAGCGAGAAATCAACCTAACTCATAATACTCATAAACCTTTTGTTCATGTTGTGTTTAATCCCAAAATTAAATTACGAGAAAGTTTTTATAAATACGTATACATCAGTCGGACAAAAAAAACGTTGGACTGATTCATTTTTTTACTGGTTGTTTGAATCACCCGATTGAGGTTGGACTGATTTAATAAATCCATAAAATCCTAGTTCATTAATAAAGTAAACATACAAATGAACATTATGAAATAAGTGTTTAATGAATCATACCAGAGAAACGATGGAACATAAGAGGTACAGTGACTTTAACTCTTTCCTTCGGATCAACATCTAAAACAGAACAAAAAAAGCAATCAGAAGAGTAATACAAATAGTAAGACGGTGAGAGAAATCCACTATGCTTTATTTTGTACAATGAAGTAAGGTAATTCTAATCACATTACGACAAGTGATGGAAGGTAAACTACATGAAATGAACAGAAACTTTTACCATAGTACTAATGGAATTCATATTAATTACCTAACTTGGTTGGATCTACGGCAACTAAAGAAGTGAATTTTGATAATATATTCAATTGACATGATAAATCTTCAACTTGTTGACGTATGGACTTCAGTCCTGTTTCATTTTTTTCATTCATTTCATTCAATTGTATACTATGGTATTCATCTATAAGTTCATTCATTCGCATATTTCCCGCTAGTCGATGAATCGGTAAACTTCCAGAACAATTCAACTTGTCATTAAACGATATCGCATTCAATATACTTAATATGAATGATTTCTTTTCACCTAGTACACTACAATTGAAATTTACTTGTCCGTGAATAGTTGATGATTTATCTATTGTATAAATAACGACGGAAGAAAAATAGAAAATATTATTTTAAAAAAATGTAACTGAGATACATGAAACGAATTCAATTAACCAAATTAACATAAATTCTTATATTGATGGTGCACATTGACTGAATATCTGCTAAAGGTTAATAGATTACTTTCTTCAATGACTAAACCATATTTATGCAAATATGACATGATACCAGTTTATCAGCTTTCAACTATTAGATAAATAGACTACTCTTAACAAAATAGGTTTAAAAATTCAATGAAATAATGATTTGAACATGCTTATTATTTCCTTTTCAACGAATCGCAGTTGGCTGATAGATCCAGAAGTTCTCTAAGCACATTTCATCTACTCCCTTATAGTTTTTACTTCTAACTTTGTTATGGAAGTTATGTTAGTATACATATATAACTAATTTTAGTTATTTACTTGTTTACTGTGAAGAAGTGGTTTACACTAAGTTACGAAACTTCAGAAATTCAAATTCCTACTCATTGTGCTATCACAAATATACCTTTAATTAATTGTCATAATGTTCGTTGGAATATTATAGCATTTACAGCTATTCATCAGTTAGTCCGATAGTGACTACATACCTATTCTGCCATACTTCAGATAGTTATTACGTTAAGTGTTATTTAGAAATAACTGAGAAAGTAAACATATATCGTAGTGGATTGTCTGTGAGAGGTAGTGGTACGATAAAAAACACTGGCAGAAAGGCTCACAAAAGTATACTTATTACAAATAATTCGAAAATAAGTGTTACAGTATATACCAACACAGACAGGTCATCAGTAGTTGTATATGCCATAATGAAGACTAATTTTTAAATTAAATATTTTGGATAATCGTAAATATGATTACATTTACTAACCAGATCTGAAAAAACCGAAATATGTCGAGAACCGATCAGGAAATACTGGAGCTATTTGCTTGGGAACAACTACCACTTCTATTGGTTTCTCCTTGCCATCATGAAATTTCTCGACTAGCTTCCAATCTATTTCAATATTATCAGCTCTTGGCTGTAATGCAGCTGAAAGAGTCCTCATCACAGCTGACTGAAGCTGAGAGCTAAATTAAAATAGTCGAATATATTAAAACCACAACATTTATACATGAATCTAGACATATGAGAGTTGACCAAGACAGGAAGAGATACATGGTGGTACAGCTACCAGGTATTTTACAGGCTTCATCGTATCAAATTGTTATAAAATGGAATAAATATTTGACCCGTCATGCCATTTATTTTCAGGTAAAATCCAACAAGATTTATTTATATTGATGGATATAATCTATTCGTCTCGCTTTTTAGTAACTGAACTGCAACTTTAATCATGTTTCTTACATAAAAAACATTCTTTATTCAGTGTGAAAACCAGCGTTTGAACAAAGTAAAATTCACATAAACATAAATGACACGCTTTGTGACCACAAAAAGTACTCAAATATTTCAACAGATTCTCATTGGCACGTATATCCGTTAGTTAAAGCCTAAACAAAATCGGCAATGGCTTCTGTCCACTAGTCCTTTGACAGTTGAATATTTATTATCCAGAAAATGATAAGACCATAATTTTGTAGTAGGCTTATGAATGCAACATTTATTGTAGCGAATCATTTGTAATTCATGTCTCATGAAATATCGAACTGAAAATAATCATTATTTCCTCAAGCATTTTTATTAAAAAGGAAATTAACTAGCTTGATCACAACATAAACATCAATTGATGAGTAAAATCTAATATGATGGCAGCAAAGTCTGACCTAAAGCCTTTTCACAGCGCTGCTGGGTAGCAGGGACAACCTTACTAGCTAACTTGGGCGGTCTATAGGAAGAAAGCCTTTGTACCAGTGATACGTACGCAATGCGTAAGTGACAGTCAGTTGTAGCAAATATATTTGAAGGGAGTGGTGACTTATCATCTACCCTACCAGCTGGGTGAATATATCTATATGTATGATAGATGTATGAGTAGAAACTTGTGTGTTACTGTTGTCTATGAAACGTATATTTATGCGTATGTCAAAAGACGCATGAGTGAAAACTTACAAGTTTTCAGTATGCATGTAGATTAAACTTGCCCTGGTGTGATGCCCGTGAATCAAGACCTGGGTTAACGACTTTCCTACAAAATCACATCCACGCGGTAGGTTTGCGAGCCTTGCAAAACCCAATCGGCTTCACCTGGTAAGGTTTGACCAACCTTAACACGGATTGAATGCCGTACGAATACGGTTAGTAGAATAACAAATACATAACAAAAGAGAAATAAGACTAATATAACTAAAGTGCCACTGAAACACAATTCAGAAAAGAGTTAAAACAGAATAAAAGTAAATGATACACTACAGAAAAACAGGAAAACAAACACTTACGGATCACGAACAAATTCTGCTGTACCATTGCCAGCTCGAGCAACACCACCGATTAGTGCAGTGCTTACTCCTTGTCCAAGTCCTATGGTAAATACTCTTGCTTTGTCAACATTCATTCGTACCAAACCGATGACCTAAATATGTATGAAGTAAATATTGATGAATAACAGAAATTAGTTTTAAGGTACTTTAATAAAGTTTAATTCTGAACAAGCTTTTAATTGCTTTAATTTAGTTTATAATTGAATAATTTCAGTAGTTCATAATGTAAGAGAGTTTATCTAATCACATTAACGCAGATTGATATTTATAACACTCATATAATAATACGTTTGTCATATCCGGTGAATCTATAATTCTCACCGAAACATTTTTTTCTTAATATTCTGCTGAATAGGAAATTGAATTTCTAACGTTTTTCACCAAAGGAGACTTATGCAAAGTCATGAAACATTGAAATTTGGAAGTTCTACTCATTGAATGGTTAAAAGTATATTTTTGTCTTATTACTACGAATAATTGAACTAGTGTTCTATGTATTTGAAAGTATCAAGTCAAACCATAGTGGTGATAATTCACTTGATATTGTTTTATTTGAATCTTCCCATTGATGTTTAGGACTGAATTTGTTCAGTCTCTTATTGGAATATGTGCATACTGTGCGTATGCCTCGATATTGCCTTAATTTACAAGCATTATAAGCAAAGATGGATAGTGGCTAGCAGTGGAATCCAGGACGCGCGTTTCGTCCTATTTGGGACTCGTCAGCTGGATGTACCTGCATCTCAGAGTTGATATTCACTCCGGGAATCGAACCCAGTACCGTCCGCTTCAAACGCCATCGCGTTATCCACTTAGCTACTGAGTCCTGATAGCTACTTGCTTGTGCAATGAGGTGAAGTTTAATTCACTTGATATTGTTTTATTTGAATCTTCCCATTAATGTTTAGGACTGAAATTGTTCAGTCTCTTATTGGCATATGTGCATACTGTGCGTATGCCTCGATATTGCCTTAATTTACAAGCATTATAGAGTCCCGGAGTGAACATCAACTCTGAGATGCAGGTACATCCAGCTGACGAGTCCCAAATAGGACGAAACGCGCGTCCTGGATTCCACTGCTAGCCACTATCCATCTTTGCTTATAATGCATAGTGGTGATACTTATAAACTGATTTTTAATGATGAAGCAGTCTCAATTTGATGTTATGTTGGAATATATTTATCCCTCTATTAATTAAATAGTTTGAAGTTGTTGGTAATCAGGAAGCTAAGACAATTTTAAGTATTATGTTTGAAATACGCTTGTATAAAAGGTAGACAGACGCTAACTAGGTGTCTGAAACAGTTACATTTACAATCCATAATACAAAGGCATACATTCGCAGTTTTATCCTATTAAGTCATAGCTGTATAAAGTTCTGAAGACCAATACATATAACAACTAAACCGACCACCATCATATCCACTTCTACTCAACTACGCTTACTTCACATTAGCATAAAAAGTGATGTAATTACAAATTATCTCATTTTGAATAAATATAGTACCTCCAAATACTAGTTTTTGTGATTAATCATGAATGTTAACAGGCATTTAAAGCAAGAAAACAAATAAACAACGTGAATACTACAATCGACCTTGTTGTTAACAGTAGGTAGATGTATTACAGCTTTAGTCTTTCAAAATAAGGGATTCGATCAAGCAAAAGAGTTAAAGGTTAGAGGAAAACAGAAAACATACCTCATCTGCATTACCTACATCACCGTCCGTAAGAAATATGATTTGTTTGAACCAACCTTCACCACTCGGTGTTGAATATAGAGCCGACTTTAGAGCATTGTAAGCTTCTGTACCGCCCATATCAGCATTTAGGTCTTTTTGGTAGTTCATTGCTGTATTTAACGATCCTTCAGAATAGTCTGTAGGTCTAATTATAAAAATAGTCATTCAATGAATTAGTAAATAAAAATGATACAACTCTTTATCCCCATCAGAAATAATGATGAACAAAAGACTGAAAAAACAGCTATTTCATTAGAGCAGATTAACTTCGAATATTAACCTGGGTCCACTATCATGGTTTAAATTATGCTTATAACGTATCATCATCGCACCCACCGTGATAGTGAAAAAACATGCATAGTTAGTGAATACTTGGTCTTTTCAAAGAACTGCTTGCATATGAGGATAACACGGAGTTGAATTGTGGTTAGGCGTGGGGTATTAGTTTAGGTTGGCAAACTGATTGGTTAGATTGAAAATTCATCGGATGTGACTGGGGTATTATGTTACACATCCCGGTACTCCTGAGTTTCGATGAGTTTACATCATTTTGACTTTAGTAGAACAACTGATCTGCTTCATGTCGAACGAATCAACTGTAAGGCGCCGTAAAGAGTGAATGAATGGCTAAAAATTTATATAAGACAGTACATCGAAAATCAAACTGAAAAGTCAAACTTATTCAAGATATTGGAAGTCTGCCATATAAGTGTGACACGAAGGCATTTGCAGAAAACACAAAGAAATTAAAACACAATAGCCTTAAACACAAGTGAGCAAATGCTGCACACTCCTTAACTGAATAGATGCTAAATACCAAAAACACAAAACCATGAAGAAATGACCAAATAAAGATCAAGGAGTTTGAAAAACCTGATCGGGAACAAATGGTGTAAATTAGTTGCGAGAGCAGGAAGGAACGCATGGAATATGAACATATTTTGACTACCGGCTACCATGGGACAGCATCTGAAGTTTTTCTAGTACCTCGTGGACTAAGTCTCCAGGCTAAGTGCCCACGAAATGGACCCCCAAGAATAACTGCCGGCTTCGGTTTGAAGAACTAAACAGAATCCTAACACTTAAACAAATATTATGATGGTTACTACTGAACAAAATGTTTTTTCTGTGCTTCAGTATTCACACAGACAGTATTTACAATCATATGGTTACATGCAAATTTATTTTATGCGGAGTCTACCTGTTCTTTTTTGTTCTGTTTTGTACATACTTTTATTCTTCAGCTCATTTGACAACTCGTCTACAACGAAAGTTTTGTTCAGTCTAAACGATCTCAAGTTGCAGAATAGTCAAATTTATGAGTTCTGGCATCGAATGCGATCCTTGATACACCATTTCCAAAATCACATGTGACACTTGAACATGTTTTCTTTAACGTTCCCACACTGATGCAGATCGGACAATAGATAGGTTTGTCTATGTTTTTGGAAAGCTTTTATATTGATGTTTATCGTATTTCTAAAAACCTTATTAAAGACTTAATTGGAGTAGTACAAATTCGTTATGTATCTGCCGATTCAAGAAGTTTGTTTCACGTGCGATTACCTTAGGACAGGATGGTATCCTCATCTGGTTTAGCTGACGTTGGCGTCGCACTAAACTCAGAGTAGATGCGAGAGCAGTCAGTCCGATCCTTATCAACAATCGTTGATGTATTGTAAAGAGAAACTAATAGGGAAAACAATGTCTTTCTTTTATCGCCTAAACCCTGGCAGATTGTAAGCCCGGACACAATAATGGATGTGCCCTACCACCAGTTAAGTGAACTTCCCGAGAAAGCGCATTCGACAGATATTGCAATGCTAGTCGGTTTCGTTGCGCAGGTCGGAAATTTAGGCACAAAGAAGAGTCACGTGAAAGTCCAGTGACTGATCTGTAGTCGCAAGTCCGATAACGATGAACATTTCCTGAAACCTTGTGCAAACCATAGCTTGTGTATGGCTAGCTCCAACTTTTAGCACACTAATCGCTAAATTTCTAGCATCCTCCCTCTGTAGTTCAAACATGAACTCAGATTGATCACACTGACATCAGCTATCGTTGGTGTTGATGTGCATAAGACAGTTGCTTTGATTATGGTCAGGTTTTCGTCAAGCTTATTTCGTACTTCGGTGACCACTATGTATCTCATCTTAAACGGACTGATATAAGGAAATTGCCTGCAGCTTTTGCAACTAAATATCAAACCGAGTAATGACTGAGTTTGGATACTAGTTCACTGACAAATGTAGATGAGTATCGGATGCCTCAGCATGACGATGTGGAACTGGTCGATTAAGTCGCTTAGTTTCTACAGACTCTTTACAACTCCTTGAAGCATCCCCATCTACTCTGGTAAACTACGAGTTTGATGATAAATGTAGATTCTTGAGTCAAGTTTGTGTAAGGACTAAGGAACCCTGTGATTGTAGCGTGCTAACGACTTGAAAGCAGCAGATGCATCTGCCAATCGCTAGACCACATTTCAACTCATCTGAATCACTGGAAACTAGACATCTGGTGTCAGTTAAAAATTCTGAAGTCGATAATACGCTATTCAGTAACATGTAATGGATTCCACAGGGAGTTTTCCGAGGAATATCTTACCTGGTCTATGGCCCCAATATCGTCAGTCAAAAGATCTAGTACTCGCTGGTCGGTAACTACCGATCCACCTAACGAGAGGGAAGTTCACTTTGAACTCCAAGTTATGAAATGCCACAAGTCATCAAGCCTAGACCCTGGTTCGGTTTAATGATGATGGTAAACTTCTAGTCAAGGAACTGACCGGGTTGTTTGAAAAGGTCTGGAATACAGAGATATTCCAACATCTCAGAATAGGGCAACCGTCATCTCCATCTTTAAAAAGACCCTACGCCACTTATGCAACAACAATGAGACAAGTTGACATTTGATCTCGTCCACACTACTGATTTCCATCATACTTTACAGATTGTTTGAAACCCGCAGAAGATTGACTCGTAATGAACAGGCTGGTGTTCGTTATGGTCGTGCACGTGCATATCACATCCTTACTCCCGGTAAATGTTACGGCAGCACCACACTTATTTCAGACCAAAAATCATTGTTTCTTAATTTCAGGGCTTCCCTCAATTAGCTGGACAGAACTATGTTCTAGAATTGTTTGTTGAATAATAGTGTGCATTAGGAGTTTATTAAATTCTCGAAGGCAAAATGAAGGCATAAAATCACTCCCCTTAGTTTTTAAAATCCAGCAATGTAAAGTATCACCATTTCTCCCCAACTTCGATAACACTTAGTTCTGAAGGAATTACATGTTTGTGGCGATGATCCATTCCCCAGAGAAAAACGCTTCGACCCTGAGTATGGGAGTGACATTGTCCTACTGTGAAATGATACACGAACAATTAAAACTGCACTTGGTCGTAATTTTAATAGATCTGTTTCTCGTATGATATATGATTCTTACTAGACTGCTTTTATTTCTAATCGACAACGCTCCTTTTCCATGACTTATTTCATTACAACATTCTCTTTATTTTGCATGATGATCACTATTTCTGGTGCCTTGTAGTACCAGATTTTATGCATTAAACAAGACAACTATAAAGGTGTGATCGCGAATTCGACTAAGAGTCAAAAATGATTTTGGATTTGCAAAATGAAAACGGGAACTGAATGTAAGAAAAGTGGAAATGGCCGTGCATTTTTACGTACACTAGTGATCATTTAAAGAATAATCATCTTCAAGGTACATGATTCTGGTGGAAAGCTGAGTCATCACAATATTGACTCTAAATAACATTCTGCTTACTCTGAAAATAAAGCAGCAAAATCACTCCCGAAGCCAATAATCTGAAAACGACAACTCATAGGTAAGCTCTTTAAGAAGAGAAGAAGGGAGGTCTTAGCGTAAGAAATATTATCACCTTCCATACTACCTGTAAATTCAAGTAAAAATTTGTGTTATACGTAATCATAAGTTATTAAGGACAATAATAAAGATGAGATTATTAACGAGTTATAAAGTTATGACTTCAGTTTAAACTTCTAAACTGAGTCTCAATTCCTGTTAATGGCGATGTTAAAAACAATGAATAGAATACTGCGAAGTGAAAATTTACCAAATTACGAGACTTTTCGTGATCATTAGTTATTGGTAAATAGTATCAGTCATACGAGAAATGCTACATGATGGAACTTAGTTAACGGCTCTCGTGACATTCACTGTGAAACATTTAAAATATTTTATGAGAACCATGAATAAACGAAGCAAATGCTATTCAATACTATCGTGAAATCGATTATACACATAAGTTATCTGTTAAATCAGAATTACACACACTGGTGTGTACTCAGGTCATTATAATTTACAGTACTAAATAACCCTATTGAAAGAAACGTTTACGGTTCACTATTTTCCACTCATTTATGGATGCTTAGATGTGACCTTGATGTTAAAAACCACCAAAATGCTGGGCTAACGAGCAACCATCAAAACTGTATCCAGTAAGACGAATAAAAAAATGAAATGACAAACCTGAGCGATCGATTAAAAACACGAACTCATATCGCATGTCTTTAGAACTAACGACGGTAGGAATATCAGGCAAAAGCTGTACCATCAAACAGTTCATAGCCAATATAGACGAATGGTTTGGATCACCATATTCCAGAGATGCCAGAGATGTAAGTGGATCAGAAAGACTTAGGACCATTTGAAGATCATGATCTGGTATAAACTCAGAAGAAAGTTTGACCTAAAACATAAATTAAAATTAATTCGTATGAATTACTAATCAACTACAGATTTATGAACATGGTTTCAAGTAATATTATTTTGACGATTATCGACACTACCTAAGAGCCCAGACAGGGTTTGAGATGTAGTGATCAAGAGTTGAATAGTTTGACCACCAAATCATAGTTCAAGTGACCGAAAAGAATGGCTGTAAAGTCCCTATTTTCATGCGATGGAAAACTAACAAGTAAATCAACTGGTTTCCATCACTCAATACGTTTTAGATTGTTATACCATGAAGGACAAAACCAAGATGTCATTCCTCGTATCAAGCTCTACAGATACCTTCAAAAAATAAATTATTAGGAAATCGTGTAAACGGTTTCATTTCAGAAAACAAAATTATAGTGCAAAAACCGTGCCAAAACTTAGAAATTATATAATCTCAAACACACTGTTAAGACGGCGTGAAAAATCTCCTGAGTAATTTTGATATCATCTTTGTAATTTTCAAGACAAACCATGTGGATAGAACGTTATTACACATAACAAACTAAATTGAAATCTTTTTGTCTCACAAACCTGCGGCAGATCTCTAATTTCTTTAATTATTGCAAGTTGCATTACCAGAAATATTTATGCATGACAGAATAATAAATTCTTCTAAGTATTTAGTGCTATAAACTGACTTTAGGTAATAGAGTAGTTAGGCGAGTACAGTTATTTTGAGTGATGAAGATTATTTGCTATCCGCTGATAACAAAACCGGCAGATAGAAACACTAGTCATCCACTTTACAACCAACGCGTTAGTAACTTGATGCTTAAAATACATGAATGAGTTGTTAAAGATAAATGTAGAACCAAACAAGTTTCGCGCAAAACGTAACTAAACTTAAAAGTCAAGAGCCACAATAAAATCGTAAATACAGGATCATGAAATAACTAGAAGCCCACTGTGCATACCCCGAATATTTTTTTTCAGCAAGAAAGGGTAGGGCTACAATAAGCACCCTGAGAATGTGTAATACAAGACAGTAGGTTTAGTAAATTTAACTGTAGTTCCATAGTCGAAAGTAGATAATAAAAATATTGGGAAATAACTTACAACTTTTTAGGACAAACAAGTATATTCTGGTGAATTAAAATAAACACGATCATCACTCTGAATGAGTAGTATTACTTCTGTAAACATATGACCTTAAGTATAGGCGAGTCTTGAAAGCAATGGAAAACAGAATACTTGGTACCTCTAGGATCGATATACAAAAACAGCTTTAGACCACCAAAAAACACAAAAAATGATGGAGCTTACAAGGCCGTGATTAGAATTGTTTGTACAGTTCAAAGTGAAACTATCATGTGTTGATTTGACATCCAGAATTTTTGACGGCATCCAAAGTTCAGATTCAAATGTTATTGTGTAGGGCACGGAATTCACAAGAACAAGCTCCGTAAACGGCTCAAACTCGTCGGAATGCTTTTTTTCTGAACTGAAATTAAACAAAACGTAAT
Source organism: Schistosoma spindalis (assembly GCA_946903255.1). Lineage (NCBI taxonomy): Eukaryota > Metazoa > Platyhelminthes > Trematoda > Strigeidida > Schistosomatidae > Schistosoma > Schistosoma spindalis. The sequence goes on along the minus strand of OX336420.1, from coordinate 34,862,674 downwards.
TATTTACCTTTTGGGTAGTAACGTGGGTTGATAACGCTTGGCAAAGTTAAGATAATTTCAGAGTGGCTGAACTTAGATGTATCTGTCTTCACGTTTTTTCCTTCTATCAGTCCAACATATTGTAGAACTATACCAACCTTTCCATTTGGCGGTATGTTCCCGATGTTCATTTTAAATAAATCAGCACAATGTTCATCCTGTTCGGCCAAGATTGCTGTGTGCCCTTCTTCAACAGCACTGTCATACGTTTCTTTAGCCTTCATTGAAGTAAGATAAAATAAATATCACCATTAAGTTATTTGATAAAGTGAAGGTATACTCTACTTTAACCTGGATGACCTGAAACTAACGTAAAATAAGTAGTTATAAGGCTACTTATTAGAAAGTAAAAAGGCCACTTGTTTTTATATAATAAAAAGCTATTCACTAAATAAATATTGAAGAAACCCAAAGTTGTAAACGTACCTCTGAGTGATAGCCACATCTTGTAAGTTAGTAACATTTACTGTTTTTTAAATCATGAATAAATCAAGTTCCCAATCTATATCTAAGAAGCGCCGATATTCAGTAAAACATTTTCGCGGTATAAGCTATGTAACAAAAAGTAAACTTAGAAAATCACTTTATGGCACAACGTTTTCCATACCGATTGATCTGCCAGTTTAGAGGACTCAATCCAACTTTTGTCTGATAAGAAGCGCTGTTATTTTCTATCCAAACTACATGCTTAGATAACTCTTTACTCAAAAGTGAGTTATTTTTGGTTCAAAACCATGACTCTCTCAAACTGCATTCGAAGCAAAAGTGCGTTGCCATGTTAATACATTTGATGATTCAAGTCACCCTGAACTTCTCGAGTCACCATGTACAAAAGCATTTGCTCCTGTAACCTTGACCCCTTTTATATGTACATATGTATGTACGTCTTTCGATCACTTACTCTATTTGCTACCCATTTCAGCTTGTCATTAACAACCTGTACGATTGCCAAATCACAGCGAGATGGAATTGGCTTGAAAAACTTTCTCAACACTACATTTCATACGTCTAATCTGTATAAACATATATATGAAATATACCCACCAGAAACACATATTTTTTAAATAAGCCGTTGTATGAAACATGTAAAGCTGATTATATATATATATATATGGTATGGCCGAGAGTGGGGAAAGTCCGCTCCCCCTCTCGAAATGCTCTCACATAACCACGCGTATATAGCCTCTGCCAGGGAAGTCCTACTCAATGCCTTCACGTGGCATTACTGTTGTTGACGAAAACGAGAGGACGAAAAGCAAATGTCCGGCGCTCTAACCGGGTCCCACACCAATAATGCACATGGGCTCCAGTATCCTGAGGGAACAAATGGCGCATGAACCAATTTTTGTTCACCGGCTACCGTGGGATTGCATCTCCTTACGATGCTTCACTGCCTTCTAGGTCAGACCTTTGGATCAAAGGCTCGGGGTGTGGCCCCATAAGAAAACCACCTGCTTTGGTTTGGGCACCCGGGCAGTATCACAGCCCTCACACACATCAAACGAGGTCTGTGTGGCGCATATGTTATTTGGTGCCTCCCTGTACCAATATCTGTGTTACAATTATATATATATATATATATATATATATATATATGTCACAAATATGTTTTGATTTGCTATAAACTATGACACATCAATAGGAGTTAGGACAGCACTCCGTAATGTATACCCGAATTGTTAATTTTAACCAGACAGTACTATCTAAATGTTGATTACGAATCTCAAGATGAAACCCTTTTATATAGACTATGAAGTCCCGAATCATGGACTAAATCCAATCGAGTTCTAGCTTTAATATTTCAATAAGTAAAACAATATAGAAAGTATGCTGAGTTCCACTTTAACACACAAAACCATGTAATATGTACAATAAGAACCGTTTGGACCGACTATCATTAACGATAAGAACTGAAAATAATCAGTGAAGCGTCGTTGTCCGAGTATCGTTGTACAGATATTAAAGACAAGCTATTATAAACAACGCAAGCCAGTGGTATAATTACTAACTTTCCCGAATTTATACAAATAAAATGGCAATTTATCCTACCTACCTCTGTACGTGGACGACACACGGATACTATTTTTTTGTCACCGATTTGTGCCTCGAAATGGTAAACCGCTACATTATTCAGTGGAAAAACGAATGACGCCTCCAGAGCTTCCTGTAGTGAGTTCTCGTACAAAAACTCTACCTTGACGTCTGAAAGCATATTTACTACCCTACATTTTATTTGAACATTCTTCAATGGAACATTCGTGCATAACCCTTCGCATACAAGGCCAAGGTTTTTATAACCCGATAAGTTCCAACCAAAGTTCATTTAGTAAATTTCGGTACGTCAAGCCTTTGATAGATGAGTATGAGATTTTCTGAAAAATAACAACAGAAAAATATCACCAATCACTTAGTTAGAACATATAAGGCTTTGAGTGCAGTCAACATCAGTCAGCAATAATTCAGGTATAAAATAAGGACATAATGACTTTTGAAAATAAAATTGAATACCACAAGATATATAAACGTTACAGTTTACACAACTGAATAATCCCAAGCAAATAACTTCCCATGTGATTGATTTAAACAAAACATCCGTATCAATCTTTAATAAAACGGTAAAGGTTAAAAAGAAAGCTAAAACTATGCTAGTCAATCGGCTAATTCATTTGGCATAAAACAGATCTTTAAAATTGGAATAAAGGAAAGTAGGTGAATCACAAGTTGCCTGGTACAAATTGGCTAACTAACCAATCCAGCAATTAAGCGAATGAATGGAAAGGTATGCAAAAATAGAGTGAAAATGGAAATTATGAGAAACACTTTAAGGTAGCTATGCTAACAATTACCAAAATTGACGGGTTATTCTCAAGCTATTGCACAGTTGGGCCAATGAATGTAAAATAATTTTATCAGTTAACATGCACAATTTAAACGCAAATATGTGCTGTAGACTATGTGTATGTGTATTGTAGCGGTAAATAAATCCCCAAAATAAATAGCTCTATATGTTTTCAACATTGGATGCTGATCTCATTAGTTTTAAGGGACTCATCTAGCTGAAGGCGCTCGGTCATGCATCTGCACCAGATCACGTGTGGAAACGCCGTGCCCAACATCTACTGCAATCCCTAGCCAGATTAGTTCAGACGATCCTCGATATATTGATAGCTTATCAAATATATCTTTGGTCTCCTCGCTTCTGTCTTTTGATTTCACTTGGTGGGTACGCTTCATATGGGAAGGTGTTACTGGTTAAAGTGTTGTCAAACTCCGGATACCTACGGCATCTTCAGCATGGTCATCAAGCTTCTCCTTAAATCTTCCTGCTGAGAAGACTGTGACTGCTGATTCTGGTAGATCGTTTCAGGTATGACAGACTCATAGTAAGATAAGGATACACCCAGTTGAAAATGCTCTCTTTAATGTATATTTCACTGGAGATAAAATTGATAGTCTGCAGTGATGAGCTTTCTCGTATGTCTGTGTTTGTATGTGTCCATGAGTCCCACGTATGCATACTGTGGTGTTTGTATGAATTCACGATTCCTTTGTACTTGTTTAATGCTCGATTTCGAATTCCAAATACAGCGCATTCGCTTATGCTTATCTAGTACTTCTTGATTTAATTGCGTTACTTCTGGGATTCCTAGTTTGTACAATAACTCAAATTCTCCTAATCATTACACATACACTTCAATTGGTTGCACTTCTTTGTTTCTCGTAACGTTGACGCTACTTCTATAGTTCTCTGTTATCGCATATATTATGTTCGTCTTCCAGTTTGTTTTCAGTTATTATTATTATTATTGATGTCTCCAGATTCTGAATTTTGAATAACGCATTATTGTCATTCAAAATGGTAATAACTAATTCATTCTTGTCTTACTAAAGACTTTTTAGTCCTCCCATATTGAATTACTACACTTTGATTGCTCATATGTGAACTGGATATCTTTTTGCTACCACACAGAAATTAAAACGAGATCCCTGTTTATTGGTACATTCGCAGCTGCCCATGTTAGGGACAAAGATTGAGCCGGTAACACACCACTATTATTAGAAAAATGTGTATAAAAGCCACAAGGTTTCCCATTTCGTGTGAGCATCAGATTCTATATCTTCCTGTAGTGGATTGTGAATTGTTCGTTAGTAGATCGTTGAGGTTCACTGGATTCAACAATCAACCTAAGTTAGGCAGCCGCTGAAAACCTGCGAACACTATGTTATTTTCTTTGGACCTGTCAACTATCAAGTAACACAAATGCCAGTGGGGATTTCGACTTCATTGATGTTGTCTCTGTTTATTAGCCAGCACGTCCAACCGTGAGTCAAATCCGAGTTCTTATCGGTCCTCTGTATAACAGCTTCTTGTCTAGCTCAGCCCACTCAGTCTAGAACATAAACTCAGACTCCACTGCATGAATCGTACATTTCAGACATACGTGGTTTATATACTAGTAGGTTAGACCTCATTACACCACAAAATGAAGGATGAAAACCATACAGGTTCAAGAGAAAAGTGGCTGTGAGTATAGGAGACTGTAATTAATAAATTGGGAATAAATAAAGAATCGTCAATCGTATACGGCGGCCAGTAAAGAAAATGAAAGCTGATTATAAAACAAGTGCGAATATATATAATCTAGTTACTTAATAATTGCTCGATCGAACATTATGCAATAAAAGTTCATCAAAGTTTCCCAGCAGTTACGATTCATTCTTTCTTCGTTCCGCCATGGTGCGCTGGACGCTCATTTCATACTGTTGTAGCGCTGTGGTTATCAGTAAGAACCCTTGCTTCATGACTTCCGAAACTTCCGGTCCTTTGACGTAAAGCACCGTATGTCGTCTTTTTCAAAACTTTAGCATCTAGGGCATAGTTTAAGTGATTTGCATGATTTTTCCGCTTGACATGTTATGGCAGGATCCTTTTACATGCTATGGTACCCCAAGCCTTACTCCCAACCCCTTCTTTGCTCAGCTTGAAACCAGCAGTAACCCTAGGCGGACTCCAAACCAAGAAGTATTAGTCACTACACTTAGCGACCATGTTGCAACTTCTGATTTATTTTGTGTCTGGTAAAACTTTACACTCACGTACATGATCTTAGTCAAATACGGTTGAATGGTACATGGAATATCTGCAACAACATTTATCAAATAACTTTCTTAAGTAATAAATCAATGTCTGTCCAGTTTTGAAACATTATCATCAGTCAAACAAAATCCATTAAATGCTTCTTCCTAGACCGAATGAATAAAGCTTCCGTATGCCAAAAACTTAAAGTAATGTATTGCACTTATGACGATTTTAAACTCCCCAACTTCTGAATCAGCATTCATAATCTCTATACGATAGTTCTCCTTTACACATTCTGTGACTTAAAGCGATGAAGCTGTGTCCGGAAGCTGATAGCCCTCCACAAAATGAATACAAGCCAAGTAAGAGTGGCCACCAGAATAATTGAATCTCTGTAAAAGGCCGACAGGTGTTTCTTGTGGACGGCCGAAATAGCCGTTGTTTAAAACACGGATATATAGAGAGGTTCTAACTGCTTAGTTTCTGTTCACTATCCTAAAGCTTCCGCTTACACATAAGAAGACATCTGAAGTTCAATATTGGGCATTTTCATCAGGAGTTGGTGGTTTTGCTGCTTTGGAAACAAAGGCATTATGTAAAAAAGAGACAATTGTTACGAACTATATCTTTTACACTCTGGAACCCTTTCACTCAACTCTCAAACTCTTACGACCGATAAACTTTTAAATGGCATTAACTACGGACATGCTCTCGTTAGATTGGTCTTCACTTCTTATAAATCACAGGATATACAGTCGTTAGTGAATAAATATGCAAAATTTAATGTAGAGTTTCATAAAATTATTGAGGAGGTTTGAAAACCATAAGACTTATTCAAACTTTTAGGCTTGCCGATTGGTTTAGATATCCTTAAACTAAAATATGGTGATTAATATAAACCTTATTTTGTCAACATTTCCAGTAGTCGATAGGGTGCTTCAAAAGGCTTGGAGAATCTCCCGAAGCACAAAGGCACAATAAACCAATCGCATCTCAAATACAGAATAAGCCTCAACAAAATGTTATTATAAGTCCTCCGAAGATTTTAAACAGATACGTTTAACTGCGACTAAATTATCAGACCGTTAAAGTTTTTTTAAAAAAATCATTGAAATCACGTCTCTTTATTTGCAGTGTCTTACTAAATATGCAAAAAGGTGGCAGGAACTGCCATGTACAACATACTTATAGTACATTCAAAATGTTGGGTTATCTCATCCTCTCAGCACACGTTATGATCACCCTTTGAGCTCCAAAAGGAAGCTTGGATTTTTGAATAAGTAGCGTTTCTATATTGATTTGGTTGATCGTAGCTTTCTCTCATTTGTTTAGCATATGTTCTGATCGCTATATACCTTTGGTATTCTCCCTATTTTGGGGTCTTCGTGCCTTTGCCCTGAAATTTTATATTGCGGATTCCCCTAAATATCCCCAAAACGGATAAAATTTTCCCCGAAATTAGAGATTGAGAACTGATATCAGATATGATCCAATCTTTTAGAATCCTTAAAAGGTTTACAAACTTGGGAAGTTTGGATCGAGACCTGTAAAATGAGCTAAAAGGAGACAATATTATCAAGTTTCACTAAACACTCTTGAGTATGCAGTGAGTCACATTAAGTACTTTAATGTGCTATGTGCTTTAGGGCAGGTATTTTTTTAACTAAGCTTAAGGATCACCCTAAATTCATTTTTGTTGCATGATAAATATTTCTATTGGTCCCAGGCATCCAGAAATTTGATTAATCCTACTTTTCACTAGGTTAACAAATCATACAACAAACCATCTACCAACACTCTAAATTTCGTGGAATAAACATGATAAGCTATCTTAATTCTGATTAAACAGTATGTTATACTTCCGTTGAAATATCTGCTTCTAAGCGGGCATATTTAAAGACGCTGATTTAACAACTTCTTAGGATTCGGAATTGGTTCGAATTTCAAAAAGGGTGACAAATCAATGCAAGTAACTTGACAGGTGTTATGTATAAATATATAAGATGTACGACAAAACTCAGTACAGTTGTTTCAGTATATCAACTACTATATATTAATATTTAATAATTGGTCTTTGACTATATATAAGTGTAATTATGTATCCAGGTGTTATTCTGTTATGAGTAAGTTAAAATGTGAAAATATCACACAAACCATACAGTTTATGTTTTTACTTTAGATATTAGACTTTTCCTTTGGATCGTCTGGTTAGTCTAGTGAGAATCTTCACTTTGGAGTTAAACTAATCAGAATAAGGATACATTACCATAGTTTCTAACTCGTAATTCAATACGTAATCCGAACTAGCTTTCACTTTTATATGAGATATATAGTGATATTTTGTATATTAAAACTTTTTAATTGATATGAAAGTTATTTCTACCACCAAATGGTATAACTTTGATAAGAACTGCAAATGAGGCCTACTGGTCCACATTTAATAGGAAACAATTCGACAGAAATTGGTTTTTGCTTTATCCATTTTAACGTAACTGTGTTATACCATGAACGCGAAATAATGGGCGACCTTTTATCCTAAAGCTAAACTGCGAATCTTCACAATCTAGCAATCTCTTAAGAGATCTGAATTTTTACTTCATACAAATCTTGACATCATTTATTCGGTTGCCGGCAAATCCATATAAATTTGAAAGCGAATTCGTAAAAAATATTTGTAGTCGTATGTATAACCCGAACACGAAGTGAATCCATTTGTGAATAAGCTTTTGTAGAGCAAAAAAACTAGAATGAGGAAGGAATAACGTTAAAAAGCTACGCTAATATGATATCAAAATAAAAAGGAAACGCGATATGGGCTGGCACTATTCATACTGTTTAGAGTTGAGAATATTGATAGGTAGATTAAAAATGGTACATTAATAGTTTATTTCGTTTTCATTCTTTACGTACGTATGTTAACCCTAATGGAAAGCATAGTCCGCCCATTAGCATTCTCCATCCAACTTTTATTATTATTTTATTTTATTTGAACACATAAATATTGGTACAAGGGGGAACCAAATATATGCGCCACACGAAACTATGAGAATTTAAAGAGAAGAGAAAAAAGGTAAGGAGTGTGGGGAATAAAAAAGAGAGAACAATAACGACCAGATTAGAGTAAGGTAGTGTAATAGCAGTAATGATGGGGGGAACGAAATGTACAATCAGGAGGAATCTCTCAGTTAAGGAAAAAGCAACCACTTTTTATGAAAAAAGTAAAAGAAGGTTACAGCAGGATCTCCACTGGCTTCTATTCTGAGCCATATCTGATAACGTCTCTAGCCACTGTGTTACACCATCTCTCGGAACCCAGCCAAGGAGTCGTGAAGGACCAACAGAAGCTAGCCCTTTGCAGCTTTCATTCATACTACGACACCGTGTCATATACTGGCTACCTCTCCACTTTATCCAACCAGTCCCAGAGTCGGCAAATAATGCACGACGAGTTATTCTCTGGGACGACATTCATATAACATGTCCAAGACACCGAAGTCGGTGTTTCAAGATGGTGTTTCAAGCCCTTTACGGCTTTCTTTCATACCACGACACCATGTAGTGCAACAACAACTTCTCCGCTTTTTCCAACCAGTCCCAGAGTCGGCAAATAATGCACGACGTGGAATTCTCTGGGACGACATTCGTAGAACATGTCCAAGCCACCGAAGTCGGTGTTTCAAGATGGTGACACCAATTGCATTATCGTCTCTGTGCCCGAACACACGATGCCGAACCTCTGCATTACTAACATGGTGTTGCCACTGGATACCAGCAATCGTTCGGAGACAACGATGATCAAACACAGAGAGTCGTCTAACATCCTCAACTCGGAGAGGCCAGGTTTCACAAGCATAGAGCAAAACTGCTCTCACCGACGCGTTGTAGATCCGACCTTTTACAGCCAGACTAACATCACGAAGGCGCCAAAGATGACCCAGATTGGCATAAGCCGCTCTGGCTTTCACTATACGTGCACTGATTTCACCACTCACGCCACCACCAGCACTTATGCAGCTACCCAGATACACGAACTTCTCGACTACTTCTATCTGCTCACCATCCAGGGTGAGTACAGGATTAGAATCCTGCCAGCCTTGTAGAAGAACTTTGCACTTCGAGGGTGCAAAGCACATACCATACCTACGGACACTGATTGCCAACTGAATAAGTGCGGATCGCATAGCTTGGGCATTCTCGCACAGTAAGACAATATCATCCGCATACTCAAGGTCGAGAAGTCTTTCTCCAGGCAACAGATCCACACCACCATTACTTACATCCGTCAGAGCTGTTTCCAGAATGTCATCGATGGCAAAGTTGAAGAGGAATGGTGAGATTGGGCAACCCTGCCTAACCTCACTGCTCGAATGGAATAATGGAGAGAGGTGATTGTATGCTCTCACTCTGCCTGAGGTGTTTGTGTATAGGGTTTTTAGGATGTTAATAAACTTCTCAGGCACACCCTTCTTCAATAGACAATCCCAAAGAACAGTTCTGTCCAACGAATCGAAGGCAGCCCTGATATCAAGAAACACTACGATTGTTGGCCTTTGATAAGTATGGTGATGTTCTAACATTTGGCGGAGGGTGAAGATATGATCAATATATCCTTGACCAGAACGAAAACCAGCCTGCTCCTCGCGAGTCAATCTTTCCTGGGTTTTGAACAACCTACGAAGTATAACGGAAGCCAATAGCTTGGACGCAATCGGAAGTAGACTTATCACACGATAGTTGTTATAGGAACGACGTGAACCCTTTTCAAAGATAGGAGCAACTATCATCTCATTCCATGACGTTGGTACACTCTCTAGTTCCCAGATCTTTGTAAACAACGTCGTCAGTCCCTTAGTCAGAAAGTCACCACCATCTTTAAAAAGAGCCGGAGGTAAGTCATCTGGGACCGGTGATTTGTAACGTTTCAAGAGTTGGAGTTCCTTGCGGACTTCCGCCTCATTTGGTGGATCAGTCGTCACCGGCCATGGAGGGCAGGACAGTCTGACCGATGTTGCCGGAGCAGCAGACCAGTTGAACTGCCCTTGGTGGCGGTCACTTCGTTGGCCACTGAAAAGTAAGGTGAGACTGTCGCAGATTAGGGCATGATCAGATTCAAGATACGTACTCCAAAAGGAGCGGCAGTCTTGTACACAACCACGCCAGCGGTAGCTGGTCGCGATGTGATCAATCTGAGTCCAGGCTTGAGATGCAGAGGTAGGACGCCAGGTGGCACATCGGCGATGACTGTGCCGAAAGTTAGTGCTAGCCAGAAACAGGTTGTGGTCTGTGCATAGTTGCAGTAGACATTCCCCGTTATCTGTCCTGCGACCAACAAGTCCCCATCGGCCACCTAAACGACTCTCTTCAGTGCCTAGACGCCCGACCTGAGCATTCAAGTCTCCGGCTTATACTACAATATCTGTCGAACTCACTTTCTGGAGAAGAATAGTTAACTGGTGGTAGAATTCATCCTTGATTGCATCCGGGCTGCAATCTGTCGGGGCATAGGCGGTGACCAAGAAATTGGTTTATACGCCATTTGTTACTGGAGCCCATGTGCACCATTGGTTTGGGACCCGGTTAAAGCGCCGGACATTTTATGATAATTAGAAGTATTTGAATTATAGTATGAACTAATAGTCCCAGAAATAACGCAATTGAATGAAGAAGTACTACACAAGCACTATAGAATGTATTGTATTCAGAATTCGAAATCAAACATTCGACAAGTACAAAGTAATCATTAGTTTATTCAAACACCACATCCGCCACAGCTTAAATTGGAGTCCAGACGTCTGTAATTGATTGCACGTCTTCTTCCTAAGTTCATCCTGTGTCTGTCCAACAGTGTATTGGTTAAAAACTCTGTATTATCTAGGATGCACTCATTAGAATTAGAATTAACAACGGAAATCGGAACAGACTCACTTGATTTCTGGGATTGTGAACAATCACCATGTCGGTTGAATACTGAAACTACTACCTAGAATATGAACCATAGACTATCCTCCCCCACGAAATAATGTCGGATCTTCACATCCCCAAGTTATGAATAATGTGGCTTGATTTAAAACATCTTTCTCACATTGACTAGAGTATACATTGGAAGTGAATTTATGATAATGATAAACAGTAGTTGATGTGAAATCATATGAATTGTAATCAAAATCGAACTCATTTAGTACTTGTGCTTCGCATTGAACAGGTTTCCCATAAGAAACAAGTACATTATGAGGACAAATAACATTTGATATGACGTCATCAGGATTGGATTATTCTGAAGTATTTTTCTCACATTTATTAAGAATGTTATTGCAGAGTAAAGGATCATTAGAAAAATCAGCATCTATCAAAACTACATCAGCTTTTTGATCATCATTAGGTTCATTCGAAATATTTTCCTCAGATTTGTAAGAAATTTCATCAGAAATATGTGAATCATTAGGAAGAACCATATCTGGTACAATAACATGAGAAATCTGATAGGTTGATTCATTCGAAATTGTTGTCTCGCAAGAATCCTGAGTTTCATTTAGCTCTGAACTGCTATATGACTCTAAACTGACTTTTGAAATCGTCGATAAAGATAAATGATCATTATAAATATTCAACTTAATAGAATCAGTATCACAAGACTTAATATTAGTTGCAGCAAGATGAATAGTAGTATTACAAACTGACTGAATATGTCCAACATCACCACATATTCTAGGAGTCTTACCGTCCGATTTCAGTGACGTAACAACGGGAGTACCCCATGCTGAAGACTGAACCGGTTCAATTATGCCTTTTGCATACAAATCGCTTAATGTCTTATGTACTGCATCTCGAAGACCATGAGGAATTATTCGTCTTTTAAGAAAGACTGGATCACCCTGTACTTGAAGTTTTATAGGCTGAATTTTCATACCTCCACTGCACTTAGCACACGTGGCTATCAAATCATTAAGTAAAGCATCAGAATTTTCTTTAGAAACTAGGAAAGACAGCTTCACTTTAAGCCTTTTCAAATTCCCTAAGACCAGTTGTTACGTTCAAGTTTTTTCTCCTTCCCGTTATTGAAGTACGGTATGTCGATCTATTTGTAGTTTACGAACACAAATTAACAACAGAACCAAAATTCCAAATTAGGTACCAAAGTTTATTTGCGATCCACAAATAGTCGACCAAAATGTCGTTCTAACAACAATAATTATAATAACTACAAAACAAACCTTCAATTTTATAGGTTCCCGGAGCAAAAAACTTCCAATTACCAAACCAAAATGTCCGAAATAATGATATAAACAAACAAGTTCAGAAGTTAAGTAAAACAAAAACATCCAAAAAACACAGTGAAATTAATGATATTTAATATAAAGGTTTTGATCAGCCAAATTTCTTCAGTTCTCCCGTAACACTCCCGACCAAAAGAACCTTGGTTCTTTTCACAGACAAAACAGGTAACAACAATCCAAGTATATGCACCACAAGCAATCAACAACAAACATTCAATACCAACAATCTCGTGATCCCTAGGACTTACACCAGTACGCCTAGGGATCCGAGTAACTACCTACCATCTGCCGCTTCAAGAAGACACAGTTTACGTATATCTCTCACTAGAACCCCCTTTCTCGTCTTCAGCTCTACCTGTCTCACTGGTCTATCCTTACTTGGTATCACTCTTTGTACTAGACCTAAGGACCACTTGTTTTTCTCCGATAAGTCAGAACATATCATTACTAAGTTACCCCCCGTTAGTTCCTCTCTAGTTGTGTCCACTTGTATCTACGCTGCAATAGCGAAACATATTCCTTAGACCAACAACTCCACTTTAAGCCTTTTCAAATTCCTTAAGCCCAGTATTGACAGTCCTGTTTCGCTAACTAAAATTTCACAAGGTATGTATGAAGAATTGTCATCTCTTATTAGCAACTCACAACATCCTCGTATAGGCAGTCTGTGTCCAGTAATCCCCAATATTGATACCTCAGTGGGTCGTACCACAACGTTAGGATCTAGAGATTTCAAGTTCTTGAATGAAATAATGGACTCTATGCTGCCTGTGTCCACAATAAAGTCATGACATGAACCATGAGATGTATATAATCGCTTTTGAATATGAGTAATACCTTTCGAAATGGTAGGCAAAGATAAATGATCATTAGGAACAGCTGAATTATTGGGATCTAAATTACAGGATTTAGTACTACTTGAGGCAAAATGAACAGTAGCTTTGCATATTGTTTGAATGTGTCCTATATTACCACATCTAAAACATTTAGCATTACGAAATGCACATGAATTACGAGAATGAAGTTTTCCACATGATAAACATTTGCCAAACTTGGTCTCACCTTTGTGATTTCCTTTGTAATTCCTTGTTGAAACACCTTTCATATTTACACGGGAATAGGAGCCACTGTTAAACGAACGCAATTTTGATTGACCCTGAGATTGTATACCATCATGACGACTAAGCAAAGTATTAGAAATATTCATCGAATGGATATCAAGTTCATTCACTGCCTCGTAGTTAATACACGCAGTTCTAGCATCTTGAAAGGAACAGTTGGGCATTCTCAACAGCTCTTTCCAAACCCGGTATGTTGATTCCTGCGATTAATCGGTCTCTCAGTTGCACATGAAGTCGATCACCAAAATTACATTTGGCAGCTTGTTTCTGCAATTCAAGGATGAATTCCCTAACCTTTTTGTCATTTTGACGAATCATCTTATGAAATTTTGCCCTTTCACGGCATTCAAAACTAGTACACTTTACATGATTTAATAATAGCTCCTTAATGGTTGCATAAGGAAGTGAGATAGGTTTTTCTGGATATGTCAAAGTTTTTAATAAGCTGTACGCTTCTCTTCCGATGAATGTCAAGAAACGTGCCACAATCTTATCATCCTTAACATCTTTCTTTGTCATGCTCCAGATTTCAAACCTTTCCAAATAATCCTCAAAGGTTCAGAAGTTGAATGAATATCTAACTGTTCCATCGCAGGCTCCATCGCGACGCCAATATGACAATTAGAAGTATTTGAATTATAGTATGAACTAATAATCCCAGAAATAACGCAATTGAATGAAGAAGTACTACACAAGCACTAAGGAATGTATTGTATTCATTCAAACACCACACATTTGCTTTTCGTCCTCTCATTTTCGTAAACAACACTCCCGCTACGAGAAAGCATTGAGTAGGACTTCCCTGGTAGAAGCTATATACGCGTGGCCGTATGAGAAATTATAATTTCCTCTTCAGCTTGAAGCTAGTTTTTTCTCTCATATAGTGATTTGTTTCTGATGGTAATTGGCTAATCGACATCGAGTATCTCGCGTTGACGATTGTTCGTAAATACTTTTACCTTTTTAATGCTGGTTGCAGGTGCTCTCGGAGCTTCAGCTCTATACAACAAAACTGTCTTGAAGTTCGTACTAAGGACCTTGACCTTGATGTTGGCTAACAGTTGTTTTGAGTTACATTTTTTTAAATCATAACAATTCTGACCTTATCTTGCCAATTCTTTCCTTCACATCTACATCAGATCTTCCTTGTTCATTGATGATACTGACCAGACAGGTACGTGAAAGTTTCCACACCCACAGCTTCTCCATCAATTGTGATTGGGTTGGTGATTTCCGTGTTGTATTTGAAAATCGTTCTTTTTCTCTTGTGTGTATGCTGGGGCCTACTGCTGCTACACTGGCTTTCTTCATATGCATTTACTGGTGTGTATGGATTAGAAGAGCTAGGTCATCTGAAACGTCCAGATCGTCAAGCCGCTTCTAATCTATCCATCGTACTCCGTGCTTACCCCCAGATGTCAAGGTCTTCATAATCTAGTCAACCATCAGAAGAAAAAGAAAAGGCGAGGGTAAGCAGCCTTGTCTGACACCGTTTCTCACTTGAGATGCATCTGTCAGCTGTCCTCCATGCACGACTTTGTAGTATAGTTCATCGTATCGATTCCGGATGATGTTGACGATTTTCTAATGTACATCATAGCGTTGAAGAACGTCCCACAAGATTCTCCTATCCACATTGTCAAGCGCTTTCTCATAGTGAAGGAAGTTGGTGTATAGTGGCGACTTCCATTCGATTGCTTCAAGATTGTGCGAAGAGTCGCAATTTAGTCCGTGCGCGATCTATCCTTATGGGATCCGGACTGCTGATCTCGAAGTTGGGCGTTTACTGAGTCTTTCATTCGGTCCAGCAACACTTAAAATTTTTCCTGATCCTGACAGTAGTGTGATACCACTGTAGTTCTCATACTTGCTCAGATCTTTCTTTGGTACCTTGGTGTGGTATCTTCCCAATCTGTCGGTACTTGTTCCTCTTCCAAGATCTTGCTGAATGGAACGTGGAACATGTTTGCAGTTACTTCTATGAATGACTTTAGTGCTTCAGCTGGTATTCTGTTTGGTGCTGCTACTTTCTCACTCGATTCGTCTGATGGTCATCCTGATTTCTTCGATCGCCGGTGGAGTGACATTTATAGGAAGGTCTATGTGTGCTGCTTCTATGTCCGATGGATTCAAAGGAGCTGGCCTATTCGACAGTTCTTCAGCGTTCTACTCATCTGCGATTGTTTTGCCCTCTTTGTCCTTGATGGGTCTCTAGTTTTCTATATTTCTCTGCCAGTTTCCTCGTTGTCATATAGTTGTTTCACATTTCCTTTCGTCGCAGCTTTTTCTTCTATCGTTGCTAGGTCTTCCACATATTTCCGCTTGTCAGCTCTAATGCTCTTCTTCACTTGTTTTTTTTGCTTCAGTGTATTCAACTTGTGTCTTGACTTTCTCTGTTCTCTGTTTCATAGAGATCTATTCCTTATGATGATGCTTCTTACGACCCAAAACCTTCTGACACGCTTAAGTTAGTGCTTCTTTGATTCCTTTCCAATTGTCCTCCATAGTAGTTTATTCTTTCGATAGATCTCGTTAGGCTTGGAATTTATTGTGGAGCGTTATCTGGAATTCGTTGAGTTTGTCAGTATATGGAAGGCTGTATTGAACCTTTAAGATGCTGTTTCCTCAGTTTTCCAATGTCTCTCTAGCCTCAGTTTCATCTTGGTCACAAGCAGGTGGTTATCTGAAGCTATGTCAGCTCTTTTCCTGGTTCTCACGTCCGCCATTGATCTTCTAAATATCTTACTGATGCAAGTATGACCTATCCGGTTCCCCGTGGTGTGGTCCGGTCAGACCCATGTAGCTTTGTGTATGCTTTGGTAGGGGAATATTATGCCGCCTATAACTATTATGTTGAGTGCACATAAATTTTCAAATCTTTCACCATTCTCATTCCTTTCTCCCCTTCAGTTCATGTCGTTCTATGATATCTTCATACACGGTGTTGTCCATTCAGAATTTGGCGTTTAGGTCTCTCATCAGGATGGTCAGGTCTTTTCCTAGACACTTCTCCGCAGTCAATTACAGCCTCTCGTAAAACCGGTCTTTCTCGTTTTCATTGCCATCATTGGTGGATGCGTAACATTGGATAACATTGATTGTGATTCATTCCATCTTTGTTTTGACTGATGCTTTTGTGATTCTGGATCCATGAGATTCTCATCATATAAGTGCTTTACATGCTTCTTTGGGAAGCATCAGAGCGACTTCCTGAGTGTGCTTACCATTTTTTTCTTCGTGACCAGGGAACAACACCATCTCTTCCGAATCTAACGTTTCCTGTCCAATGTGTTTCACTTATTCCACGAACCGCTAAATTGTATCTACTCATTTCCATAGCTATTTGATTAGTCCTCTCGGTTCCCTTCATTGTCTGGACATTTCATGTCAGTCAGTCAGTCAGTAACAAGGTAGAACTTCGTACGTACGTACGTCAGTTCGGGTCGCCATACCACATTAGCACAGAGATGCAGTTGTCGATTCAAATCCCGTAGTTGTAGAGGTAGTAAGAATATAAGCAGTAATCAGAATGACTAGGGTTTGAAAATGTTATTCAAGGAGTATAATCCAGTGAAACAAATTTGGAAAGAGAATTAAAAGAAAGGGACATAAAAAATTCAGAAGATTAGAATTTAAGAGAACACAAAGAGTGGACGCACCTGCGCCACTGCAAACGATTTTGAGCCATGTCATTCAAGGCCTTTAACCATCGGTTGCTATCATCTCGCGGATTACAACTAGGTAGTCTACATCTACCAACATAGCTCAGTTCATTTGCTAGTGACTTCATGGATTTGTGCCATGTTTTGGTCTAGCCACCCCTAGCTTTCTTCCAACCTACTCCTACACCAGAAAACATCGCACGTCGGGGCAGTCGGTGGTCAGGCATGCGCAACACATGTTCCAGCCATCTCAACTGATTAAGTTTCACTACTTCATCAATTGATTTGCCATCCATACCTAGTACCCGTTTCCTAACAACTGAGTTACTTACTCGGTGGTCCCAGGATATACGAGCAATGTTTCGAAGACATCTGTGGTCAAATACTAGTAACCTACGAATATCCTCTACTCTTACTGGCCATGTTTCACTGCCATAAAGTAGGACGGAACGAACTGCTGCGCAGTAAACCCGTCCTTTGGTTGATAGACGGATATCTCGCCTACGCCACAAATGACGCATGTTGGCAAGAGCTAGTCGAGCCTCCTGTATCTGTGCCGAGATTTCGTCACACACCAGACCACAAAGGCTGATGAGACTCCCAAGGTAAGTGAAGCGGTCGACATGCTCAACTACTTCACTCTCTATCACTAGTTCACGTGTCGACGCAACCCAATCCTGAAGTAACATTTTGCATTTCGAGGGAGAGAATCGCATCCCGAACATGCCTGCATTGTTGCTTAGAGTGGTCAGCAGACTGCATTTTGTCAGCGTCTTCACCAAATAGAACTATGTCATCGGCATATTCTAGGTCAACAAGTGGATCTCCCGGTAAAAGTTCAACTCCTGGAAATTTAGATGAGGAAAGTGTCATCTCTAAAAGCACGTCAACAACAAAGTTAAACAAGAATGGAGAGAGTGGACAGCTCTGACGAACACCACTTGAGGTAATCAATTCTGATGACAGTTCACCATAAGCTCTCACTCGACCAGTTGTGTTCGAGTAGAGAACCTTTATAAGGGGACATTTCATGTACTTATACTAATGGTTGCTCTGGTTGTTAGAAGGGACATAGGCCACGTGACGTCCAAAGAATCTAGGCTTTCGCCATGAAGCGTCATAATTCTTCTGAATGAATGTTCTTCAACTCGGAGAACAAAGTTTATATGCTTTATGTTGTTTATTCTGGTTAGCGTTTTTTAAAGGAGGGTTGTTTTCTACGGGATGTGGTTGCCACCCCATGCTTAACCCTCCTTTACCCGCGCTTGGGACCTGCGGTAACCCTAGAAAATCTACAGGTGGGGTTGTTTTCGCTCCTACATTTTTCATTTTAAAGTCATTTATTGGTCAGTAAAAACATAAATTAAGGGCAACAATGTGATCAGGAAGGAGAGTAGTTTGTTTTGTATGACCATTCATTATTATTACTTTCTGCAACGTAAATAATATTACTGCTACCTGAGTTCATCTAATTCTAACGGTCTTCCTGCTTACTTTCAGAGTGATTTATGAATTTGCTATTTCAGTTGCTTCTGTATTCTAATGCAGCCTTAGATATGAATAAAAATTCCTTGTGACCGAAAATCTCAATGCCACGACATTATCTTGTAGTTTATGGTAGGTTTATTTACCTTCAGTAACGTCGACAAATGTGTTATTCCGTGTCATTACCTAAAAAGGTAGGTTTAACTTATTATAGGGTTGTGTGTATTATTCAAGTAAATAACGAAAATGATCTACTGGTCAGGACTAATAAGTAGCTGGGACGTAGAGTCCCTGGATATGCTAAGCATCCGACAACCTAGTCACCACCTCTTAATGAATGGCTTACTAATGGTGTATCCGCCACTGGACCTGTTTTTGAAAGATATTGTAATCTTTTCAGCTGCTGCAAAATTATTCGACAGTATTTGTCCGTTACTGAGTAAGGATTTAGAATGCTTTTTTCGTCGACATAAACCAGGAGTATTTAAGTTGCAATATTTAGTATCTTTTGAAAGGATTTCACTTTTGATATGTCCACCGTCTTCATCCGTTCTAGGAAAGACAATATTCAACGACATCAAAGCGTTCACAGGTGACGATTATACGTATTGTCATTTTAATTGCCGTGTAAAACAATAGCCTTTTGATTGAACTTTTTCAGAACATATTCCTTGACAAAATCAACCAAACAACTATTTAGTCAATCGTCCAGCTTTGCATTAATATTTCTTATATCATTACATAACGTTCAAGATTAGTAATGGATGATCAACAGTCTGTTGGTGGAAAATCATCCCGATCCGTGCACTTTAGTGATGGTGTTTTCGATCTCACTGATGAATACAATGAAGAGTGCTCGGACTCAGTAAGTTTTTTTTCCTTCTAAGTGTTTTATTTAGACTTCCAAAATCTTTTATTTTATTTATTTAAACACAAACTTTGGTACAAGGAGGCACCAAACAGATATGCGCCACATCAATCATTCGATTTGTTCCACGTTGTTACTGACTGACTGCTTTGTGTGAGGGCTGGGGTACTGATCGGGTGCCCAAACCGAAGCAGGACTTCCAAAATCAAACTGCTGTGAATCATTTCCGGGGTAGAGACCTATCTACTCAGCCCGGGGTTACGCTTTTAGAATGGTGCTATCTGGGGGCTCTTACTAAAATTGGTGGATGCGAGATTCGAACCTCCCACTTGTTGGTTAAAAGCTGAATCCATTAATCACAAACCCTCTGATTCCTAAGATTTTCTGAAAAAGTGTTTATGATTTATCCTATAGTTTTGAGGAATGGAAATCTAGGATTTGCATAGACGTGGCTAGGTTGAAACGTTGGCACAATTAGCTTGTAGTGGCCCCACAGTGGTTTTGTGTTTTGTTCGTCGTAAATGATAAAACCTTTGTGATAAGCGAAAGTATGATTTTATGTTTGTATTCTAGTTATTTTCCGATTCTTCCAACATTTATATCCCCACGACAGTTTTCTTTATGAGGTATTTCTTTGTCCACTATTGTCACAAGCCTTTTTCTGTTGTAAGCAATAAAAATGAATCATAGGAAGTATTAAAGTATGGTTAAGCTACACACTAACAAGACTAAACCCGCTAACGTATTTTACATCTTAGTAAACTTCACAGGGGACAACGTCCCACGCACATAACCATAACCTGTTTGATTAAATAAAATACGAACTGTAGCATGAAGCGAAAACATGGCCGAAAGTCATACCATATCTGACCAATCAACATCATATGATGTCCGTCAAATCATAGATTTGTTCAAATTACTACTTACAAATGGTAATCAGCTGATTGCTGCCTGTTTCCGCTTACTGATCTGAGCCGTCCAAAATGTAGGCTATCTGTCTTCATTTGCTGAGTGATTATAAATCAGTAACTGGAGACCCTAGGTAACATAACTCTTAACCCTTCGCCATTCCGTAAGCATGTTTGCTACTTTGTCTTTAGCTGAATATCACGTATTTTATCAATCTCTTCTATGCGTAACCAGCTTGTTGTAATATTCATTCACTCATAAAGACTTCATTTTGCGATACCTTGAATTGTGATAACCTGAAGCATTGAGAAAATACATTATTGTATATGAGTAATGTCTTCTCAAGGCCTCTTAGATAGATGATGCAAGTTTTCTGAATTGTGAATAAAATATGTAATAAATCCTCTTATATCTGTATCTGTTTTAACTTTGATTATGAGCGATTTTGTTTTTTTGTTTTTGTTGTTAGTCTAAGTCTAACAACATTCTGTTGCGTGTTATTGATTGGTGTGGGGAAAAGTTGGCATGGAGTTTTGGCATTTCCTCACCGAAATACTATTATATAATTGAGAATGCCAAAATGAGAGCGTCAGAAAGAGATTTCATTGACTTGGGTGATATGGATGATCCACATGTTGCCATTCTTCAGGTAGTTTACTTGTTCAATATCAATCTCACATGTTTTATTTGTTGCAAGTGCACTAACCGCTTGCATCTAGTCTGTTTTTGTGTGATATGATGAATGTTTAGCTTTTTTTGATTACATAACTGTATGTAAGTCCAGGATTGACAGGACTATCATCGTTTGCGACTTACCTTGTTTATTCTGATACTGATAAATTCAGTGAAGAGTATTAATTTTTAGCATTTCAATTAAAAGTAGTCCAATGATTACCATTCTTTAATGTGATTGTTATTGTAGGTCGCCAAGCAGATTAGCTTATTATACATTTATTTATCGTTTCTGTTAGTCATTAGGTCAGTTACAATGTACATAAATATTTCGTCCTGTAGTTCATACATCATATATACTACATAGCAAATTGAAATATAACCCTTATTTCCCTGTGGATCCTTTACATAGTTATAGCACATATATCTATATAAATTTATCTAATTCTCGTACAAATTAAATGATTATTTTATGTGAAGATATTTATTATCTGGGATTTCGAAGCATTGAAATCTAAATATAATATCGGTCAAGCTGTCGTTTAATTAAAAATTAACACAACAGACTTATTTCGGCTAGGTTAACCGAATTTTCATACTGTGATGCTGGAAAATGTTATTTCAGGACTGCCATATTTCATATGAATTTGTTTTTAATATGTTCAGTTTTCGTCTTTCCATTACAATACAACCACTTTGAAAACTTTCTGTTTTTATTCATTCAAATTCAACCTTACCATTAACCTTGCTTCTATGCTTTTTCGTTTTGAAAATATGTTGTTTTATATACAGTCTCTTCTTTTTCTCCCATTTTTACAGTGTTCGGTGCCAAATAAAAACTATATTCATCCACCAGTTCTTTCATCTGGCTAAACGTATCGTGAATAGTTTGACTAATTTTTCTTGAATCTTTGTAACCTCATCGTTTATTTACTATCTATAGAACAATCCAACCTTTAAAGTAGTAGTGTCAGATATCCTATCACATGTGGAATATATTATATTGTTTTAAGTATTTATATAATTCACTGTGAACGTGCTAATTACTTTCTGGCTGTAATTTTTGTACAATTTTATCTTCTGTTAACAATATGTAAAACATGTTTATTTATTGTATACTTTTGAAGTGTTTTTTTCTCTGCTTACTGATTAATAATTTCACCATATACTTTGTAGGTATTGTTTTTTTGTAACAAGTATATTACATCATTGTATAATTTCCTTTTTCGTTCTGTCGACAAATTATTGAAACTCAATTATTAAACAACACGAGGTTACGTAATTCAACTTCAAACATCAAGTGTTATGATAGGTCAAATTCTCTGTTGCCCGGACCGAAGTGGATACATCGAGGCTCAAATCTATGATACACTGATTAAATGTCAAACCTTAACCATTAAGCCACGGCACCAATCTATCGTATAATATATATGGTTTGACTTTTCTGACATCCAAACAAGATTCAGCATAGTTATAACACACTTTTTAATAAATTATCGATAGCAATTCTTCCACTTAGTAAGAATAAACTTAGTAGTAATTGCTGATAATATTCATAACTAAATCAACATCCCTTCACCATTTGTTTAATTCTTAAAAGTACTGTTTACGTTACTTCGCTATTATAATATTAACTCGTTAATTACATTTGTACGGTGTTAAACGTTTAATATATTGTAGTTTAATAAAATATCAAAAATTGATATCTAGAGTTTAGTAATAATTTCGACAGGGAAACCCATCCACTTGAAAGTTCGTAGTTGAACTGATTTAAACTAAATCTGCGGTCATATAGGGGTTTTTAGTTGACCAATTATCGTGAAAATTTTCAATTCATTTGTAGTTTCTTTCCAGCTATGTATATATATGTATATAAAACGGAAATTCTACAATCGCCACAAGTTAACCTAATCTTTTAGGTCATAATTCGGAAAAGGTACGGCATATATTGAACTAATAGCGAATTAAATTCACTTGGTGTTGTTTTACTTGTATCTCCCCATTGTTATTTAGGACTGCAATTGATCAGTCTCATGTTGGCATATGTACATCCTGTGCGGACTGCCTCGATATCGCCTTAAGTCACAAGCTTCGTAAGCAAAGATGGATAGTGGCTAGGAGTGGAATCCAGGATGCGCGTTTCGCCCTATTTAGGACTCGTCAGCTGGATGTACCTGCATCCCAGAGTTGATGTTCACTCCGAGATGCAGGTACATCCAGCTGACGAGTCCTAAATAGGGCGAAAAGCGCATCCTGGATTCCACTCCTAGCCACTATCCATATTTGCTTACTAGTAAATTGTCAGTAGTTAAATGTTTTAGACGAAAAGCATATACCTTCTTTCTAATTGTACTGACTGCTTCACCACCTTTGTCATATATTGACTGTAAGCAGTAAATTAGATCAATAACGGTTTCCGAAATGTTTTTTAACCACACGTTAGTCTATAATAGTCCTGCCGTAAAATATAAGTTGTTTTACGGTTTATGTTTCTGAATTATAGAGCGTTGTAGGGAAGCTTCATTATTTATACATTCAGTTTTACACGACATGTAGGAAACCCAAAACGGTATGCTCATAATCTATTCCCAAAACTAATTTATCGGTATGAGGTTTAGCTATTTTCATAATGCTCATCACCTTGAATATAATAATTACAAAGATTTATCGTTTAACCACTTAAAGTCAATACCCATGGTGCTAGTTTATTTCGAGTTACGAAACTGTTTTCTATACCATAGTTAGTGCTGTCTCCAGTTGCTAACTCACTCATTGTTTATGTCTGTACGTAAGTCTTGGATTTGGATTTCGTGCTAGTTGGGACGCGTTAGCAACTTCATTGGTATAATTTATCCGTAAGTCCTAGTCGGAGTATTGATTTAATTCTCATTCTTTTTTAACTCCATAATTTCGTCGACTTTATTTATATCTGTTAAAGTAAACTATATAAAAATAAATGAATGATGAAAACATTACAACTGCAGGAACCAGGAAATACTGAATATATATTTCGTTCTAGCGCACGAGACCATCTACAAACTAAACTGAACTCCACAGATCTCTAAATCATTTTATTTGTCTATCAATCAAATTGATAATTACTTTTTAAGCATTTTGTAAATAACTCATCTAACACTAATTCTTATATTGAAACTGTACTGTTAAAGGTACATGTGGTGAATTCAGGTGACATTTATTTAATAAATATACATTGTCAACATGAGATGAAATCATTAGTGACTTAGTTGAAAAATTCATATTTCATTCTTTGTGCTCTTTTACAAAATTCAGGTGTTTTGTTCTCTGAGCTAGATGATTTGGTTGTGGAGCTTTTATTATTCTTCTGAACAACATCATCATCATAAACTTCAGATAGAAGTGAAGTACTCCGGGGTTTTTAGTGTTTTGTAAATCATAGATTTCAATATTTTCCAAGCCGAACGTGTGTCCAAAATTGTCCATATGCATTAACATAAGCAATGATGCTTTATGGCGTTTGACTGTTATTTGATGTTCGTTCAGGAGAAAATAAAGGGGAAATTTCGAAATCGTGGATAGAGGGCGTATTAAGAACATCAGAGAATTTGTAGAAGCTAGGCCACCAAGTCAATCAACAAACATTGGAATTGATCTAACTTATCACCCAATCACAATAATTGTTGACAAATATGGGACTAAGAATCAGATCAAGGCGAGAAACAATCAAAATAAAGTTGCGAAGAATGACATGTTATGTCTACATTAACCAATCACGATCGAGGTCGACAGGATAAGATGTTAGTCATCAGCGAAGAAATCCAAGTACTTCACTTCTATCTGAAGTTTATGCTGATGATGTTGTTCAGACGAATAATGAAAGCTCCACGACCAAACAAAAAAAAACACCTTTGTCATCCACCCAAACTACACGTCTTCTTTACTAACTCATTCAAATTCACGTCATTGAGAATTGAAGTCACACTGAAATAATAAATAAACAGTTCAATAAAAGATTAGATAAAAGAACAAAAATATTAAAACCATATTGTAAGTAATTAATTTTTTTGTTTCTTCAAGTGATTGGCATAATGAAGTAATATGGTAACAGCTTTAGTAGAATAGATTATATTTATTATGTAATCATTAGGTGGGAAACATAAGAACAAAGATAGAAATGGTGATAACAATATTAAAATTAAATAAAAGCTACTGTAGACCATAATTTGTTTATTTGAAGTTCTCTTTTTTACGGTCCTTTACTATCTACGAAATAAAGGTGTTTCACTTGATTCTTAATTATTATGAAAACGAAAATGTAATTGGCATTTAATTATTTCTTTTTACTTAATAGTTTGAAGAATTATATATATATATATATATATATATATATATATATATACTTGGGAATAAACGTGTGTTGCTGAAAAAGCTGAAACTGTTCTTCTTCATTAAATTATTAACTAGGAAATATCATAACAAGAATAATATAGAATAGAAAAGACAGAATAGGAGTTCAACAGAAAGAGTAATAAAAACAAAGAACGAAATCAAGGGATTATCAATTTGAATAAGCATGCGGTATAATATAACATAAATTTAATGATAGTAATAATCACTTCAAACACCAAGTATATGGATTCATTATAGTCTCATTGAAGTATTTATACGACTCCTGTTGGTAGATAACGATAATAATGAGGATCACGTCGGGAACGACACAAAAGACGTTTAATTCTTCCCCTTAGTTCAGAAGTCTGACTACCTTCAGGATACACTAATCCCTTCCCATAGCCCTATAAATAAAATACAAACATATTATAGGAGACTTTGGATATAACAAATATTTTACTTACATGCATACTTATATTTCATATCTAGGGATAAGTTTAAAATTGTTATTAGCTCATAGTAAATATTAGCAATATTCACTAATATTCTAGTTCTGATGTCGCTTTTGTAAATATGCATTTTAGTGAATGCAATTGTAGCTGAATACATTCGCTTCAGAATTATTAAATTTTACACAAGAAAATCAATAATTTCGTCTTACATTTAAAAAGTTATTATTAACAAGTTTAGTGATTTCAGTCACCCAATAATTATGCTTATCACTTATCATAAGTTTTTGTAGAACTTCATTTTTTCCTAATAGATTACTTGTTAACTACTTATCTTGATTGTATTTTATGTAACTATAAATCACGTCAAGTAACAGTTTGCATATGATTTATGTATATGGCTTATTGTATAAACTATTATAATGTACATTCCTTTATATTACTGAATATATATATTATGAACTGAATAAATTACTTCTAAGTAAAAACATTTTCATAACTGTTACTTTTAAACAATTATGATGAGATGGCAAGTAATATCCGTAAAACTTTCCTTTTAAACTACACATCTGTATATGAGTATATGTTATATGTAGTTTATTTAATGAAATAAGTAACATTCCAAGAAATTTATAATAATTTCTATAATATCAGTTAAATTATTTGAATGGTTACACTTTTTCCAAAACATAGGCACATTTATAATATACATTCATGCATCAAATAGCAATAGTTGTCTATTCAATACAATATATATATATATATATATATATATATATATATATATATCATGAAAACTAACAGTTCATATGTAAGACTAAACAAGATTGAATAGTACTGTGAGTTAAAGTAAATCGTACCCATGCAAAATACATACATGTTTCATGCATAAATATCAATGTTTCAATGTATTTACGATTGTTTGATTACATGAATCCAATTTTAACTTATAATTATGAAAATTAAATAAATAAAACAAATGAGTTTTTCATCAAATCTATTCAATCGAATTGTTATACATTTTCAATAGCGTTTTATTAAAACAATCAACACAATAGTAAAGTTTTGATATCATGGTTACAAAATATATCGTACTATTACTAATTATTTAACAGGTATCAGCTTTTAAATTATATTTTGTCTATAAGAACAATGATTTTCTTCCAGTAGGTTATTTAGGTTAACTAGATATCATAGCTGTATCTTATTAGCTTTAGTAGTAAACTACCTATTCCCTCTCTAACTAATATTAATCACAAATTATTATTATTATTATTATTATTATCTTTCCGAATATACCATCGTTGTCTTTGGACTTGTATAATAAAGATTTGTCTCAAGCTCTGATGTACTCAGACTTGGTCCATGTGATCTATATCCATTTAATTCTGGCATTCTAGTATGGAACAAATACTCCATTTGTTTATTGATTTATATGACCAAAATTATCATCAAGGAAGTCATATATATATTACATGCATTGCGAACAGTTGTTACATAGTAATTTAAATGGTATCAGAGCCAATAACAGTGCACAGGTCAGCGATTATTCGATAAATTTTGCGGTGATATATAATTTCACAGCAATGATAGAGGAAGGTACAATTAGTTATATTAATATTATAAAGACAGTTACGTAATTCAACGTAAGGTTAAATATATATATACATGTGTAAGCATATATAGTTTATGGAAACAAACGGTATAATTGTCAATATCATGCAGGAGAAATTGAAAAAAAGGAGAAAAAACAAATGTGATAAAAAGAACAAACAAGAATCAATAAGTTATTATTAAATTATTTTAATGCTTTATTTTATGAATTTTCATTGGTTAAAGGAGATGAGGAACAAAATGGCATTACTTGGCTACGTTGAATAAATTTATTTATTAATAACTTAGTAAAAATACAATCCATTGTAATAACTGAGAGTATCTCTCCTATTTATAGTAATAGCGGTAAAAAAAATACCATTAGACAGCTTCTTATTGTTTTTAGTTCGTTTTTAATTAGGGATAAATATCATCTTCAAGTGGCATTCTTATAGTTTATACCTAATATAATTGTTATTATTAAGTATACTACTCATATGTAAAATCACTGATGTAGAAATATATGCGTTGAAGCCGATAATTATCAATCATACTCTAGAAAAGGTAATTTAATAACTAAAGTAAATGAATTCAAGCCATTAAGTTGTAAGTTTAAATTCTCTATTATACTTTCTTTAGTTTAGGTAGCCACTAGGCTTTACATAGATACAGGTAGAAAAACAAAACCCAGTATGATTCAAATTTAATAGATAGTATGCAAAAATATAAACTAAATTTAATGAACAAATCACAGTCAACATAGAACTAAAGTAATAAATTTATTGGAAAACTTTCAATGCTACCAATGAAATAAAGACAATCAATTAAATAAGCAAAACAGTGAAGGATTTTTTTCTTCTGTATTTCTTTTTTCATAGAATTTGTATTCAACTAAAATTTGTGCATTATGTTCATAAGAGAAACTATGTGAATTCATATACACTTTATTTTGCAGTAAAGATGTGACATAAATATCTTTCAAAGCATACTTCGTTGAAAAATAAACATTTTAAGCAGTAACATCATGCTCATCCTTTTTTTCATGAATCAAAATTAGCAGCGGTTCTTTTCAAATTTTCAGCTAGTCATATGCAAAACTCACGTGGTTCGACGGCCCATTCTATTGAAGAGAAGCGTGTTAGTACACTGCTTTTTTTTGTTGTTGTTAATCTTATTAAAATACGTTAGTACTATGAATAAATGAGTTGTGGTCATATTTATAAACCTAATTTTTGAATAACTTGTTCAATTTATTTCTTTCCAACTTATTATTTCTTTAGTCTTAATAAAGGGTCTTTTAACATATACAATCTTTCAAGAAGTCTTAAACCAGACACGATATTGACTGTGGGTTGTAGAGGACTTAATTCAAAAATATTGAATTACTTACCAGTGACTTAAACTTATCATGATTATCATAGAACCTGTATATCATGCGTTTGATTCCGTGTGGAATTTTAGACGTGTACTTTTGGAAAATCCTAACTTGATACAAAAACTGTTCTGGTTTATCGGTTCTCAGTTATTCTTGAGCTATTCAGTCTTGATGAAATTTGTGTTCAAATATACGCAATATATAAACGTTATTTGTATGAACAGTTGCCACTATACAACTAGTTTCTCATCAAAATAAAAACATGGTCGAATAATTCACCTTTCTGAATGTACTGAAGTGAAAATCAGTAATAAACAAAATATATTACTAAAACTAAATTCGTGTAGATCTACTGACATTTTACTCTCAGAATTGAATTTTTCCTCTAAAATAATTATTTATGAACTTGTTATAAATTAGTATAGTATAAAAAAACAAAATTGGATGGCTAATCTTGTTTGACGTAACAGACTATTAATAATCTTCTGATGGATAATATTTACAATATTATTTATCAGTAGTATTAAGAAACTTGATATATTGTTTTGATTTAGTGTCTGAATGACGACGTTTAGCGAATTGATGATAGTTTGTTATTATAAATCCTATTTGAAAAACTGGCGAATCATCATCATAACAATTGTTGTTTTTCTCCTCAGTTGGAGTAAAACTCCCTGCTGATAAATAGTTTATCAGTTCTGATTTACGAATGAATGCCATTTAAGCTTTCTTTTTAACCAATTACTTCCAGTCGGATATATTTTCATATTCATAAAATTTAATAGTTCGTCTTTCAAAACTGAATTTACTTATTAACTTAACAATAAATTACTAATTTATATTTTGGAGTTTTTTAAGTACCAGATGACTAAAAATATTTGTAGGTAAGGATAGAAATTCACAGTTTATTGATCACTGGCTGGTGATCAATGTCATGTATGCCAGGTCCTTCTTAGTCCAGATTGAATTCTATCGACTAAGTCGGAATGTGGCCACCAGTCTAGCTGACTCGACATTGCGTGAACCCTAGACCTGAGTTTCGTGCACTAAGAAGAACCTGACATACATGACACTGATCATTACCTGGTGATCAATCAATTTTAAATACATCTCAGTCCTACAGGAGATCACTCGCTACCTGGATAGCTCAGAGATAACGTCTCTGATTTTCAAGCTGTGCGACACGGGATTGAATCCGTCAGAGATCATAAGTTCCCTCAAGATTACAGAGACACCTTACTGACGAGTGCCAAGTAGTTAAGGTAAATAGTATGAAGTTGTATTCTCTCAGCTGGGTGGTTTATTTGTGAAGCTTCCATTATCCTTTCTATGACAAAAAATATTGGAATAGATACTTATGGAGAAAACTTAATTATTCACTTGTAAATGCCTACTTCTTAGAGGAATTGCCTAATACTTGAAAGATTCATGGCTAAACCAACTAGCTCAAAGAACACCTTTTCTTTGGAGATTTTAAATTATTCAGCTCGAGTTTGACATCGTAAATCAGAATTCTATACTTTATATTTAATAATTCAAGTATGTTGAATTGGATACAGTAATAGAAAGATTTTAGTTAACAAAACTGTTTGATTTATTAGCGGAATAGTGATAATAAAAGTCATAGGATTGATCTACAAACAGCCTGTGCAAGAATGCACTTAAGTGTTATAATGTCGATAGTTAAATTTGTCAAAGCGTTATCTACACAAAAATTTAAGCCTGCTACAATGCGTAATCTCAGATAGCTTGTCCTTGTACTAAATCTAATTTTGTGTCATTGGTTTTGACTATTTTACATTAATTATTATGAGTCGTTTTACTTTTCTTCATTGTTCTAGATGTTCTTATTTCGCATTTCATCTGAGTTCTATCTTCCTTAATTAGATATTCAAACAATTTGTTGCGTAATCAGATTGCACAGAATGAACTGAGATGATACATGTATGCCACATGGTTCTGAAACATCATATCTTCTTGTCATACACTATCTAAATGTTTGAGAAAGACTATATTAACACTCTTCAACTATATTATCATTATCAAATATTTCTAATACACTATTAGCAGATTAAATTTTTCTTGAAATTTTTACGTTAACCATAACGATGGTTTAGTACTATGTTAAATTTTCTGTAATGTTGAAGTTTATTATCTGATCCATTATAAAAACCTAAAATATTTCTTAACCAGAATTACAAACCCTCATTTCATTTTGATTTGTCCTATTGTCAAGATCACAATATATTATCATCCGTTAACCACCAATGTAAAATCATTTCTAGTCCTTCAGAAATGTGGAAACATAACAGAAAACAATCTTTAATATTTTTAGATAGAGTAATGTTTAAAGCATCAAAATATTTGAAGTTAAAGTAATTTTAAATTCAAGAGATGTACATGTTCAATATTAATAAATAAAACTGGTTCGCTTAAATAAAACTAATAGTACTAATTAAAAAAAGGAAATCGAACTAAGGGAGTAATGCTTAAATACGATAGCAATGACTACTGAAATTTTTTATTATGATGAATGAGTCAGTAACTTTGGAGCTAGATAACTGATCACATCTATTGTTTCCCATTTTTTAGATCTTAAATTGAATTGTTTCCTCTTAAATAAATTTTATGAAACTGGTATATATGTCCATATTTATATGAAGTATAGTGAAATTCTTCAATAAATTAAATATGATCCTCTTTGTGAAGTAGGTTAGTGTGACAATGTAATGTTTATCAATCCATAATTGATTTCAGGAACTAATCATTGGAAACGTTTAAATAATTAACACTGGCTCTATAATCGTATCATGAACTAGACTGAAATATATTTTACACCTTTTATAACTTTTACATCAACTCATTTTTTAGATAGAATGTTAACACATTCGCACAAAAGAATAAATTATAGGAGGTATTTACACACCCATCATATAAAACTACTCTATGTATAGCATTCATATAACAGTACATGAAAAAAAGTAAATAGCAATAAAATTTTGTTAGATAAGTCGTTTGTTAGAAGATACCAAATTCAAATATCTGTCCACTCAACGAACCTGCTTGCAAGTTGTTGATATTTTGATTCAATTCGGTCTTGTACTGATGCAGTTGTAGCGTTCATATCAATTCCGGAGTAACGATCAAGCATTTTCCGATGAACATCTAGTTTGTCATTCAATGCACGTAGGGATCCCCTCATTTCCCTGTAGTATTCAGGTGAGGGCAATTTGTATTCCAGTAAATCGTCCATACGACGCTATTGAATAGCGTGAAATTACATATATACGGTGTACAATTATGAAAATATTTTAAAACTTATTTTTGACATAAAAATAGTGTATATTAGTTTATATATTAGAATACAGGAAAAATGTACACTGTAAAATTTAAAAAAATTGGTAACAAATCAAATTAATCTAGTCGATAAGCCCTCAAATGCCCTGGTATGGCCATGAGTGGGGTGGGTTCGCCCTCCCTCTCGAAATACTTTCACACGGCCACGCGTATATAGCCTCTGCCAGGGAAGTCCTACTCACTGCCTTCTCGTGGCGGGGGTGTTGTTTACGAAAATGAGAGGACGAAAAGCGAATTTCCGGCGCTATAACCGGATCCCAAATCAATGGTGCACATGGGCTCTAGTATCCTGAAGGAAAAAATGGCGTATGAACCAATCGTTGGTCACCGGCTTCCATGGTACTGCATCTCCTCACGATGCTCCACTGCCTTGTGGACTAGACCTTTTGGTCGAAGGCTCGGGGTGTGGCCCCCTAAGAAAACCACCTGCTTCGGTCTGGGCACCCGGGCAGTATCTCAGCCTACACACAAAAGTGTGGCGCATATATATTTGGTGCCCCCTTGTCCCAATATTTATGTGTTTAAATAAAATAAAATAAAAAATAGTCGATAAGCATCAGTCTACATATTGGTTGTGTAATTAATGTCCATGTTGCAGCCTATGAATAAGCAAGTGATATAACAAAGTATTCACGCAGTTTCTTAATCTATAAACGAAACAAACTCATGCTGATGACCAATTCAAATAGTTTCAGTGAAATTGAATGTTTTAATTCAAATCGGATTTGTGTAAATTAAAATTATACATTGATAATAATTACTACTGTCAAATCAGGTAATTTTTGTTATTAGTAATAACCAACTGGGTAGACAAATGAATTTTTAATGTTTCACAGTCATGTGTGATTCTCATCTTTAAAGGATATAATCTAGAATAGTAACAGAAAGAAATAAGGTCTAACAGTTGGTGAATATTAGAAAACATTAAGTGAACTACTATCCTGTCTGTTTAACATAAACAAACAAGATGTTTTTTTTCAACACATCAAAACGGATCTGAATAAGATGCCTGAGTAAAATTTACAGTTAGAATGAATAATGCAATCTGTGTTTATATTGGTTATATTTTTTCAAACAAGTTGAATGGATATTTATGACATATATTCTTATTTATTTGAATGGCTTATATCTTTAGCACAGTTGAAATAAACATTCATTGGAGTGTCTTGTCTTACTTCATACTTGCTAAAGAATGTTTTGAATTAAATGTTCGCAGTACTGATCTTATGTTTATTAGCTTTATCATTCAGATATAGTTTATTCAGATGTTCAGTTGGTGTTACAATGTAAATACCATGATTTCTTCTTTAATGAAGTAGTTTTTGAGTACTATGTAGAAATGATATTTATTTAGTGTCTTCTGAACTTTGAAATCAGCGCAACATTCTCTTAAACATTTGTATAATATAGAAAATCCTCGTTTTTTTAAAAATGAGACTAAATCTGATAAGTAATTCATCTCCAATAACCAAACATTCATGATTAAATATTACGGCTTAAAGAAATATTCAACAATCGTGTAAAATCGACTCGCTTCACAAGATACGTTTCATCTAAGTCATTTTGTTAAATATTGCAAACATTATGAAACCTATGAATAATTGTACAGTCTAATGAATCTCATGAAAATAAATTCAAACGATCAGGATTCAATAATAACTACCTCTTAATTATTACTATTAGTTTAATTCATTTTATATCAAATTTTAGATATCGGTAGGAAAGATTTTAAAAACAGAATTAAAACTAGACTTCATTTATGAATTGAAATACATTTTAGTTTGCATATGAACTTACACACTTGATCAGATGCCAACCAACAAAGAAGAGATATTGAATGTTTGTTGAATCATTCAACAGATAATTAAACATAAGTAAATTATGAAACTGATTATATAATACATGAAAAGTTTATCAAAATTCAAACCGAGCGCTTTTTGAAAAAAACAGGACATTGAAAATAACGAATTATCAATCAAATACCTATTTCTAGATAAAGAATATGTTATGGGTCATTTCAATCCAGAGATGCTAATAGATATACATAAACTATTAACTAGTGCGTTATATATGGTTTGAAATGCATTGTAAGAAAATGGTTAAGCAAAAGTGTGCTCGTTTTAACATTTAGTGTTTTCCGGATGAACACATTTTCTATGAAACTTCATATAGAGATATTTGTATGTTAGTTGATATTGAATAAATTCTGTATGACTATTCTCAAAACATTGGTGAATTCATAAAGAATCAATTATGAGATTTATTGAAAATATAACATTTAAGCTTGGTAAAAGTCAGTCATGTAAGTAAGGAAACAGATCAAGTAAGTAATCTTGAACCACAAATTTTCAAAGGTAACAGAACAGTTTGTGGATATATATTAAATGCGAAATATATTCAAACATTGTCCAGCTGGTAGAGGATCAACTGATGGGTTTTAAAAAATTATTGTAGAATTAGTACTTACATAATGCACTGGCTTCAACCTCAGATATGTCTTTTAGCTATACTTATTGGTGTCATTACCCAGCTGATCATTATTATACTTTGTTGAATGTGTTTGATTGTGTATCTTTAAAATTAGGGATATGTGTTTCTGAAGTGTAATAATTACTACAAACAAAACTTTGCTACCATAACATTTTAGGGATAACAGTTTTCAACTAATTGGATGATTAGTTAGTTTTGATAAAAATGGGAAGTGTTTTCAAATAATGTTGAAACGCAAGGATACAAGAAGTTATCAACTATATATACTTATAGTGTTTCTTTAAAAAGAAATCTAACAGAAGTTATGTTTTTAATAGATTTTTCATATGTGCCTATGAAAGTTAATAGTATATCACTTTGAATGAGAAATGGAAATCTATTTATTCAATAAAGAAAGTGTTTTACAAAGAATTTCAGGAAAATATTTGAGATCATCCAATATAAAGATTATGCTAACTGAAATTAGAATCCGCATCCATGTTTATAAGATTTCGCCAAATATAGTCTGCCCTTACGTAAAGGATTAATAATATATTTTCAATTTCTAGAGACGCTACAGAATGGAAGCATTGCCTAAACTAAGTACCAGATAGAAATATTAATTTCAGTGTTGATAAACACAATTTTTCTGTTTTCTGTAGATTTACTATTTGTTAAATTAAACTTAAAATTCAATATTTGAGTTTCAATGTAACTATAAGTATCGAATATTAAGCCCAATGCTTTGTAAAGGCTTTCATATATAATACAAGTGTTTTTCAATGTACTGGGTCATTCATGTTGATATTATCTAAATTCAAACATTAAGTTATTATCTTTATGTTTTACCAAATATTACTATATTCATTTATCATTGCAGCATTTACTCTTAAAGTAATTGAACATCTGACAAGTTATTCGATTCAGTGCTAAAATTATGACGTAATAGTCGTACAAACAATTTACTATCTTCATTAGAATGTATTTTATTCATTTCTTTTGTTTTCATTACTCTTATATTGAAAGGATAATGATATTTATATCCTTTAATCAAAAAGTATTCATTGTATAATCAATTTATGACATTTTTACTACCGTTAAATTGTGTGATGTAATTTCTGTATTTAAAATTAACCATAATGTTTTATGACCGATTCTAACTATTCAGTAAAAGAAATTGAAAAAAATGTGACTTTATTTTTTTCAAGCTTTCGAAGTTCAACTATTTAGATGTGAACGTATAAGTTATGTTGTAAAAATTTTTTTAGAATAGAATCTCAATAGTTGAAATCATGAGTCTATTAAAGCTAGACCACCATGGAAAACCTGGAAGCCGTGACCAATAGAGTTCAATCAGGTCTTTTAAGAAATATCAGCTCACTGAAAACAGTGGTAACGGTGGTGCGAATTCGTTGATTGGTTGAAGTTAGACATTAACACTGTTAGATGTCGGTCAGCTCAGTGGTATAGTGGTTAAGCGCCTGCGCTCGAGACTGATAGGTCCTGGGTTCGGATCTCGCAGGGGCAGGATCGTGGATGTACACTGCTGAGCAGTCCCATACTAGGACTAAACGGCCGTCCAGTGCTTCCGGGTTTTCCTTGGTGTTCCAGCTTAAATTGACTCATAATTTTAACTAATAAAATTACTACAATCTCCACAAAACTCCTTCTGAGAATAGAATCTGTTGTTGTTCCCCCCACCTCAACAAATCTTTATTGAGTTATAGTAATTTATTTGACTTTATTTGAAATAGCTACAATGGGTTCAAGATCTACATTATATTGATCAATGTCTTATCTGATAAATCTAAGTTTTTAAAGGTCATTTGGAGCAAAATTTATTTTAAAAAATCTTTGTTAAACAATGATAGTGTTTTTAGCATATTTAGAAAAGTACAAAACTAATGGTAATTATGTAAAATAAAGGTGTTATAGAAGAAAAGATAGCACAAAAATACTTGTAAATTTTGTAACATATATCGTTTATGACACTGGTTATGTGAA
Source organism: Schistosoma spindalis (assembly GCA_946903255.1). Classification (NCBI taxonomy): domain Eukaryota; kingdom Metazoa; phylum Platyhelminthes; class Trematoda; order Strigeidida; family Schistosomatidae; genus Schistosoma; species Schistosoma spindalis. Next base: position 34,825,949 of record OX336420.1, on the reverse strand, counting down.
AGAATGTCAAATGTAGTGTGTTCTGTCTATAAATCTTCTTAGAGTTGAATCAACACGTTTTAAAACAAACATGGTAACCTCATTATATACACGTTGTGTATTTCAAGCACTGAATGTACGCCTCTGGAATGATTTCACCAAGGCATTTCTATCAAAACTGTAATTCTCAGTCTCTAAGACCTATAGATGATGATAATTTCATGTATAGCCAAAATATTTATACGACATAACTGACTGTTTTGTGGTATGTATTATATTGAATTAAGCAGAATGAATGGCTAATGTTTTATTTCAATAAATAAATCATCTGTCTTGTTTTAAACTGTTTGGCTTCTTTACAAAGTGCTCTAAATTAAATTTTATTATTAGAAGCTGAAATACCATGACTTTGTTTTACACTTAATTCTAGTATAACAGGTAAGACGCTTACAGGTAAAGTTCCGGAAAGTTCTCAAATAACATAACTGAGCAACTGATCAAAACATAATAGAAGTGATCAGTTATCACAAACTTATGAGAATTAAATTATGTACAAACTGAGACGTATTCAAAGTCACATACGTTTTCATTATTGCAGTATTCATGAAAAACAAAATAAAAATTAACAAGATAATCAATGAAAACTTACTTCAATTCGTCTACGCTCAGCTTGCATATCACTAGACAAGTTACTATACGAACCTGAACTCGACAATGGTCTTGTAGTAACAACTGATGGATAATAATATGTATATCGTCTAGGTCCAATACTTGTATAAGTAGTTCTTATAGGTTCAACATTACTCTAAACGATTGAAGAAAAGTCAGATGAAATATTCTAATAATAATTAGGACTTCAACAAATATACTCCGACTTAAAATAAGGTTACATTGATAATTTATTTATTTTTCCTGTATCTATATACGTTGAACTGTAAAGTATCATTGTAACTATTCTAAAATTCTACATTATATAAGTCAAAAAATTTGTAAATTGACAACTAAAAAATTATTCTAGAATTCGCCGTATGCTTTCATAGAATTCAGTTGGATGTCAAGGAAAGATGGGTAGTGACTAGCAGTGGAGTCGAGGATGCTCGTCCCATCCTATTCAAGACTCGTCAGTTAGGTGTACCTGTATCCCAGAATCGATGTTCACTTTGGGACTTGAAACCAATAACATTTGCTTCAAAAGTCATCACGTTATACACCTAGCAACTGAATCCTGATAGCTACCTGCTTGTGCAATGAAGTTTAAATTCACTTGATATTGTTTGCTTGTATCTTCTCATTGTTGTCTAGGACTGCATTTGATCAGTGACAATAAGAGACTGAATAAGAGACTGGATATTCTTTAAATCTGAATACGATGCTTTATGAATAGAATGTTTTGTGAATCGATGAGAAAGAGAAGTATAAAGAATAATGATCAGATTTTATTCGTGGTTGATTTTCATGGACGTGCTTATTCCATAAATGAAAAAAAGTTTAATATGACTTGTGTTGAAAGTATCTTATATACATAGATGTATTAGTTTGCTTAGATCTAATAAGGAATTTTCGCTCATTTGTTTTATCTTTCGATATCTATTAATCAAGCAGTGATTGCATCTACAAGGTAAGAATTCGGTTTCTTTTTTTGCATAATCAAAAGTTAGATATGACTGTTATCATTGTGTTTTGTTTGTTATTTGATCAACAAAATGACATTTATTTGAAAATTGATAATCTTCTTCAACTCAGTAATTAACTTGGATTCATTAAAGCAAAAACATTTAGAAATAAACCAAGTTAAAATGTCATACGACATTTAAAATTTTGTCGTATGACAACTAACACGATTTCATTCTTTTTTATTTTTTTTTACATTAAAAATAAAGTCGAAATAAATCTATGGAATGTTGCATTACAATATTTAGACAAATGTGAATGTACAATGGTAAAATGTTATTTTTCTTTTTTTGCAGAAAAAGATGGAGAAAACAATTAGAATGTAGAAAATGACTTTTGTCTTTTTTACACGGGATTTAATATTGAATAACCTTTTTTTATTTAATCTTAACCATTGGAATAAATAAATGATTGTGTTAAACATATTGAATACTCGTTTCTTTTTGTTTAGATAGTATATAATAAACAATCAAGCTTTAAACCTTAAGCGTAGTTCCAATTAGGAACTCTTAGAGAACTAATCGAGTTCTAATACTGGTTCAACAAGAAGATGTTTTGTAATCATTTGGACAATTTTATTTGTTGAATTGCCAATTTGTAAACAGAAAATCCTGTAGAAAACTTCAATAAATATATTAATTATGTAAAATCGGTTTATCTTTTGACAGATTACTGTCATCGTCCCATAAATTGTGAAGTTACAAAATCTGTTTCTCGTATTGTTAGTAACTTACCAAATTCGTTTCAATCATTTTAACAATTAATGAAAGTCGTCTTTATACTATGTGTCCATCACATTTTTCAGAATCGATACGAACCACTAGTTCTTAAGTAGTCATAAAGTGTTTTAACCATGATAAACGTTCTTGTCTGTGGTTTGATTAAGGCATTCACGTCGTAATTATAAAAACATTCTTTGTAATTTTAAGGACTTAACTGACCTTTTAATAATATGGGGTACATTCACTTGGATTAAAAATTATTTTTTAACAACTTAACCTTCAGATTCTACACACACAAGTCCATACACATTTTATTACAGTGACCAGTAAAATGTCAGATTAAATCTCTCAGTGGTGGGATTATATGGGTTAATGTGTAATACCTCAAGAATAGCTATTATATTAAAATCTTAATAAATTTGTTAATGTCGAACCTGATGAGAAAAATAATGAAGTGAATTGTTTTGGCTTATATTTCAGTAATATATCAATGGTGCATTCTAACTGTTAATAACAACATTGTTTTGTTTTACTTGTCTAGTTATAGTAACGCTATAATCAACATGAAATCTAAATGTTTTGATCTTGATGATATATGATTATTTCTGATAAGTAATATCAATAAACATTATCAGTGAACCTATAAGTATCATCAACAAGTCAGGAAATACTTTTATAACCTACGAAATTAAAAATATTTTTACATAGATTGATTGGTTTTGTAACCTTTCAAAGTTAACAGTAACCTGTCTTAAAATGTGGCACTTATAGGTTTAGTGTTTTTGATCAAAATATCAAAGAATATCACTAATATAGAAATTCCTCTTTTATGTATAACTCATAGGTATATATATATATATATATATATATATATATTGATGCCATTTTTTTGTATAACCTTTTCAATGGTGATAAAATACTTTTATTTACTAGTCACTATTAAAAATAACTGGTTAATTTAAAAGCGTTTCTAAGGTATTTGATATAAAGTAATTTCTTTGTGAATAGTTGGAATTTTAAAGAAATCCGTTTAGATGATAATGTCCACAACGCTTGTTTATTGAGTAGTTGTAAAAACATAAATGATGATATAAAGCTATGTAAGAGAGAAAAGTAAAACACAGTAATACGTATTATGGAACTGTAAATTTACATTTCTGGAGTTTCTGGGTTTAAAATTTTCAAAGTGCTTTATCTTCTAATGTTTGTATTCACATTGTGGTTAATTGATTTATATGGTGTTTTATATTTTGAATCAATTCACTAACCAGGTTAAATTAATAACATAAAAACTATCAAAACTTTTCTAACGAAATAATTGGATGGTACATGCTAAAAGACATGATGTACAGTAGTATTATAAGCATGGGTAAAAGAGTACATTTAGTTACTATGATCATACAAAGTATGAACTACTTACATATGTTGTTGTATAATATGGTGTTTCATAAATATACCGATTCGTTCTGTAATTTCGATGTACAACAGGTGGCAATCCATAATCTGTACTAGTTATTGTTGAACGATATGTTCCAACTGCTGACGGTGGCACTGAACCCAAACGACTAGTATGCAGTGGAAAATTACGGCTATATGACGTATGGATTACACGTGGCATACCGTTTTCCTGTAATTAAGAAAATAGAATAAATTGCTTTGCATAAATAATTATAAAGATAGATTAAAGATTATAGAAGATTTCATACTTTAGACTAATTTCCTTCAAAATAACCAATGAAAACTTTAGAAACTTATTTGTAAGAACATCAAGGAGAAACCCTGACCCTAGGTTTTGGGCTAGTCGGCACTTTTCAGTAAGATGTATCTATCTGTTAGATTTGATTCAGATGGAGATTTGTTATCTTAGATGGATGGTTTGGTCGTGGATCTTTGATCGTTCTTCTGAACGACATCATAAGCACAATCTTCCACCTAAGCTACAAATCTTCACCATCATCTCAAAGGTTTGATTCCACTTACCCCAATACGACAAACAGATGAATCGAATCAGTAGTTTGAGCATCAACTGATCTCATGTTGAAATGTGATGTTTATATAAATTTATTTACTTTGGCTTTAAGATGAGATTTCATAAGATAGCTCTCGGTAAATGATATTTACGATAAGATAAAAGTTGAAAGTTGGCATGATTTTTATTAAAAATAAAGTTTACTAGCAATTTATTATAGAAATGTACAAGTTCTCAATACATAGAGAGCTCGATCTTCGAATAAAAAGAACTAGATTAGTTGTGACAGGTGCTAACAATTTCATATAAAAAATTACTAAAAGTAATAGTGAGACGTTACATCAATAGATAAGAAAATGTTGTCTTCTAAATAGTGTTACATTGACAATGTACTTTAAATAAAAGCGAAGCAAAGCATTACAATGAAAGCAGTAAAAAATAAGACTGATGCCATGAAACCATAGGCTCTGTTGCAATAATCTCAAGAAACTAACTTTCAAAAGGTTAATTTTCAACCAAATCGTTTATCCATAAACAGAAAATATTATATTTAATATCAGGAAGGAGCTTTTGTGGATATTATAGTAATTTAATGATTGAGATCATGAGTCAATTGAAGCTAGAACACCATGGAAAACCTGCATGCACTGAACGGCCGTTTCGTCCTAGTATGGGACTCCTCAGCAGTGCGCATTCACGATCCTGCCCCCGCGAGTTCCGAACCCAGAACCTATCGGTCTCACGCGCGAACGCTTAACCTCTAGACTACTGAGTCGGCAACCCACGGTGTTAATGTCTAACTTCAACCATTCCTTGAAATTGAGTCACATGTCCACCATTGTCTTCAGTAAGTTACTGTCTCACAATAGACTCAGTTAGACTCCAGTGGTCACTGCTTTAAGTTGGTTTCTACTATATCTGATATTTTGAGTTCTAATACACATATATATCGATTTTCTATTGAGCGTAATACTTTTAAAATTTACATAGAACTTTTACTCCTTTTTTAACATTATTGTTGTTTGTTTGACAGGAAAGAAATCAGGAATAAATTTTAACTAAATTAACAACTAATTTGATGTATTCATTTGAATTAATTTACTACTGAATACACGGAAATATTGAAATGAATGTAAATGTTAGAATATAAGATAACCGTAAATTTATACCTTACACTTTAATATTGAGCTAATTTTGATGAGCATTAATGAATTGATAATTAGGTTACATGTTAAAAGTACAAAAGTTATGAATAAAGAGTAATAGATTTGAATGGACATACTATGATTGATTATTAAGTGTAATATAATGTTTTAATGTTTAGAAGTAAAAGGTAGAAGAATGCTATAGGTTTTGAAGTAATCACAGACCGAAAATCTCTGTGTCATCGGGAATAATACCAATATACCATAAATATACTGAACTTGTAAGTGTAGGATGTTGACTTTCATCTTATTGACCAAAATTTAATATTTGTTTCAAGATTTTTAAGCTTTATGTTTTATTCAATATGAGGTCACTGGTGCATACTATTGAATAATCCCAAACTAGAAAAAGTGTTTCGTAATTTTTCTGTAACCAATGATTGTTCTTCTGTCGTCAGTTAGTAACATATATTGGTCATACATCAAAATGCATATTTAAAATCACTATATAAACAAATCGCTGAGTTGATTAAGTTTAGCTGTAAAACATGAGATGCTTCATCTTATGACCAGTCGTAGATACAAATGTTGATAAAGATTTTTTAAGAACAGAGACATTTTCATGTCATTCATATTAATGTGTTCCAATAAAGTAGTTGTACACGTCTAGGATGTTTGATATCTTCCACTTTTTTTTTCTAAAATTCTTCCTGTATTCATATACATAATTACAATTTCCTGATATATTTGATGAAACATTGTTGTATGTGTTCAGATTACTTCAGAAGTAATAGATAGACTTCAGAAAAATCAAATTATTTTTCAATGATAAGAAGATTTCAATAAACTTTTTCTTTAATGATGAATAATATTTTATGTATAAACATAACTTAATCAACTGCACTGATTTATTATTTTTATTTTTATTTATCCTGTATACTTCTACTAGTTTGTCAAATACTACTGAAACTGATTACTAAATTACAAAATAAATAATTTTTTTCAAAAATCCAATATGCTAATTTTCAATTCATCTTTAATGGTATCAGTCTATGATAAAAAAACTTAATTGAAATTGAATAATCTCTCTCTATATATTTACATTCCATTACATTAATCACTTCAGAAATAATTGAAATGATCATGTTTTCTAAGTTTAATTTATGAATATCGTGTTTGTCACTTATGCTGACAGATATAAGTGGTATGTAACACTAATCACAAGTGGGATATCTGTTAGCAGGAGATTGAGTTAAAAATAACAAGGATAAAAACAAAGATCCATTGTAGTGACAACAAAATTATAAAAAAACATGAATCATATAAAGAACAATTGAAGGGATATTTTACGAAGACACTATGTATTTTGTATGAAATAAATAAATTGATTTTCCCCACCTAATTTATTATCATTACAGTAACCTGTTAATTATCTCTACTGAATATAAAAACTAATAATATTCAGCTAAATAGAAGTGATTACTACACATAATTAAATTGATTGATTAAATTAATTTCTTTTTATATAACGAAAGTAGTTTTATGTTTCATCAATATTCACTGTATATATTACATCATACACTGATACATAAAACAATTAGTATTGTTATTTAATAAGAATATTAAATAGATTCTATTTATTCTTCATTATCATAATCTTTTTTATACAAGAAATATGACAAAAAATAATTGTTATTCCTAAACAGCCACAAAAGAACATTTTCTAAGCAAAGCATCTAGTTATTAAGCTCTATTTCATTCTGAACATAAAAATTAGTCAACATTCCATAAGACTATCATAAATTTGTAATAGAAAACAATGAAGATTGCTAATTGTTTTAAATAGAAAACAACTTTTAGAAAAAAAGAAATTATGTTTAACTATCAACAATTAGAACAAGAAATGAATTGAATATATGAACTAATATCAAATGAAACTTTGTGAATAAATGAACTTATTATTGAAGAAAATCCGTTTTTTATTGCTAATCTTAAAACAAGCATAAATTATGTAATATGCACATTGATTAACATAATTATCATACATATTTTCATCACAGACATTTACACAAAAGAAAATAGTTTCTATGGCTAATGATTATTAAAATGCATCATTTAAATTATGTTAGCTGAGTAACCAGGAAAAAAAGGTAGTAACTAATTATCACAATTTTCATTTGAGAATAAAATGAAAAAGAAAACAAACGAAACAAACAAAACAAAAGTCTTTCAACAATAAAACAGTTTGGATGAAAATAAAAATCAATTTAATTTCCTTGGAATATTTTCTTGCTTTTTATTTTATTATTTTATTAATTAATGCACAAAAAGCGCAAACAGTTTAAAAGAAAGAAAAAGAGAAAATACACACATGCATTTGAATGCTTTGCAAAAATGTTGATTTCATACATTAAAATTTCATGTTTATTTTATTTTGTCCTCCTCCTCCTCATCATCATCACCATAACAATTGAAGCGTAATGAAAAAAATAACATGACCGAAATCAAATAAAACACTGTGGATGATGAAGTATGTTGCATTGGTTCTAGATGTATGTGTGTTTTTCTTTAAAAATTAAATGTTATTTTAACACTCGACTCACAGCATCTTCACCATCGTATAGATTACTTAAATTTTGAAGGGATCGATACTTCAGATAGACTTTAGCTTTCTGCTCCGAAAAGAAATGTTAGGAAAGATGAAAATAATAGATACATTTATAGAAAGGAATATGACAGATGCATTTATTGGAGTTCCATGTTGATGTAAAAATAGTATTATAAGAGTCATTAAATGTTCTTTTCTAGTATGTATAATCAAGGATTGTGTGAGTGTTAGAACAGTGAATAGTTCCATTGATGTCTTTTCTTGGTCATAAAATAGATAACCGGTTAATGACTCAACATTCCATACTACTTAGATTTGACACCAAGTACCCTAATAATTTAAAACTGGATATATCTAATGTATTATCACAGAATAATGAGTTTAAATCTGGTTCGCATGAAAAACACATCCTACTATATTTTGTAGTTCAGTTGCATCGATTTATAAAAGTAAATATCTTATTTTACAGATAATTTGCTCTTCTCAATAAACTTTTGGTGGTGAACAAAGCAAATCTATAGTAATATTGTGTGATAAATAATATTAGCTATGAATGTCATTGCATTCTGGTTAACAGCGACAATGTATTTTCTCATTAGCTTAAACTGTTGTCTCAACTAATTCAATGTTAATTACTATTTTAAATAATAGTTAATATATGAAATTTTATTGCTAATTTACTTGTAAACTAAAATCCGAATAACTGCTTTCAATGTTACCCTCACATCTTTATCAGAGTTTATGAATAAGCGCTATTCATTGTTACCACTACTTATGATCCCAATGAACTGAGATTTCATAAGTTTACATTATAAAGTTTGAGATAATTCCTGTTTTTTTATTGTTTTGAATTAAAAACCGAGTATCTTCTTTATGATTCGAACTAATAATGGTTCATCTTCTGAGTTTTATAATATTAATGATGATATGTGCCACTATTCAATAAACACAAATCTACTCATTGAAATTTTCAATTCATTCAGATCTTATTCAATCTTCGAACATTCTTATAATGATTATAAAATATGTCATTTCTTTATTCTTCTGTTGGAAATTTTAAATATTTAAGTTGAATTTCAATTTTAATTAGAACAAACAATTTTGTCAGTAATGAAGGAGGAACTTAGATATTAACTTATAATATTAAACTTTGAAAATAAAATAAAAACTGTCGAAATACCGGAGATAAAATATGTTGTTTTGGCGGTGAACTAGCATGTAAGTATGATGTTGGTAAAATTTCGTTGTTCATAGGCCTGTTGACTTCATGATCACGCCAGATCGTTGATCTCAAATGAGGACGATAATAACCGTTTGATTCTGGAGTTTGGTATAAACTACTGCCTGCGCTGTTATATAACGAATATGGACGAGAATAGTTGGACATGGATTTACCAACCAAAGTGACTTTATTAGGTTCAGTATAGGCATTTCGCTGAGTGGAAAGTGAATAACGACGCCGTGGAACACAAAGTGATCTTCTTCTGGGAAGTTGTGTTGAAGAATAATAAATCATTGGATAACAGCTAGTTCTAAATGGTGTTCCGCTTAAACTTCGACGTCTTGGTACCCAATCCATCGGCGGTGGATAAATGTTATTTGAACTCTATAAAAGGGGTGGGGGTGGGAAATCATTGATCTATTCATTTATTTTTCAAAAGATGATTTTTTGTGACAAGATTAGTTTTAACTGACTATTTTATTTTTGTAAATTGTTAGTTAGCACGACACTCATAGTTATAACAAACCCATATATCAGGCATAACATCAAAAATTGAAATGAAGAGAAAGCCAGTGTTAGTGATAATTTAATGTAAATCGAAATATTATTAAAATAATTTCATAACACCAATTATTTTTATTGTTAGTGATAAGTAAGTAGACTCCACTCTGTGGGATAAACTAAACAGACACTATAATCTAGATTAGTATAATTATTATTAGCGTGTGTTATATACAGTTAATATATATATCAATTAAACATGCTCCATTAAACTGTACGTTATATATGAAGTTTTACTTAGCTTTCACATTATTGGGTATCAAGTAACAATGTGATTTGAAATTCTGTCCGTTTTTTTACAATGAATAAATAATTTGGAATTGTGTTCAAAGAAAAACAACAACACTTGACCTTTAACAAGAAAATTACAACATCGCCCTAATATCAGTTAACTTATATAATATAAGCTATATCAATAAGGATTAGAGTTTATGGGAAAGAAAAGCAGACTGATAAATTAAGTAGGATTTCTAAGTTCTAGACTATTGATTATCTATCCCAATAAGTAGTTATGATATACGGAATTAGTATTTAAAGAATGTATTGTTTTAAAGTTTCGGTAAGATATCATACTTTTCTCTTTTTTCTAATCATTACCTTGTTGTGTACCATTTCAGTTATTATCATGTTCTGAAAGTTTGTTTATCTGACAGTAAATATCCCTTTTGTTAACTTATTCAATAATTACTAGATAGTTTTTTAATAAATTGCTGCTGTTCAAACAACCGATTACAAAAACGCATTATCTTATTTAGTTTATTAAGTTATGAAAAGTAGTTTAATGTCAAAACTCGGGAACTACTAGAAATCAAAAGACATTGGACAACTATTGTAATTCGTTACTGAAGTTCTATTGAGAAATCTTGAACGAAAGACTTATCATATTTGAACTGATTCAGCAATTACTAACGAAGATAAATGCGTTATTTGGTAAATTAATTGGTGTAAGAAATCTTAACCATTATATTTGAACTTACTTATCTGTAAGTAATGCACCGGCTGCTATGACTTTTAAGTTTATAGGTTTCCACTGTTATGAACTCCTAAACTAGAATTGGGATGTCTAACAGTGTTTTTTGATTTCATTTCAATAGTCACTCAAAACTGTTTGTGTGAATAACCTACTCTATTGGTTAACCTGATCAAAATCTCTTCTAAGTTGTCACCAATGATTTTTTTATTAGAGATATTTGGAGCCACGAACAATACGGATAGTTACACAGTAATAACACACTTTACATGGGTATTAATTGAAAGATTTTGTTGAATTGGCGAAACTTTTATATAACTGATTGAAATACTTGATATATACTGAGTTTGTAAATCTTATGGTTTATTCTTTTAAATCGTACCTGAGTTAAAAATTATTGGCTGGTTCTAACATCCTTTAACTGGAAAACTACTAAAATCCATGGCGTTTCTTTACTTTATTAATAATTCTTCAAATTATGCCAATCTATGACAAACATTCATTACAATATACCAATTTTAAGAATTTTTATCATCAAACCAGATCTATTATATATCATAACTTCTGTCTAAAAGAAACCCATGGAATATGTTAATAAAATATGATAAAAGTTTACTTTATGTAAAATTCAAAATATGAATGCACTGCAAGACATGTCGTGTTTGTATTTTGGTTCCTCAAGAATTTTACCTCTGATTCTTTTTTTTATGAATAAACTATTTGTCTATTGGTTTTTAATCATAAAAATTTTATAATTCATTTGTATTTTGTGTGTAAATGGAATCTAACAACAGTATAGTACTGAAGATTACTGTAGTAATCATAGTGTTAGTTTCATATACAAATAGCAATAAACATAAAATCTGGATAAGTTTCTAATCTGCCCCAAAACTTTTATATTGTGGAGTTAATAAAAAAAAATAAGGAAAAAAATAATATTGTAAACAAATTTCATTATTCACACTGATGTTGGTCGATAACCAAAGAAGGTATTATATATGCAATGGATTGTATTGTTTTTTTTTGCTTGAATTCTAGACAACTACAAAAAAATATACAAAAGATTGCTGATACATGTTTTATCAGAATAACGTAGTGAAAAAAAGATCCAGTTCAAATACTTTATTTTTGAATATTTTTAAAGTTATTTGTTTATGAAGATCCAATTTATTCTCTTTCTTATCTGTTTAGTGCTTCATTAACATTGAATTTGCTTGAAATTTATAACATTAACTGTCAGTTTAGTTATTTCGGACTTAATGGAGGGTTATAAAGCAGTTACAATTCTCATTTACAGTTGATGGTTAGGGTTAGAAATTAGATTTAGGGTCTTCATGACGAACTAACATCAGCTATAATGCCAAAATTTTATTTGACCAAATGTATGGATGAATTTCGCGCTAAAATTCGGGACTTGTTATTTTATGTCTGATTGGTTCATCCATAAATTATAGTCTCGCCATTTTCCTTTAAGTTTAATATTTTTTTATCACATAGTAATATATACTGCTAATAGACTTCCGATGATATCAGTCTATGATGTAAGGTGTCTTCAGTTAACATGGAATTTTATGGCGATATTTTCTTGTTAAAAGATTGAACTATTAAACATGACTAAAAGATTATATTCATTGTAACTTTGTTCACCCTCCTTAAATCTGCTTTTTTTCATAAATTCTTGAGTAAAATCACTGAAATAAACTTTGTATAATAAAAATATATACAAATAAATAAGTATCATCATTGTTCGTGTTATGCTTATGTTTATTTAGACAATATTCACCGTTTTCATGGTGAGTTTTGGATTTCTTAAAACGTCTTATATCGAGATGCAGTTATGTCATTACATCACGTAGGTTTTCAGTATAAAACGTAACTGCAAACTATGATAGTTTAGAAATTTGAACCATATAGTCCTTAAATCTAACTTAAGTTGTTTAGATATTAAAAACTAACGAGTAAAAAGATATGAAACAATCCATTCCATCATAATGCGAATTTTAGATACTACAGGTAGCAGTGTAAAGATTCCAATGAATCCCAATCATCATGAAGCTGTATTTTAAAAGTCATGCATAAGTGGATATAAAATTTAATCAATTGTATTTGCCTGATAAGAGCTTTGGATAATTGAGTACATTTCTCTATTCCTAAACACCTAGTTTATACGGGGCATAGAGTTGATATCAAATCAGCTTCGTTATGTTGAATCTAAGCGTTTAGAGGTGAATACTGAGATGTACTGAAGCTCTAGTTCTAATCTAAACTGAAAACACTTTTATGTGAAATATTAAATTGTTAGCCAGAGAATTGTGTTACGTATAATCTTTTCCTTAATCTCTTTGTTTTTTCTTATTTTAGAATTTGTGTAGTTTAATCGTTTATTTTTCATATAGAAACGTCTTGAAAAGTAAATACATGATCATTTCAGATATCCGAATTAATATGAAATTTAATGGTTTAAAAAGTTTTGGACATTGGGCCGAGTCAGCAAAAATGATCTTATTTTCCTTTTTTATTCAGCAGAAAAAATGAATATTTAATGACAGGGTGACCAGTTTGTTTTATATGTAGTGAGTTAATTCAACAAATAGTTCTGATAAACTTCGTTTTCTCATTGCATTATTTAAATGTAACAAGCTTAGTCAATTCACAAATTAGTCAACCCACAAATTATAGTGACAAATAACACATACAATTGGTAAAAGCATAAGATGGTCGCGCTACATCGCGGATTGGTTGAAGTTAGACACTGACACCGTTAGATCCCAACCCAGTGCTGTAGAGGTGCTGGGTTCGAATCCCACATGCGATATCGTGAGTACACATTACTGAAGAGTCCCATAATAGGGCAAAACGGCCATCCAGTGCTTTCAGGTTCTCCATAGTGATCTAACATTGGACGGTTCATGATTTCAATAAAATCCAACAATTTCCAAAAACCTCAAACTGATGGTTTAGTAGTTTAAACTATACAATGTAAGATTAGCCGTGTATATTTTATTCGGCAGCCAAATATTTCAAATTCATCATTAATATTTACAATGATTTTATTCTTCTTGAAACAAGTAGCTTTTTAAGTTACTGTTTTTAGTTTATTAAAGTACTTAAAAATGCTAATCTTATAGTTGCTTCATGTGGGAAAAAGTTCAAGGTCAACATGAGACCTTCACATGTGATCACTAGTTATAATTAGTTTACTAGTAATAAATTCGTACATTAAGGCTTTTTTTACCTTAAAAGTAATGACAGAAGTACATTTATGATAATATTCATATCACATTTATAATTTAGAGCAATTAGGAAGTAAGTAAAAAATATAGCAGTAAATTGTTCAGTAATTGTACATCGATTTTAGTGATACAATCATATGACTACAGAAGAAAAATTTAGTCATTACCTTTTATAAACAAAATGTACTGTAAGAAATTACAATAATCTTAATGATAGATATCAATCATCAATGTACATTGATCATCTATTAGCATTTTGTTTGAAGTAATAATTGTTTTCTAATTTCAGTGAAATTATCATTTCACTATAATTTATGACATTATGTTCATTTCCTTAAGAATTATTAGTATTCGAAATAAAGATTACTTGTTAAGTTATAAGAATAATAGTAAATTAGAACACTGAAATTTTCTTAGTTACAACTTTTAAATTGGTTATTATTATGCTCTACTTTTATTTTTCTTCTGGAATAATGGTATAGATGTAAAACAACACAACTACAGTTTTCAATAAGTTTCACTATACTGAAACTTTGGTTACTAACTTATGTTAAAAACAATACACATATGCTACTGTTAAAATAAATTTGTAGACTATAAGTTGTTTACCAATGTAGTTCTTTGGAGACTTAGTTCAAGTCAATGATAGTTTCGTTATGAATTGAAATGGAGAGCCGTAGAAAACTAGGGCGAAGTCAAGACAGCGAATGATACCACTAAACATTTGTGGAAGAATCTAGTGTTCCTTATTTTCAGTCAGTTAGCGATATAGTTAGACGATCACCCAATATGACCGATGAATAACTAATGAGTTCATAGCATAGGTCTTTAGCTGATAAAAGGCAATGAGAAAATTATCTTTAAGCTGTGAACCGTAAATCATGTTCTCATCCACATCACTTAGTTAGTCAACCTATTAAGAGAATTTCATTCTGATGTGTAAGTATTCTCTACTAGTTTTGTTTGAATGCAAACCAATAAGCTTTCTTTGCTTGATTAAAAGTGAATAAAAAATGTCTATTATGGAAGTAAAAAATGTTTACTTTTGACTAGATTACACTTAAGTAGTACTGTATGTGCAAAAAAATCAATCTGCCAAAAGTGTTCGAGTAAGTACTATTAATTAAAATAGTCTTACATAAAATGGGTCATACCAAATAATTTTATACTTAACCTTTTATTCCATTGTTAACAAAAACACAATAAAACACCCATCAGGTCTATTGAACTATGTATTTTATTCTTTAGTCAAGTTATGTGTTTTTATGTATAAAAAACAACTATTATCTTTTTTCAACTTGAATGCTTACGTTCTCCCTTTCTTTTACATATCTATTGTTAATAGTCGACTAGAAATTTTTTCCGTGGTAGGTTTTAGGGTCGGTCCTTTCTAGTGCCTTTGGATGTTATTGATTGTATTCATACGTTTTCTTTAGTTATCCGTGAATTACTACTGACTGTCTTGTTGGGAAGACCACTGACTAAGCAACTGGTTGATTTTTCAGTGAAGGTTAGTTGATTGGTTCTGTGTCAATGTGTCTATTGATTACTGAATGTTGGAAATAACACGTTTCAAGAAATTTTCTGTCAACCTTCAGTCAGGAATTTTGACGTTATTCTAATCAAATGCACGTCCATGGTTGTCTGCTTGCATCAACATCAGTGAAAACATATATCGTTTAGCTGTTGGTCTGCGTTCGTGTATGTGTAAGTGAAAGAAGGCTTTCATTTCGTCCACCGTAGTGTTTTTCCAGGTGTTGCAATCTATTTCATATTTCATATCCTTTTTTGTTGTTATATTTTTCACTTTACATAAACTGAAATCAAGAGATTGTGTTGGTTTATGATTCGTACGTGATTTTAAAGGATTTCACTATCAGTGAATAGATTTCTGAGATGTTCATATTATGTGAAAGGATAATTTTTGTTTTGATTTCTGAAGTGGATTTTGTTATTATGGTTCAGTATGCAGAGCACTTTTCGATAGAGTTGCTCGAGTAGCCATCTCTATGGAAGTCAGAGAAGATGATTATAAGTCGACTCACGACATAGTGAGACAATCATCTGGTACCGTCGACGATAATTTTCTATTCCCAACATAGTCAAATGCCATCAGTTATGACTTTCACCAAAACTTTTAATGTTTCTGTCAAAGCTAGTGAAAAATGCTTATCCATATACTGTTCAGTTTCGTGTTTTACACAGATAAGAAAAATTTGAAGATGATAATCATTACGACCTACGATTAAGTGAAAAAACTCACTGGATAGCCTGTTTTCCATGTATTTCAGGTGATCAGTAATTATTCACAACTGCTTTCAGAATTTAACTTGTTTTCTTGAATGCTTCAATAACAAAAACAGTTTAAATCTCCTTAATATATATCTTTACTTGTAATTGCAAAGCTTTATGACAAATCAACAAAACTGCATTTCCTTAGATTGCTTTCTCGATCTATCATAATGAGAATATCCAAGATATCGTGTATCTGTAAAATTCACTGAAATGATTATACAGTATCATAATTTAGAAATGTACATATTTAACCAAGTGATTTATACACTAATCAATAAATGTTTCAATCAGTAGTCTATAGAGTATTTTCAGAAATCATTTCTATGTATATAGAGTTAACAATGTCAGATAAATAGATTATTTCCATTTATTGTAGTTTATAAACTACTGATTAAATATAAAGTACAAGTCATATGATATAAACAAATCTGTAACCTTCATCTGTAATGTCTTTAAATAGGTAATATTTTAATACACAACAAGTGTATAAGTAAATTTACCTTTAGAACAATATTTATTTTTTGATGTACTATTTAGATTATACAAGAATGAAAATATGCAACTTAGAGAAAAGTGTAAAATCATCAATTAATTCGATTATGAAGTTAAAAGTTACATTTTCTTATAAACAACACTAAAAAAAACTAATGAGATTTATTATTTGCTTTCAAGAAAAAAGAAATGACGTAATAATTTACTTCCCATTAATGCATATTAACAGAATCAGTACATGAAAGTTTTCATATGAATAAAAAAAACTCCACTTATAAACAGAATATTAAATTAATAACATTATCAGCAAAGATGAGTAATGGCTAGCAGTGGAATCCAAGATACTCGTTTCGTCCTATTTACGACTCGTCAACTGGATGTACTTGCATCCATCTTTGCTTATCAAGATTGTGAATTAAAGCAATATCGAGGCGATACGTACAGTATACACATATGTCAATAACAGACTGATCAATTGCAGTCTTAAACTTTAATAAGAAGATTCAAACAAATAATATCAAGTGTAATAACATCATCGATACAAAATTACTAACACTGGGAATAATAATCTTTTTCCTAATCCCTCTTAATTTTCATTAAATCAAAAGTTTTGTAATTTAATTCACTTCATAATTAAGAAATCGTTTGATAGGCTTAAAAGATTATGCATATTTACAATTGATGAATTTTATGAGAGAATTAATGTGAATAACTTTCCCATTGAATGATTTAACTTTTTACTATAACCTATTTTGTGGATAATTTCATTTTTTTTGGCACTTCATGTTTAAATTAATAGTTGCTATATTTTACCATTGTTAATCTTTATATCGTTAAATTGGACATGGAAGCTTGTACTAAATATAGTTGGTGTAGGTTTCATTTTAATGAATGCATAGTTTTTACATTAACCCACATTGTTGCGTAATAGTCTTATTATTAGATAGGTGGATAGTTTTTATTTGTTTGATGTAATTTAAGAATCTTTATGATTAATATAAAATTCTATAACATAAAATATTCGGACATTATTATTTAAATGAACAAACGAATTTCGATGCCTCGAATGTTTGTTTATCCTGATAACCGGATTAAACATGTGTTAATATAGCATAGAAACTAAACATAAGAGGGTTTGATATAGTTGGTGCGAATTCGGAAAGACTGTTGGACCAATTTCAATACTTATTTGAAGGACAAATTTAAATTACTGTAAAGAGTCTTTATTTTTAACTGATGATTTCAGTGATCTGTAAACATATGTGATCAATACAAGGAAGAAAGCAAATAGTGCCTTTTATATTCGACAGGTCTTTACTTAATTGAAATTGAATTTAGTGTTTTCACTCCGGATATATGAATTCGGAATAAACATAACGATGAAATTAACTATTATAATATTTATAAGTGATATTAACCACAGATTGACCTTAGTTATATTATTTAAAATCAAGGAGCTTGGATATCTGTTTTTGTTCTAGAAGGAGACCGTTAAACAGTGGGCACCCAAGACCACATTCAGGTGCAGAATTTAGATGTCTGGGTATGTCAGCAGGCCTTTGACCCACTGACCATTCATTGGGTTCTCGTTTGTTTAGGGAAATGTTATGTGGTTCTTCCGGTGAGTCTCTATTTATCATCATATTTTTTAAATCGATAAGATAACTATCAAATCCATGGAAAGGTTAATGTTCGGTTGACCAGTGCTTTCAGTTAACTGAAATCTTACCAGATTATAAATATCATAGTAACGGATCAAAGCCATAATCAGAAGTTTCAATAAAATAATCAATACATCCATAAAGTACTATTAGTTTTGAACACGTCAATATCATGTGTAAACGTTTGACTTTGATTTGATCTCAACGATTAAAATTTAAATAATTCCAGTGTTTTATCCTGCAACCTTGCTTGGAAATCCTTAAGGTAATAAGCTCTGAACAGGAAAGAGCGAATATAACTAGCCACCTCTTAATAACATTAACAAGCAATTTTGATCTTATCACTATCCATCTTGTTTACATCATATTAATCTTTATCTTGATAAATAACTTATCTGAATATTTTAATATTACTACTATGTATCCGATATTTCTCATTTGTTTACCATTCGACGTTTTAAAAGACTTTTCAATCACGCTGTTAATTTTATTTTTAACAGAGATATGATTCACTTGTCTTTGACAGTAAGCAATGACTGCATATCACTAAATCCAGAATATAAGTGAATAATGGTTTAAACGCCCCCATCATGTTAAAAGATTAATATTTGAACGGAGAATATTCTTTTCGATAATAACTCTTTTATAGAATTATAGGAAACTGTAGTTTCAATTCATTTTCAAACAGTTGTTCACCTATATACTCTACAGTGTCTATGAGAGGAACATTTGTGATCAATGATGTTGCATCCAAAGACATCATTTTTAATCCCAAAATATTTGCATTTTAGATCTTGTCAACAAATTGGAATACATCCTTCACACTATGTTTTACAAGTTTTTCGTGGAGAGGTTTCAATAAAGTTACCAACCATTTAGCTATTGTATGATAAGGAGAGTTATACATATCTAAAGTTGTTCTTAATGGGAATGCCGGTTTTTGTATTTTTGACAATCCATACAATCTTGGCAGATAGGTTCACAGTGGTTTAATCGTTTCATATAAAACCGATGTAATAGTCTGTTAGTCCGTGAGCTTCTTCAAAGATCTGGTAAGCTCATTCCCTATCTTATTATTGAAATCTTTCTGGTCGGTTATTTTTCGAAATTTTAATTTGTCACCTAAGATGCACTTTGCCCTTAAACTGGTCATTTTTCGGATTATTATTATGGATATATAATTGTAGAACCTGAAGAGAATTTATCGAAAAGAATATTCTTCGTTAAAATATTAGTCTTTTAATAAGTAATTAAGCTTTTCTTGTAGACTTATTTGTTAAACGTTATATAAATGTTTTGATAACTTTGAAGAAGTCCAGACATCAATACCGAACTAAACGTTGGAATGACTTAAAGTCTAATCTCGGAGATAAGTTCAGCTGTGGTTTGTAATCAATGTCTTCTATATCGGTTCCCAATTTTTGACAACTATTCCATTCAAATAATGAGAAATATTCTTACGAAATAACTTATATTCTCTTCTCTCTTCATTTTAGATTAATGTAAGCATTATAACCTAACCGATAGTATTTGGAATGTATATGCTATCAAGACTTAACCATTTTTTCAGTTAAACCACAATGAAGAGAAATACTGTAAAGGTCAATTGAATAGTTACAAAGTTTTAGATTGACATGAATTCCATCTGAAAGATTAAAGCAAACTTTCAAATTAATTATGTCATTCAACTTCGACAAAAATCATGTTAAGTATTTCATCTTATCTGTAGCCAGTCAATAGGAATACTTGTAGTTCACTTTACCGCATTTGTGAGTAAAATATTGAATATACTAATCTAATACATTACATAATGTATGTAGACGAACCAAGCGAATTTTGGTTAATTTGTGTATTTTAAAGATCATATGATCTTGGATCTGGAGAAATTGAACATATTCGAGTCATTTCTGACATAACTATTTATAAAAAAAGCTGTATAATCTTCCAATAAGGGACTAATCTTATTATATCAAAAATAAATATCAAAATTCTTTTACAGCCTAAAGGCTTTAACATAATGTTTCGTCTTTGTCAAAGGATATTCAGTCCTAAATCTAGTTAACAGACATATCTTTATCTGACATTTCCTATTTCTATATCGGTGTTTATCAAAGTCTCTTCTATATTCTATATTCTTTTGTGTAGTTGGTTCCAAGGTTTGATTTTCGATTAAGGAAAAAAATAACAAAGAAAGTTCTTATTATATAGTTACTATAAAATAAACAGAAAAATAATAATCTATAACTGGATATTAGTAAAATAGATCAGTTAAGGATAACAAAGAGTTAGTAACATAAACATAAACTTTTTATATCGATTAGTTGAAAAGTAAATTGACCTCTATTTCCACATTAATTGATTACATTTGATTTTTATCCTTTTTTTATTTTTTCAGATTAAAATAAAAATACGGTTTGATTTTTAACGAATAAAGTTAAATGAAGTTACATAAAGGTTTAATGTAATGAACAACTGTATATTCTTACCTGAAAAACGTTAATTTCAGTAAGAATGATATATATATATATATATATATATATATATATATATATATATATATATATAGGTTACAAGGCAATATTCTTTATATTACGATGAGATTAGGTTTTGAATTGTCCTGATATTGTTAATGATTGACTGAATTGCGATCACTTTTATTGACAAATGTAAATTCTGTACGATGCTCAATGGATAACGAGTTGTCAGTTTAAGGCAAAAGGTACCAGGTTATACGATTGATGTAAAATTCAACGATAGGAAACAGGTATATTCAATCGATGAGTATCAAATAGAATGAAACGACAAACTTGGATTCCTCTATTAACCACAATCCTTTATTCATATAACGACTAAACTTTGTATTTCTATACAAAAAAATACTTGTTATCAACTTTGGTGTTGAATGCATCATGGATATTTCACATTCAATATAAATTTAAATCTGGTTTTAATCAAGTATTGATATCACCTAAAAATTTAATGAAAACTACATCTGGTTGAGTGATTGTTTTGCTTAGTCTCATCATACACCTAAACTGTCTAGTGGTATATATATATTAATGATAAACTTCCGCTTTGGGCCACATCAATGTGTATCTATAAATTTACTTGCTCATTTGAGGGACGTTACATAGGCCGCACAAAGTGATCACTGTCTAAACGCATCTCGGAACACTATCCGGCTTGGCTTTTAAAAGGAGAATGTAAAACAATTACTAGTTTTATGCAGGAGCATTTAATTACGGACGCATCGCTCCAAAAGATTGTTCTTTTAAAGTAATCTACAGAGTCAAAGGAATTGGATCGAAGTGATGTCAAATCAATATATTATGCACTACTGAGGCATTGGTAATCCACGAACTCAAGACTGAACTTTGCGTGCGGAAACAATTCGTCCAACCTCTCATCCTTTCTTGGCCCTAATTCCCTTAATGGGTGTGCTTCTGGCTTTTTTTGCATATTTTTTCTCCCTTATATATATATATATATATATATATATATATATATATATATATATATATATATATTGGAAATTAAAGCTAAACTTAATCCTTTATAAATCAAATATTATTGAAATGAAATTAAAAACGTCTCACATTAGGCACTAAGAATAGTTGTTTTAATACATTAAAGTAATTAGAATATTCTTTTTTACATTTTGGTAATTGAGTAATTTGATGTTTCTGTTCATATTATAAAGCCCTTGTTACCAACCCAATCTATCAGTTAATTTTTTATAAAGTTAAGCTGTTTTATATCTAATATATTTTTCATCAATTAAATTTTCTATGCTTTTACCTGACCTTAGTTATTTATTTATGAATAGGAATGTCATCTTCAAAATAAATTTAATATTGAATTATAGAAAACATATTACTCTAGCGAACTTAACACCTAATAGGATAAAAATGACATTGATTGTGTGTACGGGGAGTTTTCTTTCAGGGAATTTAAAACAGTCTCTTTGATCAATGTCAATAATGTAATAAGAAAATGAAGATTATCAGAACTATATGATGATATATTAGCGCAATACATTTCAAAAAATCTGATCACACATATACTTGTTATGAACATTTACATATAAAAATGAAAGGTCAACAAGACTCGAAAAGAGGGGTTATAAGAGACAAAGATAACAAAAGTTTGGAAAATAATGTAAAAACCCATTACACTGGATAATGACTTAAAGTGAGAACAAACTATTTTTGAATACATAAAGGAGGTTTAAATTTTCTAATGGCTAAGGCTTCAATAAGTCATAGTATACGCCCTTTTACACTTTTGTACAACACCATAAAAGTCAAGTTAAGATAAATCATATGACCTGTTGCAATTATGCGTTTGGCAATATAGAATGATGAATGTTTATCCACTACTCTTATTGGATCATTTGATTTTATTTATTTCTGCAACCATTTAGGTATATGTGCACATATGTTCTCACCATAAATCTACCCTGATAATCTTAGCTTATTATTCAGATTGACGAGGTTTCAAACTGTTTACACATCATTTTCTTTTCTGATAATCTTCGTCTTCTTATTACACTATCAAAAGTTACCAAAGAGACTAATTGCCTCACATAAATATACGTCAATATTTTATGGTATTCAAATTTTTCTTGTTGCATTAAAGGGAGTAATAGCAATCGTCAAAAGGTTTCATTTAAGTACTGCATTACAATTTTTAAACTGCCTTATCTATCTTTCAGTGGTATTCATGTTAATTCAACATATAGTTGCAGGACAGATTAGTATTTCTACTAATTGTTGGTCAACTTTCGTTTTCTATAAAAAGTAACTTTATACTTATAATTTCACTTATTATATTGTTTATATTGTAATTAGCCCTTAATAAGTTGACGAAACAAAATGATTCCATGTTATTTAATCCAAATCTATTCATATTAATAAATATTTTAAAGTTTTATATGAAACATTAAACCAAACTTTGATGAAAATCCTTTCGAACTAGTAAACTACCAATCCTAAAAACTAACTCAATGGTTTAATTTATTGATAAATACAGATAAATTAATTTGTCAATATATTTGAAGAAAGAACCACATATCTCAATTCAAAAAACATGAAATATTCTGTAAATTCCAATATTCTTGGATCTTATTTCCATTATTGCAAACATGACTATTTGCTTCATCTTTTCGAATGATGAGTATCTTGAGCAATAACTCAATAGTAATTAAAAATTTGAAAATGATTACGTTGACAGCTATTTCCTCGTCACTTACAGTCTTCATCATCAACACCGTTAGTTAGATCTAAACTGAAATGTAATTTTGATACTACTATTTGTTTTCAATGATATTTTATGCGACCCACATTCATGAACTTTGTAAACAAACTGATAAGGGATATATATATATATATATAATTACTTTTCCAGAAATGTTTATATTTTTGTACACCGATTATTACTTTTAAATAAATATATAATGCTCAAAAGAATAAAATTAACAAAATATAATATAGACTTACCACAGAATTAGTTTCGAAATGACTCATCGCCCGTCTATCTCTTTCACGAGAAGCTTTTTGTATTGCTTCCATATCTTCAAGAAAATTTCCAGCTAATCTTTGAGCATGACGTGCTGCACCTTCCATATTCTCTCCTTGTACTTCAATTGTCACATAACCCAACATTATTGATAATGAATAAGTAAGTTTGTTTAATCACACATTGAAGATATAATATATAATAAATAAGTAATATGTATAATCACTTTTAAATTAAAAAAATGATGTTGATTATTAGTAAATATATATGTTTGTATGCTTTGTAGTCAGTTTCAATACCAAGTTTTCACGTAGTTTAAAACTAAACGAATTTAAATACCTTGAAAATATTTGAATGACCCTCGTTGTCAAAATGACCTTTGAAGTGAAAGTGTTGGGTCTATTTATCTGACAAACGATTCATTTACAAGAAACACTGTAGGTATTTATGAAGTATTTCAAAAAAAAATTATTATGTTTCACGGATGACAAAATCATAATTACCAATACCATAGCCCAATGAATATTGGCGAAACAAATTGTGATTGGTTATAATTACCACACATTTCTGGAAAAATTCCTCATTTGGATAATAATATTCTTTAAGCTCTTTGTCTATATGTGTGGGATGTGGAAATTTCTTTATGAGTGTGGGTGTTGAACACACACATATATACACACATACACACTTGATGTAATCTAAAAAATTGGAATGGTCCTAAAATTGTACTTCCCAAAATTGTCCCAGGTTATATTTATGCATTTTATTTGCTTATATAAAACTGACAAATATGTGAATAATTTCTCTTTAAATCAATTTAATATATTAGTCAACTTACATAGTTTTATCCGTTCGTATTGAAAGAGAACAGAATACAATGAAGTGTCTGGATTGTTATTATTCATTAAAAAAATGATAATGATGAATTTCCTATTAGTAACTTATTTAAGTAGTACATGTAAATTTGTACGAAAAAAGGGAAATATTCTTTGATAAACTAGTTATTTTATCTAATTGTAAAAAGAAATTATTAACTTTGTATAAAAGCATTAAAATAGTGTTTACGAGCTAAGATTATTAGTGAAATATGGTTTAGAATTTTCTATTGTGACAAATTTATTTCCAAAGATATATTTCTATGAAATAAATAAAAAGAAAGCATGAGGTGATTGTTTGTTTGGTAGTGATATTTATTTGCGATGAATGGAATTTATGGAATATAAAGACTGATTAATTGCAGTCCTAAATAACAATGGGAAGATACAAGTAAACAACACGAAGTGAATATAGTTGATATTTAGTTAAAATAAACAAAGATCATAAATGAATCATCAAACTGATGAGAAAACATAAAATGTAAAGAAGTACATGGTAAGTTTTCACGCATGGCATGATATTTCTGAGACAGAAAAATTGAAGTCATTATAAATGACAACAATATGAATTGAATTTTTCCGACTTACTATCAAATAAAGATGGACAGAAATACTTTTTGCTCAAGTCTTTGTTTCCATAGCCATCATCTATAAATGATATTTTGATATGCTTGAATGCTATTACGAGTTCACCTTACTCGGTAAACGGAACAAAGGTCAAATATACAATGACACGATGGGCTATTCTAATCCGTTGCTTCCGCCCGTGCTAACTAGATTAAAAAGTCTTGATGAGGCGTAGAGAATGTATTCTGCAAGCACCCAGGAAATACGAGGTCACTAAGCACACAAATCAAGCTTATTTATGCAATGATAGAAAGGCCCTTCGGAGAGCCATAATATAGCGTACTAAAAAAATCCGTCAACCAATGACAGTCAAGGTGTTCCGAATAAAATTACAAAATTAGGATCTCTTCCAAGTGGCTTCTGGGGATCTAACACCCTAAACATATTCAAGTTCTGAATTTTGTATTCAGTTATTATATTCTATTATTCTTAATCATTTACACTAATTAGATTTATTTGAATGCCATCCAACAGTTATTGATTAAATTCTACTACAATTTACATTGATTTACATCCATTTACTTTATAAAAGCTACATTATTTAAGCATATTTTATGAGAGATATTGTAGAAACTATTCACTGATTCTTTCATTATTTTTGATTTACTTCATAATATCGATCATATTGCACTAATTTCACTGATCATTAATATTTAAACATACAAATAGACAAACGTTATTTTAAAAAATGATTATTTGACTTAAATGCACAATTGTAGAGGTCTATAATAATGTAATATTGTTTTAACTCGTTTTTTCTATGATTCCATGTATTTGTATAGTTGTTTTCGTTGATTTTCCAAACACTTTAAAGTATTTCATTACAGAAGGTCTGCAAAATTAACATATTTGTTCCTTACTCTAATTCTTAAAGAAATTCTGTATGCCCTGTAATTTCTTGAATTCGAGACTACACTTTGGTGGACAACCTTAAATGATCATTTAGCCAGTTATATAAATAAATAGTTGATTACAGAAAACCGGAAAAAATTAAGATGTATTTATACTTTCTAAATGAATAATAAACAGATTGGAGTCCGTAATACGATAGGTGGTTTATAAATCAAAGTACCTTAGATAAGAAAAAGCTCGTCCACATGACTTGAGTTTATTTTACTTAAAGAGGCACTTTAAGCCCGAAAATAATTTCATAATAATAACTACACTAGCTTTACATTATTGTCAATGATTACGCCGATTGAGTCGAAAAAATGACATTTACGGATGATCGATCGATGATTGTATTATTTAAACTCTTTAATGGTGATGATATCACTCACATAAATTGTAGTCAATAAATAACTTTTCTGTATCGATTAGGTTATGCTGAACAAGTAAGCCTGAAGAAGTTTGATTATGTACGGAGTCACCTTTTTCAAACGCTGTTATATATTAATTATATTTGTGCTGAATGGAAAAGTAATCAAAAAAATTAAGAAATTATCTAGTCAATTTAACAATCAATCTTTCTGACAAATTTTGTTGGTTAAATTAATGCTTATCAAACGTTTTTAAAATAGACGAAACATTCACTGTTTCTAAGAAGTGAGTTCTTTATGAAAAGAGGGGATATAAAAATTTCCATATTTTAAAGTCGTAACGAAACTATTCACTTTCAGATACTTTGGGTAATTTATAGTATTAAATATACTTGTATATCTGACTTCCATTCATCCGAGGAATTCTCTTAAACTATCAACTTACTGAATAATGACTTGATTATAAATAAATAATATATTTGTAATATCCCAATGAGTAGAAAATTAGATTTTCTGACGTTTCGTGGCTTAGTGTAAGTCACTTCTTCATGATAGTCACGCTAAATAATATAAGGTATGAATGTTGTTTTCATTTGAGATACTGAAAATGAAATTTGAGTTTCTCAAAACGAAATTTATAACTTTTGATCAGGTTTAATGAGATATAGAGAACTTTTTATTTATCTGAGCTAAGAATCGTGTTTTTTTCGAAAAGTTGACTGATACAAGTTCGAGTAAAGCATAAACTGCCGCTTTGAGTTACTACAAGTAGTATTTACCAGATTACTTACTCTCGCATAGCTTTTTATATTGGCAGCATCAAGTGTGCTCTTTCCAAACACATATACGATCACTGTCCAGTATGGATATAGAAAGGTAAATATAAATCAGTCAGTAGCTCGATTGTTGAACGTCTAGTCAATTCCGGTCGTTTGTCTTTACAGAAACCTCAGTCAAAATTATTCGCAAAGTATAACTAACTAGTTAGAAGGGAAGCCGGATAAGAAACTTATGCATAGTAGGGGCTTTGGCAATCCATCAGTTCACGCTTAGCTTTTGTTTGTTTGTTCAGAAGTGGTAAATCCAATCGCTTAGTTTAACATGGTCTTACCACCCCTTCATATTTTGTTGGTTATTTTTAAACACATAACATTTCTTCGAATGGACAATCATCTTTTGTTAATGCGTTCTATATCTTAACTTCACATGATTTTTCACTTGTTTGTTGACTTATTTATCTTCGTTTATAATCGTCAAGTTGATATTCTTTCAAATCTCTTTTTCATACGTTATTTCATTATTATTATTATTATTATTATTATTATTATTATTATTATTCTTTGACCATGATGGAACTTAAAATTCTTCGTAACTTCTATTACCGCTTTCAGTGACACAATAGTTCTCCATCTCATCATAGACCACTTTACGTGAAAAATAACTTCAAATACGATTTTTCAGCACTAGATGTGTGTATCATCGAAAAGACAATTTTGTTGGCTGATAGGTCGCTGTTCTGTTGGGACAGAACGGTGTCGTTTTTGAGTTAAGTAGCCGCACTATCACTTTCACTAAAACAAAATGTATTCCTCACTAACATCTAAATCTACACTACGAAGATTTTATAGTGGATATTCTTTTCCATCCGACAAATTTGTCAAGGATACTAATTATTAAATGTTGTCAAATGTGTTTTTTTTTCCCAGTAATACAATGAAAAATCATAAATTGTTCAATCACATGAAAAGCAAATGTATGATCAACAACACTACTTAATTTACACTCTTTAGCTTTAAATATATAAACAATTAGTGATGATTTGCACACTATTCCAGGCATGTGGTAAAATGAATGTCATCGGATGATTTTTGGCATTACGTTTTATACTACTATTTAGTAGTTTGTATGAAAAGGCAAAGTTCACTGGAAAGTTTTGAATAAGATATATGGTTTGATAAAATTTGAAATGATTTTATTATCTCTACTTTAAATAAAGAATTAAATTCTAACAAATAACGGATTAAAATTGATTTTGTTCCCTCGATTCCTTAGGTATATGTCTTTCTATTTGATCTGATAGTGATTTCTTAAAATAATCATACATAACTAATCATCCAGTCATTGAAGTCACCAATACATGTTTAAATGTATTATGTTGAGAGTAAAAATATTTTTTCCCTATATGAAACAGTTGGTATACGTCATTGAATTGAAAAAATTTAAGGAAGTACTGTATCGACACCTAATCAAACATAAAGGATTAAATTCTATTCTTATCTAAGTTTATTCACATTCCCTGAAGTATAATTCAGTGTCGAGTGAAATAAGGAGTGAATTCATCAAAGTCGTACATTGGAGATACATAAAGCATCACTTAATTTTTTTGAATGGAATTAGGGTGTATCAAATGTGTCCAGATTTCTGGATAAATGCAAATAGCTTCCAGAAATTTTTAAAGGTTATTACACTGTTCGTTAGCATATGTCTCCAGAAATAATATTCTAATTCAATTATTTTATACTGTGTAGATATACGGATCAGAAATTATTTTACCTCGCCAAGCGATCTTCAATGTTTAGTCTTTTTTAACTTTTATATCACTTGTCTTAAAGTGTCCACTAATTCTCTTACTAACACAACAGATTAAAACGAATGCGTAATTGCCAAAACATCTAGTGTATATTCATAGTCAACTAGAAAGTATTAATATATGATTCAAAAAATATTTATCATGTTTAACCTAGAAGCGAGTGATATTTTGCATATCTGACTTTGCATTAGTCATACACTACCAAACTTATGACAGAAGTTCTTCAGTGACTAATTAATGTCCGTAAATAATTTGTAATTCCTTACTGGTTGTTTTAGTAATCTTGATTCAAATGATTTTTAAGAGCAAATAAATGTTGATGGAGTTTTGTTCTCTGAGCTCTATGTTTTGATCATGGAGCTTTCGTCGTTCTTCTGAACGACATCATCAGCACAAACTCCAAATAGACTTCTAGCAAATAAATCTGCTAAGCTGTTACCTCAATTAAGTCCTTTTCACATATCCGTTTGTATCACTAGAGAATATAAGTAGATGTCAAGAAGATGGTTGTGATTCTACGTAAATATTTGGTTATATTATGAAGTAAAATACTAATACAATAACAGTATTATGTTGTGTAAGTTATTGGAGTAGGAAAGGATAAATGTAAATAACAAACACTAGACAAATTAATTCATAAATATACGTCAACCAGAATATGATAAACCTGATTTGTTTAATACCGATTTTATGGTTTAGTCGGAGTTTTTGTATCGTTGAACAATATCCTATCACAAACATAAATCAAGTGAGAATCCCTCAGGATACAAAACAATTGATTTACGTATTAAATGACTTATTAATACATCCACAACAACACATTCGATAGATTTCACAATCCTCAAGTTTTACAGAAAGAACATCAATTCAAAACCATTGAGTTGTAATTAAATTTGTAGTTTTATTCTTTTTTAAAAAATTTACCACCATCTATACACTCATAACCCCAACTTTCAGTTTACAGCTTCTCATTGCAACTTAAAGAAATTCATCTTTAAACTAGATCCTAATGTGGGCTTAATGTTTATTCATTTAACTGCTTTTTTACGTATAAATGTTCTCGGTATAAATAATGTAGAATATTCCCGATTCTCGTGCGACATCGATAGGTCCTGGGTTCGAGTCCGGTGAAGTGGAATCGTGGATATGCACTGATGAGGAGTCTCATACTAGGATCAAACGACCATCCGGTGCTTTTAGATTTTCTATGATGGTCTACCTTCAATTGATTCATGAATTCAACTATTTAATTTCTATAGAATCCACAAAACCCATCTCTGATTATTTTAATTCATTGACATATT
This sequence comes from Schistosoma spindalis, assembly GCA_946903255.1. Classification (NCBI taxonomy): domain Eukaryota; kingdom Metazoa; phylum Platyhelminthes; class Trematoda; order Strigeidida; family Schistosomatidae; genus Schistosoma; species Schistosoma spindalis. The sequence continues at coordinate 34,795,249 of OX336420.1, read as the reverse complement.
AAAATGCAATAAAGTTGGCCTTCCGAGAAATTTACTATTAATGTAGATCATCATAAGTAGTTTTTATTAAACGAACAATGTCGTGTTAATTAAGTCAGTTATGTAATATTTGACTAACTAAAGTTAACAAAAATAAATCAATTTTATTTAATATACAGACTTAATTTCTTCTTAATTAACTCATTTAGAATATAAATTAAAGTAGATTAAAGTGAAGATAATTAAATTTTTAACGCGCTTGATTATTTTTGAAATGAACTGTTGCAGTTGACATAAACTGTTTTATGTCTAATTATAATATATCAGGTTTCAATTAAAGCAAAGAATAAACACATAAAAATATTGATTATTTTGTAACAGATAAAGATTTTCAACGCAATAATTCATTGATTGGTTAAAGTTAGACATTAACAATGTTAGATGCCGGCTAAGTGTTCTAGAGGTTAAGCGTTCGCGCGCGAAGTCCTGGGTTCTAATGCCACGAGGTGAGATTATGTATGTGTAGTGCTGAGGAGTCGCATACTAGTATGAAACAGCCGTCCAGTGCTTCTAGGTTTTCCATAATGGTCTAGCTTCAATAGATTCATGAGTTCAACTATTAAATTAGCAATAATTCATCCGCAAATCAAGCAAAATTAAAATATAGATTATGAGTTTAGGGGTTGTGGAGATTGTCAAGTTTTTTTATTGAGATCATGAACCGATTGATGTTAGACCACCATTGCTCACTAGTGACTAGCTTCGTCGGAAAATCCTCGGAGTTGTAGTGAGAAGTCGCGACCAGTGGAGCTAATCCGTGTCGGGTAGAAACAAGTGTCTACCTCAGTACAACGAAAGATGGTCGCGCAACTCCGTGGATTAGTTGAGTTTAGACATTAACACCATTGGATGCCGGCTCAGTGGTCCAGTAGGTTAGGCGTCCGCGCGCGGAGCTGGAGGCTCTTACATTGAGTCCTGCGAGCGGGATCGTGGATTCGCGCTGCTGAGGAGTCCCACAGTAAGACGAAACGACCGTCCAGTGCTTCCAGGTTTTCAATGGTGGTCTAACATCAGTCGGTTCATGATATCAATTAAAATGTAAACTAATTAATTTTGTTCTCTGAGTTGTATGGTTTGGTCGTAGAGCTCTTATCGTTTTCCTGAACAACATCATCACCAGAAACCTTAGGATGAAGTGAAGTGCCCGAATTTCTTCACATTTGGCTCAAAGCTTGTCCTGTTGGCCTCGATGTTGATTGGTTATTGTTGACCTTTAACGATATGTGGAGAAATTCGAAAACTTCACTTCTACTTAAAGTTTGTGCTAGTGATGTCATCAGAAGAACGATGAAAGCTTCACAACAAAACCATACAGCTCATAGAATAAAACTCTGTCAAAATCATCCACCTGAGCTACAAATCTTCTCCATCAACTCTTAAACGAATTAAGTCGCACATGCATAAACTATATTCAAAAACAACATTTAGTTAAAGAAATGAATCCGCATACATATCTTTCAATTAATTGATGAGTGACTAAGGTAAAATCAGTGTAAACATCACCTGCGGAAATTTGTGCGTAGTCGGTTGGCGAGTAAGGCACTCGTATCATTGGTAGAAATACTACATTTAAAATTGTCAAAAAAGTGAAACTATGCCAAATAAGATTAGTGCTCAGATCTCTTAGCCTCAGAAATCTTCTAGATGATAATAGTTCATGACGTTATACTGAATTTAAGATGGTTAGTATGTATACTTGTGCACAGTTCTTGCACAAGAAAATTTACCTCTCAAAAAGTTAAAAATCACTATGTATGAGAGGTCTAAATAATTGCAAATAAGAATCATCTTATCCCATAAAGGAAGTTCATCAAGGAAAATTCTGGATCCAGCAAAGAATTTATAGATACTAATACAATTATATCATTGCGCTTTCTATAGATTCGTAGTAGTTTTCTGTGTATCTCTCGAGTTTTATATCCCAAATTTGCATTCTATTTAAAAAAGCATTAAAGTCAAGGAGTTGCAAGCACACCAAAATGTGAAGCATAAACTATTATGAAACGACTGCCGTCGAAAATAAAACTTTTTAAATCTTGATTATTGCCAAGCACGATCAAAAACGTAATGTTTAGCAACAAAAACAGTAATCAACTAGATCTAGAAAATTATTTATTGAAATTTCAAATTTTTTATTATATCGTGTAACAGCTCCTGTAAACGTTGTTAAAAATGCGTTTACTACTTACAAATAGCCAGTAGTTTACGTTTTTTATTTAAATAAATAATAAAAATCAAAGAGGGTTTTAGCGTATATTATAGTAATTTAATAGTTGAATTCACGAATCATTCAATTGAAGCTAAACCACCACGGGAAACCCGGAAGCACTGGACGGCCGTTTCGTCCAAGTGCGGGACTTCTCGGCAGTGCGCACCAACGATTTCGCCTCGCTAGATTCGAACCTAGGTACTATTAGTTCCGCCCGCGAGCGCTTAACCTCTAGACCACTGAGCTGGCATCCAGCGGTGTTAATGTCTAACTTAAACCGTCTATCATTGTCGTCAATGAGCTGCTATCTCATAACAGAACTCCACTTGTCACGGCTTCTCACTAGAACTTAAATCTTCTAAATACTAAGAAATAAATTGTATTTGGATAAGCTTATGAATTTAAATTTTCTAAATCGACAATAGTTTTTATTACCTTGACTAATTATATGATTAACAATGATATTATGAACTCAGTAACCAAATTCAAATTTTAGAACCCGTAAATAAAGGATTACTTTTGTCAAATATTTAAATCATGAACGTACAAAGTGTAAACAAATTATCGAATGGTTAATCATTAAATTGATTTAAATAGGTGATTTTGATCTACAGTCAAAAGACATTAATCCAGTTGTAAATTACTTTACATAGTCAAGTTATATTTCGTAAAAATATGCATTTAATCCCCATACAGAGAGCAATTAGGTAGCCTGAATGTTAAGTTTTTCTCTCATTAGTGGGCTAAGTGACCAACAAAACTTGTGTCACAAGGTCTTCTGTGCTACGTATAACTACTGTCTCCATTTATACATAAGAATATCACTAGAAAGTATCAAACCAGAAAAAACCTTACACTGTTGATCACTTGTGTTGTAACAATTGTGACACATGACTCTTCACTATCTTGATATTTCTAAGAAATTTTTATTCAATGCTGATTGGATAAGATATTTCCCAGCACTTTCAGGGCTTCTTAGGCACTTTTAGAGAAAATTTCTGATCCTCTTCAACAGATAGGATTTAAGAGTAAATGTGATGTCGTTCAGTATCATGGTGAGCCCAATCTTGGTGAAAACAAGAAGTGTACATTAGTAAACACGCATATGGAGACCGTTTCATGCTGAAAACGGACTGTTATTGTTGCCACTAAACATTAAAACGCTTGGTTGAATCGAGTATTAAAAAAATGCTTTTCATTTGGCAGAACGATAGTATTAAGGAGAACTATAAGCGTAAAGTAAGCGATAATAACGTGTGTTCTAGCCATTTCATTTGGGACAAGATAAAAGCGAATAGATATTTTATCCACTTAGTAGATCTATCCAACAGTTCTAGAGAAATACATAAAGAAGTTGCATTTTTATCCCAATAAAATAATGTTTGTTTTATTCCTAGGGATTCGGGTTGCAACATTGCATTTCTAACAACTGAATCAACATTGTTCATAGAAGAAAAAAATAGTTCCTATGTTAATTTTTCCTGAAATTCATAACTGTAAATTTATTTCTATACCTCGACTTCAATAAAGTCTAATCCCTTTCAGCTATAAAATCAAATGTATCATAATTCACAAAAAACAATAATTTATTGTGTAATCATTTACATGACAAATACTTCCATGAATTTATATAAATCCGATTGTATATTGGTACTAACTTAAGTAAATTATGTTATTTACGATTCCTCCCATACTAAGCATAATAACGTTATACACGTATAACATCAATCCATCTATATATAAAAAGCAAATCCCTAAGCTCTTGTCACATTATTTTGATACAAACATTTCGTTTTTACATCAAAAGTTAAAATAAGAAATAAGAACTTAAACATTTCTCTAGTTTATTCGTAATACTATTTAGTAATGTAATAACTAATTTACATTTGTATGTACTAGTAGTATATATAAGATGTATAATCAATTTAGATTAGTTGACTATTTCACAAATATACCTTACCATAAATGAACATATACAATGGATTATTAAAATGATTGTTTAATTGAACTTTTATTTCACTTAGTTTACATAGATACAAAATATTATCAATTCCTTATTGGTCAAAAAGTAAAATGTTTATCAATTTAAACTGTTTTTAAGTAAATTGTTAACTATTTGAATTTGATCCCATGAACATACATCTACAATATTACAATTGTAATTTTAATTTTGATTCATTACAATATCAATATTGTTAATCTGACTATAACAACTAATAAGCTAATATTAGGTGTATTCTTACAAACATACATATATATACGCTTAATATTCCCTTGTGGTTTATATCATTTTATCTAGGTTTACCATCGGGATAAAGAAAATAAATAAATTTCTTTTATCTAGGTGATTTTCTGAAGAAGTATTCAAGTAAGGATAATTTTGGGTAAATGATATTAACTTATAAATCATGGAAACAGTGGACTAACAAATATCGATTTAACGGTCATTCATAACCATTTATCAGTGTACATAAATAATTAATATAGATGACCAAACTAAAATGTTTCGTACGATTATGTCATAATAAGTTCATTCACAATTTCATTTCCAATACATATGTGATATATCGTGATCTTCAATATTATATTTTTGGTAAATAAAAGCTTCAGTTCTACTTTGTCGAATTCTCAAATAGATTCCCACCAGAACATCGGAAAATCTATCTTACAGAAATTCGTTAATGATAACATAATCAGGATTTGGTTAAATGATTCTTGAGGACTTGTTCTAAGTTCTGTGAAGTATGAACCCAATGACAAGGAAGATACCTACAGTTGCTTTACTTTAGTAGGTATTGAAGAATGTATTTTGCAAGAACTAAAGCATCGCTGTTTGGCTTTATGTTGATTTAGAGTTGTAAATTCTTAAGATGTCCAAACATTTGACATAATGCTTATATCACATTTACTGGTTTTCAGTAACTATTTGGTTGATGTTAAACTATGATGTAAATTTATTTCAGCGCATTTCACACACTAAGCAAATGCATTAGTTTGCAGATAACAACAAAAATCGATTGACAAACTAAGAAAACTCATTATTATAGTATACTATGACCGAAACGTATCATGATAGGCAAATGTTATCTTCATTTTTTCAAAATGTCATTTTCTACATAGTTAGCAAACATTGTTAATTTTAAAAAATCTAGGAAATCAGAGTATTTTTTTCATTCTCGTTTCATATTTTCACGAATAGCGTCTGTTACAAATGAATTCTAGGAACGATCAAAAAACGATGATTAGTTGATTTATGCATAATAGACCTTCTATTAACAATGTCATATGTACTACTGATCTCGACAGATACAAGTAGTATGTATCATCAATCGAAAGTAAATTGCTGGAAGCAGAAGGTTTAAAAAGATAAAAGAAAAGAGAACGAGAACAAAGAATGACCACTGAAGAATCGATAGAACAATGAATTCCGAAACGATTGATTTAAATTTTTAGAAGGAATAGTTAGATTTGTAACAATTGATTGACATTTGGGGGATGAAGGATTTACTGTACGGTTCTCAGATTTTACTAAGATATTCTGTAATTTTGTGCTCAAATACATTCAATTGTCCCCACTTGTGCTTTCACTCACTATAACAGTAGTAGTGATTAATAGAATATTGCTTCGTTTGTTTATTATCACTATCTAAATCAATCTTAAAATTAGCTAAAGAAATATAACTTCAACATGATTGATTCATTATGTCATCAATACATACTTACCCAAGTAATATATCTGTATATATAATAACCTTTTTTAAAGTTAGTTTCTAAGTGGAATGAGATAACGTTTGATTGTAACAAGCTATGATCGGATAAACATGTATTTATAATCATTTCATTCAATCAGTTAAGTATAAATAAGTAAATTATATTAAATAAAATTAATATTTTATTTTAATTAATAACTAATTAAATAAATAAAACTAAATATAAATTTTGTCCATTAAAACAGATAACGACAATTTTTTATTTGAAAAAAATGTAAATTTACCATTTGAAAGATAGAAGAAAAGTGAAAACAGAATCAAGTTAACATGTGCCAAATAAAATCACCAACATTTTGCCTTGTATATATATACAGACAAGGAGATTTTAAAATACATGTACTGTGTAGAACTATGTAGAAATTTTATTTAAGAAACAACTTAGTGCCGAATATGGAGATACTTCGTCATGGTGTCGATACTTTTAATTAGGGTAATTTATCGTTATAGTAAAGAGTTTTACTTAGATAAGAATACATTTAATGACTTAATGGTTTAAAAAAAGAAATGAAAATTGGTTTAACCAGCTAATGGATGATTTTATGCATTCAGTTAAGTTGGCATAGATTTTTTTATTAAAGAAAAATGCAACTTGTATTTGAAATAACTAGTCACTTTGATTAATTTCTATAGTGTAATAAGATGAAGATTATCAGAACTATATGGTGATATATTAGCGCAATACATTTCAAAAAATCTGATCACACATATACTTGTTAAGAACATTTACATATAAAAATAAAGGATCAACTAGACTAGAAATGGAGGGTAAGAGGAGATATGATAATAAAGAAATAATGTGAAAACAATTCGAAACCTCATCATCCTGGATAATAAGCTAAAATTACCAAGGTAGGTTTAAAGTGAGAACAAACTGTTTTTGAATATATTGCACTAATATATCACATAGTTCTGATAATCGTCGTCTTCATTTTGTTTTATGTATTTGAATCTTCGCATTTATGTTTAGGACTTAAACTGATCAGTCTCTTATTGATATATATATGCATCCTATGCGGATTGCCACGATATTGAGTGCCAGAGAAAATATGAACTCTAGGATGCAGGTACACCCAGCTGACGAGTCCTAAGTAGGACGAAACGTGCGTCCTGCATTCTACTGCTAGCCACCATCTATATTTGTTTGCAATGTAAAGTTTCAATGGGAACGATTAATATATTAAAATACAAATTTTGGTGAAATTTCTTTTCTAAAATTTGTATCATTTGAGATACCATCAACAGCCTGGTAGTACTGTTTGATAGTCTGCCCACAACACGACAAAGAATTCGACAGAAAATCTTTCAAGTATTGCAGGCGGTAGTCTTATACATTGAAAATTGATTTTCGGACATAATAATGATTTACATTCCGTGAAGATTTTAACAATGAATACTAGCAAAACCTATTATGTTCATACTTATGATATTTTTTGATTACTTGTCTTAAATCTTAGTAAAGTTAACATAGATTTGATAAATATTTTTAATATCAGAAGGGGTTTTGTGGATATTATAGTAATTTTAATAGTTGAGATCATGAGTCAATTGAAGCTAGACCATTGTGGAAAACCTAGAAGCACTGGACCACCGTTTCCTCTTATTGTGGGACTCCTCAGAAATGCACATCTACGATCCCGCTTTGCAAGATTCAAACCCAGTACCTATCAGTCTCGCGTGTGAGTGCTTATCCTCTAGACCGCTGAGCCGGCATCCGACGGTGTTAATGTCTAGCTTCAACTATTCCACGAAATTGAACTACACATCCACCACATAATAGTAATGAAATGATATAAAGCAGCAGTACATAAAAAGGTCATACGGAAAACAAATCTGTTTTTCTAAAGAAAATAGTTTGCTGTTATAAACAGCAGATACATATTAATACGAATACATGAATTCTCCTTTCTTACTTGTTCACATGCGAGCTTACCTATCAATTTAATTCAATGAAACAGTGTATAAACGAATCAAAAATACTGATCAAGGAAATAAATAAACTCTGTTTATGGCTAGGTAAATCAATCAACAACTTGGGTATCCCCAACCTTATAATCGGTTGGAACTTACAATCAAACGTTATGCTGATCGAGTCTAGAGAACAATGTTGATTTTTTATGCAATATCCATGCTAATCACCCTCATACTTTTATACGTTCTTTTTGACTACTTCTAGTATTCAAATGTTGATCGAAATTTAATACTTAGTGACAATCACTCTCAATATTATTCGATCACAACTGATGAGAGAATTTTATTGATATAGTTGTTTTATTACGAAGTACTTCTTAATTCCATATGATAAACAAATATCTAATTCATTTTAACAGCTGTTGTATATTCGTGTTTACCAGATCGCTTAAGGTAAATTAAACAACATAACCTAGAAGCTTAGTTTATCATAAACAATTAACTTTTCAATGATTTGACTTCTGGTTGTATATTACATAAAAACAACTTTATATATATATATATATATATATATATATATATATATTCCATTCTCGTCCTATTTTGAACAAAATATATTTTAAACAAATAAAATATTTTGCCTAAATAATCACTATGCAGTTTTCCTGGCATCTTGCTTTTGTATTTCAAGTATTTATTAATTAAAATTTCGATTTTAAAACTAAAAAAAATATAAATCACTAATATGTAGTTATGTAACTTTCTATTTTGGGCTTATATTCTTTTATTTTGTATCTGTGCACATTTACAATTCAGTATGAACATTCAGACTTTTATACTTATCGATTATCGATTTGTGTTACACAACTTTCATCATTTTTCATAGAAAAATAAAGTATTATTTCAAACATACAGAACACAGATGAGGATGGACACAATACATAAATCGTTTAGCAAGGGAATTTCTACTTTTATGCGTTATTGACCCAGCATGTGTTTAAGTGAATATGATTTAGTTTGAACTATAAAATGTAAACAAACTTTGATTTAAAAATAAACATTTGGCGCTTTATATTTATATCAAATTTGATATCTTATTATGGTAGATTAGTTTTTCGGATCAAATAAAAAAAGGTTTAATCAAGATTGTTTAGCGTAAGTTCAAATAATATTTCTAATGAAAGAATCATTTTACAGTAATCTACATTATCTTGGAAGAAACATGATTTAAAATCATCCTGTTTTTCCAGACAGATTCTTGATACTAAAACTTGAATCAAACCAGAAATGATCAACCTTTATGAATAGGTCTTTTTTAATCTTGAAATTGTGAAATCAACGCTGAATGCTTTTAGATTAACTTGTATAATACAAGTTCTAACCCAAATAAATCAATGTCAATTTGTGACATATCTTTTAGTTGTTAATCCAAAACTTTTAGTCAAACACACTTATTGATATGGTCATCGTCAATCAGTCACTCAATCTGTAACAACGTGGAACTTCCTACGTACGTACATCAGTTCGAGTTGACATACCACATTAGCACAGAGATGCAGTTATCGATTCAAATCCCATTGTGGTAGTAGTGAAAGTATAAGTAGTAATTGGGAATATTAGGGTTTGATGATGTTATTCAAGGAATATAATACGGTGGAATAAATTTGGAAAGAAAATAAATGACATGAGTAAATGAGTAATCTACATCGTACTGCTGTCCATACCTTAATGATAGTTTAATAGTATTTAAGAAATTTGGATTTAATCACTAGTCAATGTAACTCAGTACTGTACCTAATTGTATTTGTTTCTTACGTAAACTACGTTTGAAACATGTGGAGAGCTTTAGTTTTCTAAAGATTGAAGAGATACCTTGCTGATAGGTTCCAACATGAAACCGATGTTTAGCTCTTCTTATTAAATGCCTTCATTTACCTAATAGCTATTCATTTATAGATGCGCATATGTATGATTTTGTATGGGCATGTATATATGTGTGTAACTATATGCATCTATGTAATAAACAAGAATGAATATTACAGTAATCTATCAATAGATAGTTCATGAAGTCTTTATAGTTTATACAAACTATAACTAAATCTAATTATTATTGAATAAATATTCCAGTGCTGAAATATTTTAAATGTGAATGACGTAACAGGTTTCTGATACAAAGTGATTATTGAAAATCAATACAAAATATCAAATTTAGATAACGTAATCTAATGAACACATTTCAATGTGATCTATAAGATGTACTCAGCACAAAAGATCTATTAACATGACATCGTTTACAACTAATCATTCATCAGTAAGACTCCATATTATTGCTCTTTGCAATTAACAATTAGTTTAATTATTCGCATATAACTTACAACATAGGCTTTAAAATAAATGAAACAGTTTCTGCCAATCATAGATGTTTTGTTTTTGTGCACTCTAGATATAAATGAATAAAATATTGACAAAAATTGTATCTATTGAATATTGTTTCCTAAAATGTTCCTAGTTGAATTCCTACTACTGAAATGTAATTCTTGTTGACAATACATGTTCCATATTTACGATGTATAATCTCAAAAAGGAAGTAATGGTAAAATTAGTGAAAGAAAACAAAACCAAATGTATCATCAATCATGGAAAATATTAAATTTATCATCTAGAACACAAAACCGACGAAGCATTGTATGAACGTTTCGTCCTAGTTCTAGCCTACTCTTCAGTGTACATTGAGGACGCAAATGAACCCAATATCAATAGATTATATGTACAGCAAAATAGTTTTCAACCATATAGCGGAAATCAAATTTGAAAAATTTTCACCTTCAGCTTATTATCAATAAAGTGAAATAATCACCAAATGTAATTACTATTACTGTTACATATTCATTAGAATTCAATTTACCACGTCTATTTTATATTTAGATTAAGTAAACAAAAATAATATGTATTCAAAATGTGACATTAGTCAGAGTTTATCCAGTGAATATAAAGGATTTAACAAAATTAAAACTATGAAACAGACTTACTTTTAATATTGGGATTTGTCTATTATTCAAATGAAGAAGCAGAAAACGCAAATATTTTGATTTTTTTTCACCAAGTGATCTCACGTTAGTACTACGATTATTTGTAATAATTACAAATATTCTTTTAAAAAAATGTAATAATTACTAGGATATCACGTCTTCCTATATGGAAATATTTTCCACATGTATTTTGCTTTATAAAAGGAATTAATATTGCGTAGGCTGCACCAAAGTATTTGGATAAAGGCATACATTATAACACCTATGTAGATATATCTATGTGTGTGCTGGTGATTTATAAATGAATCAGGCAGACTTATTTTCCCAGAGATTTTAGTTGGCTAATTGTCTGGCATCAATATAGAATAAGCTTTACTGTTGCTGTCTGTTTCCCTTATATGTTATGTGGTCTGATGAAAATTTAAATATGATATTAAATAAATTGTAGAATGTATGTGTGTATAGTTTTGCACACAAAATTAGTGTAAAATTAGTGAATAATGGTGATGTCAGTGATTGAATATGTATACATTGAAAAGCACACACAAATATACACACAGGTATGAATTTCCGTATAAAGTATATAACTTAAGAAAAGAATAAGGGTGACCATTTATATAAGCTGCCATATTGATCACTTTCATCCCTTTTTTATGTATACTATAGAACTTGCCTGATAATGGACATTAAAAAGTTTTGGATAAGATTTCGTTCACTAACTGAAAATATCTTCGATTTGGTGTAAGAATGACAAAAGGTGATAAAAATTCCAAAGTGATCACGATTAAAAATAGTAGTAATGGAAATTCAATTACTACTAAATATCTGAATTTTCATATTTCTGTACTGACTTGCATGGGAGTAAACCGTAACATGCAAAAAGCTCTGAACGGCTGTTTTCGGCAGTGCTCATTCACAACCACACGTGGAATGGACTTAAAAATAACAATTGTGAACGGTAATTTGAATATCTAACATTGAACTGAGCAACATCTGTACTACTGAAAATATAATCATATTATTAATAAATATTTACAAATAAAAATTGTATTCCTGACGTTTCGTGACTTAATGTAAGCCACTTCCTCAGAGTAAATAAATAACCGAAATTAGATTAACACACTTTGGATAGTATGAAGGAAATAGTGAAAAATATCTCAACTTACTAATTCACATCACAAATGCGTACATTTTTCATACCCACATTCTAACATATAAATTAATACAGTAACAGGTCGTATAAATTCAATTTGACTAAGAATAACTTGCCATTACTTTCTTCTATTTAAACTTATGTTAATTTAATGTCGGTTATTTATTTATTCTGAAGAAGTGGCTTACATTAAGTCACGAAATATCAGAAATAAATTATTTCTACTTTTTGGGATATAACAAAAAATATATTTATTATTAACTTTCTACTCAATTTATTTGAAACTATATATATATATATATATATATATATATATATATATATATATATATATATATATATATATATAAAGATTAAGGTTACACTTGATTAATTGGTTGTAGTTATTCAAGAAATACACAAAATCTGTATTTCTGTTGTGTTTGTATTTCTTTTGCATGTATCCTTAAATGAAAATAGGGAATGACCTGATTAGAAACAAGGTCAATAACAAACTTAAATTAGTACATGTTTTGCCCTTCTTAAACACAAATTAAAATCTTTCACTTTTGTGTAAAATATTTAGCTATGGAATGATTATAAATAAATGTTTTATATATTATCACTAATTTCTTATGATAAAAATGATACAACATTAATTAACTACATCAGATGTGATTTATATAACACTAATGTTAAATAATGATGGTCACAAATCTATAGTCCTTTATGAAGTATACTCAATTCACTTTCATCAAAAGATTTACATTGAATCGGTGCATGTACAATGTTCCTGCAATTCATTATGAATTACCTAGTTTCCTCGGTTTTTATTATTCTTTTAGATAAACTGTAATTCTGTTGACTGACTATCGTTGTAAAATCTGATTACTACACTACCATTTAGTAGACTAAAAACATGATGCTAAGATACCAAAATACTGTACTTTTCAGTTCTGTGCATTTTATTTGGTGTGCATTTCCAACGAGTTCTAAGTTGAGACGAAACAACAACACACTCGACCTACATCTTCAATGATTCTTCAGGTAATACTTGTCTGGAATGAAATGCACATGTAGAACAGTTGCATATCTTTTCTATAGTTTAATGTCATTTTTCCATCTAATTATGTTTTTTTTTTTTAATTTCACTATGAATACTTTAAATTCAAGTAATTGATAACTTGGAATAATTTAAATAAACCATCATATAAATGAAAGTATAAAACAATTATTTATTGATTTAATCATTTACCTTCAATAATCTACTTGTATTCATCATTTTTTTATTACCTTTTTTTTCTTTTCAAAATAACTTAATTCTGGATTTTTGAAGAATCCTCTATTGTTACATAAAACAAATATGAATTTATAAAAGTATATTGTTTTTCTATATTTCTCTTTTTTAAAACAGAGATTTCTATACATGACATTTCCACATAAATTGTATTGTAGATTTATTACATGGACGCCTTTAACTAAAACTATAAAATAAAATGTCAGATTCAATAAATAAGGTTTCATTAACATTAATCAATAATATGTAGTTGAATTCATAGAATCAATCCCTTTTATATGGGGGGGGGGTAAGGTTGTAACATGTATATCTAACTTTCTATGCATGAATATAGAGTGTGCTACTTATTTATATTAAGTAGCAAAATCTTTACACAAACAAAAGCATCATTAAATGTTGTCCAATAAGATTTTATTTTAGACATAAATTTATCTATCTACTGATTATTAAATAAACAGACTAATCTTGTTGTTGTCTGTTTAAATAAAAACTTTGTAATTAGTGTTTATCGAAATATGTAGAAACAAGAATTATCGGGTGTTTGATTTATATCATTCAATATTTCAATTATTTGTTCTGCTAAGAAATAGGAAATGAATGAATCATAGATGTGAATAGGAACTAAACTGAATGTTTGTTTTATGAATTTTAGTGTTTGGCTAATTTGCATTTATCTGCGTCGTTTCCTATAATTAATTAAATGAATTAGTGGCAATATTATATTGTAACTTGATTATCTAACTTCCATGCATAACAGAGTCTAGTTTCTATACCTTTTATCTTAATCTAAATTATTGAATTAATGTATTGTCTATCTAGTGATCACTGTTCCTATAATAGACTAGCATTTGATAAATCATAGGTTATTAGGAAAAATAGCTGTTAGTACATCATCAAAAGTTAGCTGAATTATCATTCAATAGTAGTTTAATGTAATTATTCATCATTATGCCTCAACCACTAATGCTATTGGCACCCAAAATATGAAAAATCGAAACGTTTATTATATTCAAACAACTATTGGATACATTAAGCCGCTCTTTGTAAACCAGTTGGCTATAAAAACTACAGTGTTCATTTTACAATTGATACAATCAAGTAAATTAGTATGAGATTGCGGACGGATTCATGTGGATAACATGTGCAACTATAATAAATATATCTGCTAACCTTAGTATAGAAAATCTTCAATAGTTTCATCTCATTTGAGTTCTCTGAATTAATGATGACACTGAGTAGACTTAGTTAGTAAAAATTTGCTTTTATAAAAATAATTTAAGTCAGTCAATATACTCATCTGCGTGTATATTCAAAATCAGTTTTTTGCTAAAGCTAAATGGTATTATGTAGTAAAATAACTATTTAATTAACGGTGTATTCTTATCTAGGCTACTTACAATGAATTCATGAAATCTATTCTTATATTAGTTCACACAACGGATTGATTATGAAACTTCTCGTTTTTTTTTCTGTTTTTTTGAAATCTGTAATTGGAAAAAGTGGAAACGAAAAGTTGATAGAAATGACCAGAAAATTTTTTTTTATTTAAACACATAGTTTGCCTGATTGAATAAATACAGAATAAAACTATAATGGTTAAAATAAAATCGATTAAATTCTATAGGCATATATATAGTACTAGGGTACTTTTGTTCGTAAAACAAAGTATAAGATTTAGAATGAACTGATTTTGAATGATAAAATTTACAACAATTAAAACAATAGAATACTTATGAAATAACTTACAATCGTGACTAGATTTAACATATACCCTGGGCATTTGCCTAACGAACATATAAGGAACATTATAAATATGTCTATAGGATATTTTATATCATTTTTAAAATTACATTAACAAAAGAAAAATTACATTGTGATCTAATCCATTTGCTTTTCAATGTAATCTCTTTAAGAATAAAAGATCATTATAGTGGATCAAAATTAAAGGTTATAGTCTGCAATTACAGTGTTAAGTATTGGACCATTTAGTCAATAAAGTCGAGTAATTTTAATATCAGCTAATATCGACCTTACTGATTATTTTTTTTATGTAATTTGCAAGCAACTAATTTGATGATATTAAGAAACTAGGAGAGTTGTGTATAAATTTTATGTTTATTTCTGAGCTGTACAGTTTGTAGTAACCTAACTAATGATGCTTCCAGTCATATAAACAAACTAAGCTCAATCTCATCGTCATTTAATTGCGTTTACAGGCGAGTTAGTAGACCAACATCAAAACGGTTATTCTTATTAAAATTAACGTCAATGTGAATAATATGTGTTATTTTTTATTAAAATAACTATATTGCACGACTAACTAGTGGTAGAGAAGCTGTTACGAAATAAAGCTGACATATAAATGATCAAAGCTTACAAAATACATCTGACGTATCCCTTGTTAACTCTTTTTTAAATATTGTAGGAAATAAACGCTAAATTAACATTATGGTGATCGATAGAACATTATCAACAGCCTATTTTAAAGACCAGTTAGTGGATTACGTTCAACTCTATTGATCTTCAAATTTCGCATCTGTCCACTAGCTCAGGACGTCGATGTCATTAAAAACAACTGAATGTAATTTATAACTGAAAGTAGAGGGTACTTTAACATGTCTGGAAAATACTGTGTCCATTCTTTAAATCTTTTAGAGCTTATTCAAGAAAGTTTCTGATTGATGAAAGTTGTTTTCCAGCAGTAGTGTCGTAGAAACAACTAATCATTCATATTATCTATTAAATTGCAAAACCCTCATGTAGTGAGTGTAACCAATGTACAACTGTTGGTATTTGGTTTTTTTGGTTCCTATGGACTGTTGTAACTCCACCTGGAGGCTACTGCCGGTCCCGAGCTCGGATAAAGGAGGAGCGTTGAGCATGGGGTTTGCGACCCCATCCCGTAGAAAACGAACTCGCTAAAAAACGTTAACCAGAAAAAATCATTCAAACCATTTAAACTTTGCCCCGGGAGTCAGAAGGTTTTAATTTAGAAGAGTTATGATGCCTCATGGTAAAAGCCGAGTTCCTTCGGAAGTCACGAGGTCGATGCCCCTTATGACAACCAGAGCAATCATTTATTTAGGTACATGGAATATTCGTACAATGCGGGAGACTGGGAGAGTCTTACAAATTGCTGCAGAAACGAGGAGATATAGCCTAGAGGTGCTTGAAATCAGTGAAACACATTGGACTCAGACGGAACAACAACGACTAGCTTCAGGTGAGCTGCTGTTATACACCGGTCATGTAAAAAAAATGCTCCACATACACAAGGATTTGCATTGATGCTATC
The DNA here is from genome assembly GCA_946903255.1 of Schistosoma spindalis. Classification (NCBI taxonomy): domain Eukaryota; kingdom Metazoa; phylum Platyhelminthes; class Trematoda; order Strigeidida; family Schistosomatidae; genus Schistosoma; species Schistosoma spindalis. Next base: position 34,778,570 of record OX336420.1, on the reverse strand, counting down.
AGAACAAGGACAAAATGCACTTATAGAATGGGAATTCTATGGATCAAGGATCATCAAAGCCTCCTTAAAAACAAAGAAAGAGGGTATTACAATGAACGTCATCCAATGCTATGCGCCTACCAACGACTACAATGAAGACGCCAGGGATCAATTCTACGATCGGCTGCAGTCAATCGTCGAGAAGTGCCGAACAAAGGACCTGACCATTTTGACGGGAGATTTAAATGCAAAGCTTAGAATGGACAACACCGATATAAAGACATCATAGGATGACACGGACTGGGAGAAAGGAACGAAAATAGTGAGAGATTTGCAAACCTATGTGCTTTCAACAAACTGGTCATAGGCGGCACTATATTCTCACACAAACGCATACACAAAGTCGCATGGACTTTACCACATCACACAACATAAAACCAAATCGACCATATCTGCATCAACAAAACGTTCAGGAGGACGATGGAAGACATGAGAACCAAGAGAGGAGTTGATATAACATCAGATCAGCAATTGTTTGTCGCCAAGATGAAAGTGATATTCAAGAAGCTCTGGACAATGGGGCGGACAATTGCACAAAAGTTTAATACCGCCTTTCTTCGAAAAGCGGAAAATCTTAACAAATTCAAGGTAGCTCTCAGCGATAAGTTCCAGGCCTTTCATGATCTACTCACTGGAGAAGAAACTACTATGGAGAGCAACTGGAAAGAGATAAAAGATGCAATAATTTCAACGTGTCATGAGGTTCTGGGCCACAAGAAGCACCATCACAAGGATTGGATCACGGTTGATACACTGGGTAAGTTACAAGAAAGGAGGAACAATAAGACAGCAATCAATACCAGCCGAACAAGAGCAGAGAAAGCCAAGGCACAAGCTGAATACACAGAAGTAAACAAGCAAGTGAAGAGGAGCATCAGAACTGACAAACGTAAATATGTGGAGGATTTGGCATTGACGGCGGAAAAGGCTGCCAGAGAAGGAAACATGAGATGACTGTATGAGACAACAAAGAAACTCTCTGGAAATCACCGTAAACCAGAACGACCAGTGAAAAACAAGGAAGGCAAGATAATCATCAACATTGAAGAACAACGAAACAGGTGGGTAGAACACTTCAAAGAACTCTTGAATCGACCAGCCCCACTGAACCCACCCAACATCGAAGCAGCATTCACGGACCTCCTTACCGATGTTAGCCCACCAACAATTGAAGAGATCAGCATGGCTATCAGACAAATCAAGAGTGGCAAAGCAGCAGGACCAGACAACATTCCAGCAAAGGCACTAAAAGCAGACTGCAAGGATACTCCACAAACTCTTCAGTAAGATTTGGGATAAGGAACAAGTACCAGAAGACTGAAAAGAAGGACTTCTGGTCAAAATACCAAAAAAAAACGATCTAAGCAACTGTGATAACTACAGAGGAGTCTCTCTTCTCTCACTACCAGGGAAAGTCTTCAACAGGTTTTTGTTAACCAGGATGAAGGACTCCGTAGACGCACAACTTCGCGACCAACAGGCAGGATTCCGTAAGGATAGGTTGTGTACAGACCAATTCGCAACTCTACGGATCATTGTGGAACAATCAATTGAATGGAATTCATCACTCTATATCAACTTCATTGACTACGAAAAAGCATTTGACAGCGTAGGCAGAACAACACTATGGAAGCTTCTACGACACGACGGCGTACCTCAGAAGTTAGTCAATGTCATACAGAATTCCTATGATGGATTAGACTGCAAAATCGTTCATGAAGGACGGTTGACAAAGTCGTTCGAAGTAAAGACCGGTGTCAGGCAAGGTTGCTTACTCTCACCCTTTCTCTTTCTCTTGCTGATCGGCGGGATCACGAAAACGTCAACATCTGAAGGAAAGCACGGGATACAGTGGATAGCTAGGATGTAGTTGGATGATCTAGACTTCGCAGATAATCTGGCCCTTCTATCGCAAACTCAACAACAAGTGCAGAAGAAGACGACCAGTGTAGCAGCAGTAGGTCTCAATATACACAAAGGGAAAAGCAAGATCTTCCGATACAACACAACATGCAACAATCAAAACACACTTGACGGAGAAGATTTGGAAGATGTACAAACCTTTACATATTTGGGCAGTATCATCGATGAACACGGTGGATCTGATGCAGATGTGAAGGTGCGGATCGGCAAAGCAAGAGCAGCATATTTACAACTGAAGAACATCTGGAACTCAAAACAATTGGCAACCAACATCGAAGTCAGAATTTTCAATACAAATGTCAAGACAGTTCCTTGATCCCTAAATATACGTTCTCATTGTACCTACCAACAGGATGGTTAAGGTTTAATTATAAACATATCATCTCTTACGACATTCTTTGCTAAAGCGGAACGCTCCTATGATTAAATCTTTTTTTTCACATTCCATCCTACTCATAAGATGTAATAGAATGTTGTTCTAGTAGAAAACTTATTTAGACAGTCACAAGATCATTTAATAAAATAATCATACCTTTCCCTGGAAGTTTTTCATCGCTATTGAAAATGTAATCATTTCATATGCATACTATTACTTCTTTTTGCTTCTAATTACAAATCTCCAAAAACTATTCAGTGAAAACAACCATGACGTAATAAATAAAATGAATAATATACTTACAGATTATCAGAATGTGAAATAAATAAGTGGATGAATGGTATTTTGAATAGTTGTTTTGATGAATAAAAATAAGGCTAAAATAATCATTTGGCAAAGCGATATTAAACAATCAAAGTGATTTCTTTTAATTTCGTAAAACCATTTAATAACATCATTAGTTTGACAGACAAGAAGTAAATATGAGTGTGTCATGTTACTTTAAAAAAAAAGGAAATAAGCTTGGAAATACTTTTCGTCAAGAATTAATAACTGTTGGATAAGTGTTTTTGTTTCAGTTATAAAACTTTTGCAGACGTATACACTCACTATTCAACACTAGATTGAATCCAAAATACGTCTTATGATGAACAGGTAGCCTTTAGGCAACTTATTCTGAGTTTAATACAATAGATTGGATATAGAAAGTGATGAGAATCTTTAAAATTTACTGACCATCAAAATTATGACGCTTTGTTGACTGGATATCCTTTAAGTAAAGATCCATCGTATTGTGTTAAATAATAAAAATTAGTTTTTTTAGACGTTTTACTTCCCTAATTAAATCTTTCTGATCCATTCATTATGCTTCGTTAATTTGATTCGGTTTGTAAAAATAACATCAGTGAAATGATTTTAATTCTTTACTGAATGTGATTAGAATCAATTGAAATGTGACCTAAAATGTAATATAATTTGCATAAACCACAAAACTAATAATATAATAGATTCAAATCCATTCAGAGAAACAACAACTCTGGGATACAGGTACATTCAGCTGACGAGTCTCAACTAAGACAAAACGCGCGTCCTGAATTCCAAAGTTAGTCACCACCCATCTTTGCTTATAATGAGTTGTTAAATGATTTATCTTATTTTCTAGTTCAATAATACTAAGTATTTTTCTTACTTATGTTTAATGGGTAAGAAACCTTGTAAAGATAAAAATTAGATCTGTAAGCTAACTTTGAGACAGTAAAACGTTTTATTGGAAAAATAAGTGAAAAGCAAAAGTGATGCCACTGAATATTAGTAAATAAACAAAAGCAAATTGTCCCTGTGATGATATGCCTTGTTCTGTTCCGACCTCTATTATTTCATACCATATTATGCATATTCTTTTTAGTTACATGGTAAGCTACTTGTTTCATATAAAGCTCAATAGTAAGTACTCTGGCTGTCAAACTAGGTGATAATGATCATAACCTTTTGTGTCTTGTTGTTGTATGTTGGTTGAAAAATAATTTTAGTTTACAGTTGCCAATCAATTAGTTATGACCAAATAATACTGAAGTCCTAAAGTTTTCCGTTTCTTGTTGGATTCATAAGTTTTTTTAAGAAAAAACAACAAATGATATTAAAATACATTATATGACACATTACATAATCAATAAAATTTCTTCAATTGCCATTATCCTGACAGGTTTCACTGAAAGAAGCAACATCGTAGGTATATACCAAGTTTCATTTACACAGATTAAACACGTCATTTTTCTATCATATATGCTGAATTTAAAATAATGATTTTTGGTATATTCACTGAATATTGTTAACTTAACTGATTTGAATCCTTTCAAAAGTCAAGTAATTATCATTACTAAGGTTTGACTAAATCATTTCAAACAAGTCAATAATTTAGTAGATTGTTTACAATGACAATGGTTATAATAATATGTTTTAATGTCATTTAGAATGAAGATCGGTTTCTTACGTTTTATTCAAACGTCAAATAATTACACTACTTTTAACTTACAGCTAATTAATTCTAAATGTTTTCGAAATAAAAATAAAAACTTAAAATAAAGATAAACAGTGGCTAGTAGTGGAATCCATGAGGTGCATTTCATCTTGGATAAACGACCAACGCTAGGATACAGGTATATCCAACTAACAAGTCTCAAATAGGACGTGATGGCCGTTTTGGGTCCTAATATTATTCACTATCCATCGTTATTTAAAATATTCATGACCTATTAGCAATATGAAGGCAATCCTCTCAGAGTGCATATACGCCAGAAAAATACGACTAAACTTCAATTCTTAGCATTAACAACGTTTAGAAAACGGTTATATATGTATATGCACTATAACATGAAACTTGTCCAATACCTATGACGTTTATCAATATTTTTCGTAAGCCAATCAAATGCACTCTTGAGTATTGACGACTGGTAAAGTGTAAATTCTTATGAATAATTAATAGAATTGATAATTTTAACAAAAAGTTTTATGGAGTACAATAGATTAATTTCCACGCTCAAATCTTACATCGTAAATATCCTTTACTGTTCTAACTAATAAACATTAAACTATTAACGAAAATCCCAATAAATTTCTTATTCACTTATTAAAAAAAGTAAAGACATTGAATTAAATACAGAAGAACTTATCACCGAATCACAAATATTCCAGAAAATAATCAAGAGTTCACAAGAATCAAGAACACAAAGAAAAGAACCAAAAAAAATACATGTGATTATAAACAATGAAATTACTAGTTGTCCTTTTGGAAAAGCATTTCTCCATAACAATGACAGTAATAATAATAATAATAATGATAGGAAGAAGAAGAATTCACATGACACATTTAATATACACGTGTCCAAGAGATGGAATAAACAAATGATGAATATAATCTTTTCAATTCACAACGTAAATATAGACATACACACACAACTATAAACACTAATATCACCAGTATGAATTAAATAGAATCAATATTATTTATTTAAATAAAGAGAAACTCTCCATATAGCTTAAATCTAGCAAGAAATGAATAAAAACAAGTGAATTGAACTACTCACTGTAATCTATATAGTTTTCAACAACTGTACATATTTAAGATAGTGCAAACTATTAGCTGAAAATATATGATTGGTTAAATACAATCTTTTGCTGTTGTTGTTATTGTTGAAATGACAAATTAAAGTATAAAATAAAATAATAAATGCCTAAACTCATGCCTACCTCCAATCACCACACACACACACATGTATACTAAATAACAGACTTAAAAATATTTACAAATAACAAATAAATAAACAAACAAGTTTGATTAAAACGATACTAAATGAATAAGAAAAAAAATTGCTCACATTAAATCGATTGAATGATTAAACAAACAAACAAACAAACAACTAGAAAATATTGGTTAATCATAAATTTAGAAATGAAATTGTAAAATATATCAGAATAATCTTGATAGTAACATGGAATACAATTGTTTTTCATATAGGCTATAAATGAGTTTTAAATAACTTATGATTATATTAACTTCCTCTATCTTCTGATGAATAATGAGTTTTTTGAAATTTATTTGTAAAATTTTTAGTTTCATAAGTAACTGTAATTGAATCGTTTGATTCAATCCATTGTAGTTTATTTGGATTAACATAAGGTCTACCAGTTAATCTACTCTTATTATCAATATTATTGTAAATATGACCAGCTGATGTTCCACCAATTCGTAATGATTGATTCCTTGATTTAATATGTGTCGGTGTATTTGGTGGAATTATATTTATGTTATTATCGTTTAATTTTTTAAAATTATTATTATTATTATTATTAGTAGTAGTAGTAGTATTAAATACCTTATCAATATCTGAATTAGTTATTAAATGTACTTTACTAATTTGTACAGGTTCTCTACTGATTGATATTAAATTTAATTTTGCTTTAGTTTTTCGTTTACCAGTTAATATTTCATCTTCACTGAATACTTCCAAATCATGTTTATTCTTTGTACAATTGTATAGATTAGATATTATTTGTTTTCTAGATTGAGTTTCATGATTTATTGTTATTCGTCTACCATTATTATTATTATTAATGTCAATAATATTTTTAGTATTATTATCATTACTATTACTACTATTACTACTATTTGTATTGATTGTCCTATTTTGATATTTAGGTTGTTTCACAGTAATAAATGACTCTGATTGAGGAATCTTCTCAATGATATCTTGTAAATTAATGGTTTGTTTTGAATTTTGTAATGATTGTCTAACCAAATTATTTCTTCGTGGTAATATTTTGTTATTAATTGTATTAGGCGTGACAGGGTATCGTCTTAAACTAGATTCAAAGGTACGGTACTCTGGTAAAGATAAACGTGAATGGAGAAGTTGATTAGATACAGTGTTTTTTGAAGTATTTTGCTCTTTTAAAGTACAATTAACTACATCTGCAGTATGGGATACTGATATATTTACATTTTCGTTGGTTGCAGCTGTTGACCCGCATGTTTGTAGTGATACAATATTCAACTTGTTTTGTTCAGTATTGTTGTCATTAACAGGTCGTTGTAAATTAGAATTATTCTGAATAATTGGTGGTTTATATCTTGGTGGAACCCAACAACGAAGACTACATGATTGAAGTATTGGCCAACGTGCACGAAATGCAGCTTGTGATTCATTGTATAATAGATTCCAGCCAGTTGGTACACCTAAATCACCACTGATTTTATTCATAATCGGCACTTCATCTAAACTTGTTCTCATATGTCTATTACTTCGTTGACAAAATATGAAAGCAGATAAATTGTCAAGACCGTGTAGTGGAAGTAAGCACTTCTGGTGACGACTTTTTTCAAAACATTCAATACTGATATCTACAAAAGAATAAACAATGGAAAGTATATTTCTTCATAATGGATCAATAGTAATGTATCTTTATTATTACACTGAATTGTTCCAGTCACAATTAGAAACTTGATTGTAAATAAAGTCGTGTAAATCACCCGAAAATAACAATTTTCTGAAGCGTTTAAGCATATTCGCTTACTAAATATATTAGAGGTATCAGCAATCAACTTCATACATCTAAAAAACCTTTGCCCAGTTTATTGTATCGTATGGTGGCCTTCACCTACCACAAGGTCACAGTAATTCTGTATTCTTTTTAAGGCCACATAGTCCAAGTGTAAATATGATTTTCATTTGTAGTTTGATCGTGATTATCATTACTATTTATATATTCATGTTCTGTGTCAACTTCATGTTTTTTTTGTCTTTTCATGTTATTTATGAATTATTGATCTGCCTTGGTATTCAAAGGCTATTCAACAATATTGTTTCTCTATTAATTCAATAAATAATATTATATAATTGATTATGCAACAGACTATAAAGGCTATTCAGTTACATGTATGACTTTTTTGTATTTTTATTACAATTATTATTAGTTTTATTCACATGCTTACACTCCGAATCTATCAATTTCCAATATATGATTCAGTAAAAATGGTGATTATTTAAACTGTACCTACTACTCATTAGAACGAGATTATTATCCATATCTGTTTTTTACGTCTTTATCATTTTATACTTAATGACTGACAACTTGATCACCAATATCAAAAAGTATTTTTTGCTCATATGTCTCCAAAGCATGAATTTATATGATGAAAATGTGTATTTTCGAGTGAATATTTTTGTTGGCGTTATGCTATGTAAACTAACTGTGAAGTACCCATTGTTATTCAAGTCGACATGATTGTTGAATACTTCAAATTCGAATGAGCTTGGAGCGATTCCGATAATTTGTTTCGGAAATATTTACAGTAATACAATGCAAATCGAAGAACATATATATGATAGATTTATTGACGATTCTAAATCCATAATTATAATGAATAATGATAAAATGAATAACGCCTAAAATCAACGTGGTTTATGATAAAGTCTGGTGAATCTGAGTGATTCATTAAAATCACGAACCTGTCTAAGTTAGACCACCATTACAAAGATGGAAGCACTGGACATCCATTTCATATTACTATGGTCGTCCGGTGATTCCAGGTGTGTTGCACGCTGCTTATGTTGACAGGTATAAGTAGTATGTAACACCAATCAGAAGTGGAATGCCTGGCAATAGAGATTGAGAAAACCGAATTGAAAAGGATGGGAATGTAAACAGAGAGTAATTGTAGTATCAACAGAATTGAAAGATTCATGAAGCATGTTTAGGACAACTGAAGGAAGATGTGCAAATAATGTATTCAATGTATAGTTTTCATATTTTACGAAGACATTCCGTAATTTTGCATTGAATATTTAACTGATTTTCCATACCAAGTCTTCATTCACTACAAAGGTTTTGTATGGCGATTTAACTTCGGTTTATTATTTTAACCTTCAAAACTCCTTTCTGATAGATCTGAGTGAGTTAAGTAATTCTATATGTTTAAATACAACCACATTCATAACTTTATAATTAGATTATATCCATTTCACAGGTGAAGCAGTGTGAAAAACTTAGTAGTTGAGGCAGCAATAGAAAACTGTTTACTCGTTATCGCTAAGCTTAAGAGCTGCTTCATAACATGGGTCCAACAATTAATTCAATAACACACATGTAAAATATCCAAAAAACAGTAGATGTTTATTAAATGAATTAGCTAGATATATTGTCAAGTATTTATTTCAACCATAAAATGTCTTTGACTGTGATTTTGGTTGTATTTTCAAGGGTTTGTTTATTCGTTCATGTTATAAAACAATAACGATAATAGTAATTTAGTGATATTGTGGTGTATGATGCCTATGTCTGTCGATGTACATAGTATGTAACACTAATCAGAAGTAGAAAACCTAGCAGCAAAATGCCAAGAAGATCGAGTTGAAGATAATAGAAGGGAAAGTATAAAGGAAATGTGGACTGGGGAATCATACAAAATGTGAAGGGCAAATAATAGAAGTTTGCAAATGAAGTATTTAGTATCTAGTTTTTATATTTTACCAACATACTCTGCAATGTTATTTCCACATTCACAATAATATGTCTGCTGAAAAGATGACTTAGTTGAGAATATATTTTATTCTGTAATGCATTTACCTATCATTCTGATTCTATGAAATACACTGATCAGGACTTATATACTTTGGACTGATCCCTCAGTGTGAAGGTAACAGGAAACCACTTAAAGTGTTTTCAGTATCTGTTCATAATCAGATAGATATTTTTTCAATCAAAGTGCTTAGAAAATGATGCTAGTTGAAGTACAGTTGCAAACTTAAAGGAGTCGATTGCTATTTCATTGTAAGTCGAGTATTCTAAATACCAGATGATCATGATTAAAAGCTGAATCAAATGAAAAACCTTAGAGTCTTGACAAGGACATAGTACATTTAAACCACCATATTAAAATGAAGTAGTTCACATTTCCAGAATTCCGTCAATTATGCCATCTAGTGTGATAAGAACTGATTTTAAGTAGAGGACACTACTTAAAAATCGTTCACCATATATTTCAATATCAGTAAAACCGGCTATTATTATCATGTCTTGTAGTGTTTATTTTATTACACTAAAGTCCTTTGATTTATTTTTATATTGAGTAAAAGTATTACACTGAATACCATGTTTTTTTTAATAATTAAATTTTTCTGACATTCATACTGCAACTTACGTAAAGCATCTTTCACTACAACTGGTACAACTTCTTTTAATACATCGCAATGAGTTTGTAATGCTGGGTTTGAATTAACTTCAAGTAGCCACACCTGTTAATGATTAAATATTACTCATGAATACCATTTAGTAACAGGATATCATTGGTACAACATGAAAATCTAATAAACCTTTTTAATCCTAATGGTTACTCTTATTACCAACTAACATGAGCCACTAAAAGTACTAACCAACAGTTTTGGCCCAATGTGGGATATCTTAACATCGGGGATTTACGAACTTCAAATGGGTACGAACTCGCTTCTTTAATGTGCTACTACAAGTAATAAACTGGACGACCATCTTACTTGATTACTCATTTGACCTAAACTTTATTGTTAGTTGTATTCTTCAAACTTAAATTAACGATTACATATATCAAGTAATTACGGGTAATTTACTCGAATTTCACGAACGTCTGACAACGAATTAAGATGTTAAGTAAACAGAATGCCTTAATTTCACATGTAGATATACTAGTCATTCACAAACAAGGATGTAATTTTGTCTGGATTTAATATGATACTACTACACTCAATATATTTTATGGTCAGTTTCAAGATGTGGCTGGCAAACACAAAGACATTCGTGATATCCAGTTATTCTTATCTAGTTTAAACATGAAACAGTACATGATTACGATTGATGATAGAGTCAGTTTTCAAATTCATTTCTATATGCAATGGTATCAGTTGAGATTTAGGTCACTTTTTCAAGCAATCACACACAATTTACATAGGGTCAAAAACAAGCTTATCAATCACTTCAGTTTTCTAATATACAAAAATTCTATCTTAGTTATTTAAAATGAGTTCAGTGGGCATTTGCCAATGATTCATTGGTAATAAGCTTTGATGTAATTCCTGTTTTTCAAATATTATCCACACAACTCAATAAACAATGGTCCATAAGTTATATTGATTAATCGATTACCTCTGCAGCAGTAGGCCTCAAAATACACAAAGGGAAAAAAAGGATTCCCAAATAAAACACGGACGCCAATCGTTGAATGAATAGCTCAGTAGTGTAGGTGGGTGATGAGAGTTTGATTCTAGTGATCTTCATCAGTTTCATCAATATTCCAGACATAACTTACCAACATATACTAACCGGTACTTAACCCAGGTAAAGGGTTTCTTACCGACTACCGTTAACCAATCACCATCAAAATAATGTCCAATCGTGTGATTGTGTGAGAATAAAAGATTTATATCTTGAAAGGTCTAATTTCCTTTCCCCATTCATCAGATGGTTCCAGCTAGTAAGCTGGAAGGAGTTTTCTTAACTAAACAACAGTAACATTGTTATTGAAATTTTAATTATAGGAAGCAAACGCAACTACTAAGAGCCAGTTTTGTCATGCTGAAAAATTATCAGTCAAAATAGATCTATATCTTGTCTCTATGACTAAAACTTAATGTTCTTCATTTCAGAATCCGCAGCTCTATCTAACAGACTCTTGGGTTATCACTCATGTCTGTATGATAAATAGATTTCTAACTACTCTGGTTCTCTTCGTTCGATATTATCTCGAATATCTTTAACTTCTAAATCTAGATAGAGTCAATACTTCTGTTCATAAACCAGCTAAGGGCTATAAATTTAATAATAAATACAAACAACCGGAAAAAACAGATGTCTAGTGATTTTGTAAACGCTGTTAGTCTGTGATAAAAATGACTCAAAAAGTAGAAACAAGAGTTTAACCTACTTTCTAACAGTATTCAAAACTTACTTTCATATTTTCATCCAACATAAAGTCCAACCCAAGTAGTTCAAAAAATCCAATTTTTGCAGCTAATCTATTTTTAACTGTAGTAAATACATGATGAACAATTCTCTGAATCTTCCACTAGATTAAGAATAATAAAATAATATAAATCAAAAGAGAAACTGGTTATCTTTTGTAAGTGATTTATTGACATAATTAAAATATTTTGTTTTGTTTTTAAACATTAAGGGTAAGTTTTACGTTCAATTTGAGAAAAACGGGAGGCTAGAGGGCCTATCTTAAATCTTATGATAAGGGTCTTTAAATAGATAAAAATTTCTTTTGAATGCCTCAGCAGATGAAGCTTCAACTACAGTCTCAGTTAAGGAGCTCTACTGTTCGATAATTCAATGGTCGAGAGGGTTTGTAGTTAGCTTATAACTAACTGGTTCTGAGCCCATGCTATTACTGAAAAGTATATCTTTTGTGTATCTGAATTAATAACAACATTCAACAAAAAAAATCATTTCAAGGAATTATAAACCTTAGCCATTCTTTATTATTTCGTAAACACAAACTGTAATTTTAAATATTTTACTCATTATTATAGCCAGTCAGGAGCGTGGTATCAGGAGACCGGAAATAACGTTCCGCGTACACAAATCATTTGCATTGGCGGCGCGAGGTGATAACGGAACGTGAGAAGTATTAGTCATGTAGATAAGAGTTATTAGGAGGTGTAGGAAGGATTTGAATGTGACAAACTTGGTCTCGTGTGCTGTTACGGGTATGAGAGCTAATGTCACTTCCCGGCTGCTCACACCGTGGAAGGGTATTTCTTAAGGAACTTGAAACGGAAGTTCGATTAGTGTTGGTCTTAACGACCTGGGAGCGTGACCGCAGAGCCAAAGGGTCAACTGCTTGAGGCCGGTCTCGCACGCCTTTTTGTGGGACGTTTTTAACGTGTTGGCTTTGTTCTTCAAAGGGCCTTATCACCAGAGACGGAAATCCGTGAGGTAAGGTGAGGTGTGACATTTTTAGGGTTGATCTTTTCTAACCCCTTCCTTTTGAGAAGGCAGTATCGCTACAGATGCTAGTTGTCCTAGAGAAACACCTTACTACTGTCACAGCCCTGCATGGTCAACAGTATGACTTCGCCCTCAGACCTTGAGTTGCTGCTTTTAGTCTCACCATTCTCTAATCGACCTGCCTGGCATGGTAGAACCTGCAGGAACATATGTTCCAGCCAATATAGCTCGGTTCGGTCATCACGATAGGCAAGCCCAATCACCACGTCAAGATAGTCGCTACGGTTGGGACTCATTATTATAGGCAATAAGTAGATTGTAGAATTTAATTATATTTATTTCGTCTATGAATGTGAGATGTATTACTTTTATTGAATAAAGTAGGTGAATAATCATAAAAAACTACCTGAAGAACTGTTTTAGACCAATCAACTGGTAATTTCTTCTCTTCTTGATAATGTTTATTGATATAGTCATTAACTTGTGACCAGCTCCAAACTGTGTTGTTTTTTATTTCTGCATAGGCTGGATCCTTTTTTTGAACAAACTGATAAATTGAGTAAAAAAAAGTTAATGAAACAACATCATATTATTATTCTATTCATTAAAGTTATTTTCCTATGGATTGATTAAAAAAACAGAAGATAGTAGTATAATCCAAATGACATGCTGTTAGCTAATAACATGCAAAATAAAGATATCACTTTCCAGCAGACTCACATCAGCCAGTGAGTATTTTGATAACCAGAATTTACTAAACAGTTATTTAATACTTATGTTGAACTTTCATCAATAGACACAATTGAACTATTGTTTTGTGGAGTTTATCATGACGTAAGCAGAGTATTGAACCTGATAGTGTTAGATGATAATCGTACTATCTCATAAATTGTATAGAGTTATGAATTCGAAGTATAAAGTTGTGGTCTCAATAATTAACAATTTTAGGCTACTCGTGATTTCTGAATACTCTAATCTAGACAACTAAGAAGTTTTTAACGAAGAAGAAAGTGGTTTACAATTATTGTGAGCTTTCGAAAGTCCTTCAGCAGTTTTTAATTAAGAAAACTATTTCTAAACTAAACGATTAGATCATACATTATGTAGTTCCTTCCGATGTTTCCTGAATTTTTTATTTATGCAGCAGTTTAAAGTATATCACTATCCAGAATAATTGTTTTAGTTCTAATGCCTGGATTACAAGAGAGACAAATATGGTTAGGTTTTAATTTTGGATATATTAAAATCAATATTTATCAATGTAAAACTTATTTACTTTTCATCAACTTACCTGATTAGTCAAGTGTGTAATAAGATTTTGATCTTGATTTGAATACGGCTTAGCCGAACGTCGAATATAACCAGGATGATAGAACACTAAATAAGGCATTGTACAGGCTATAAGAACATAACATCGTATATCAAATTTACAACCATCAAGTAATAATGGATTGATGATGTATCTGAAATATATTTTAAAATAAACGTATAAACAGACAGGTAGTATCTTGCTCAATATTGAATTCTTTTTTTACTACAGTATTACACTGTTTCAAATGTCAGTCAACTTAGTATAATATTATGTATTGTAACTTGCCAGGAATGAATAATTATATAGCTCGTAAACAAGCAACAAGTGTGTCAATACGTATAGATTTAAGCATGGCTGGGATTTTTCAACAAAACATAAATCTTTTTGTACCCTGTTCTGTTGTTATTATCGTCAAACAAACAATGACAATCACTTAACACTCATTAGAATATTTGAATAAAAATTGAAAACCATTTAAGCTGAGTAAAAGTCATATTCATATTATAATACTTGGCCGTTACAAAAATAGCATGTGGCATTGGCATACAACTAATTAAAAATGAGATACGATGTTTTATCAAGTTCATTAACCGATCAAAGTCAGACAATCACTAGAGGCCTCGAAGTGGTTAAAACATGTTACTTGTAAACCCTGAACACAACTTTTGGAAAAAATGAAATACAAATAGTCTTAGGGCAGTACTGATTTAAGCAACAAATATCTAGAATAATTTAGTTTACATAAATAACACAATGTTGCTGATTACAACAGGTTCTGTTATGCCGTTTGAAACAAATTTCACACTGAGGCAATCTTTGTTATTATTATTATTATTATTATTATTATTAGTAGTAGTAGTAGTAGTAGTAGTAGTAGTAGTACTATGAGTCATACAGCGCACATAAAATAGCCGATAATTATTATCTCAAACTTGAAATCCCTTAAATGATATTCATGGTAGTTGGACAAACTGTTTTCAATAATTATCAAATCAAGACAGCAAGAACCACAAGATTTTTAAAATAACATGAATTCATTCTAGTCCACGGCTTCTCGTCAGCTTCACACAGCCTAAAATTATAATTATTAATATACCTATTAACAAATGTTTAATATACATTTCTCTGTAAAATTTAGATAAATGTTCGAAACACAACCGAAATAATAATAATCAGTGGAATAGTACGCAAAGTATATGAATAAACATTGTTAAGATAGATGTGTATTTGTATGATGGAATCAGTTATGAAGAGTAGAACAGGTGTTATAATTATCAGTAACCATAATAAAGATAAAGAGGCTTATGTAAGAGTAGTGAAATCAATACTTAATTGCACAACCGCTGAACATAGCAACAAACGAAATCAAATAAATGTGCGAACATCAGTAGGACTAAATAAGAAACAAATATTAAACAGCGAATAAAGGGAGGGGTTTAAAAATTAATAATGGTTATTTGATTAACACTCGGTTACCATGGAAAAAAATGACTAATTGTACTTTTCTTGTGTAACGTCTTATACCGATTGCCTCAACAAAATCGAACAAAAATGGTATTGTTTGTTTGTTAATTGTTCCAAAGACATTACTAATATCCTCTTCATTTCCACTATCCAAAAAATTCCTGCTAATCACACTTGTGAAGATTTTACTCCCTTTTAAGCACAGGTTCTTAGAAACATGCTCAGAAAACCTAGTAGAAATCGTTCTGTTTATCTTTCATATATATTTAACACCTCACATACATGTAAATTCATAGATCCAGATGGAATTGACACCAGATGATTATTGATCTACTTCTGAATAAACTCTGATGTAGACTTGTGTAGAACAGGGAAATGAGCAGTAGGTTTGGTGTTTATTGCAAAAAATTAGTGTTTATAGAATACGCGTAAATAGCCTTCGACCATCAATTTGCATCCGGGATTGTGTTTTATCATGCGAACTGTCTTCTCTTTTGATCTTCAAATGTTCTACCTACTTTGTGCTTTTGACATACTGAAACTCTTCTCTCCGTCTGAAGACTGTGACAGCTACTAAGCCATGTTCCATTACACACTACTTGTAAGCGATCTTGTGAGTAGCGTCGACCATACTAGTTCTGATAATAGTTACGTATTCATATCGATGCAAAATACTAAGCAAATAAATATATTTATACATATTATATTCAATTTATCTCCAAATTGAAATACTAACGCTTTTCGTTTTATATCAACTCATTTTACCAGATTTTTCGACTATTGATGTTATTTCAATTAAAACTAAACACTTTTGAGACTAAATTAATTACAATAATTATCATTAGTAATCAGCAGTTAAGACATTTTCCATTATCTCTCTACAGAGGTTAAATTATATCGTTTCAATATAAGTTTACCCTTGTTCTTTTGATTTAATAGTTAGCTAATAAGAAATAAAATACGTTCCATATCGAACACAGTGAATTACAGAAATATATTATATATAATTATCTTATATTATTGTATATAATTAACACAGTACACTTAGGCTTATTTTTCGAATGCTACAAGTGTTTGTGAGTAGTTTATACCTCATAATGTTGAAATAGTTTAAGTGTAAACTATCAGGTAAGTAATTTTCGAAACTCACCGCTTACTATTTAATAATTCAAGTAACTAACTCGATATCTAAATCTAAATGTTAATCTTAATATATTACTTAAACTGTATGATGTAATCACTTGCCCAAGTAAATAATTCATACAAATTTCCAATGTATAACATTCCAATAAACTATTTTTTCCAACATTTACAAGAGATTATAAAGGTTATTAGCAAAATGACTTACTTTCAACTCTTATTAAATTAAGCAGGAAATGATTCTTTAAAGAAAAAGTATACACGTAGTCATAAATCAGTAGATCTGTTCTATGATTAAATAAATTAAATTATGATTTATTCCAACATCTGCAGCTTCTTTAAAGGAGAAAAGTAAAACCCTACTACTTCACATTAAATTAAAACGAAAGATAATTGAATCAGAGATAATTTTATAATCAAACAATAAAAATTAAAAATAAAATTACCTTTGAATTATTCTTGGTAAAAGTCCGGATGGTTGATTACGTGCTTCATTATCTCGATTTTGTAAATGTATTTTAAACTCCTCAATATCTCTTACTAAAAAAATACCTTTGCCTTGATTTTGACCAATTGGCTTACAAATCCACATATGTGGTGCTTCATCATCTTTAAAGACAAGAACATTTGCAGATGAAAACAATTCTTTATTATATTTAAATGTAGTATTTATGATAATCTCAAATTAACTGAAGAATAGATGAGAATTAGGAGAGTTTAATATCTGTTTAAAACTTTTTTACGATTCATTCATATGACTCTACAAATAATAGAATCGAAGTCCTTCAAGGATTGATCTTCAATTTTTCTTGGCTTTTTATTACATTTTTAATTACGTGCTAATGTAGTGAATAAGAAAACGAGTGGAGACAATTGAATGTAATTGACACGAAATTACAGAGCATCTCACTGAAATCTGAGAACCATATAGTAAATAGTTAATTTGCGAAATATCAGTCCACTATCTCAGATTTCATTGTTTATGCATTTCATATTAATTACGTTCCGTTTTCCTCCTTTCCTTATCGATCTTCTACTGAAATACATTTTATACCTGACCACCGTTATATACTACTTATATGGATGTAAGTAACCCACACCACACTAAATGCAAATTACTTTGTAGCTGTATAGATTATCTTAAAGTTATCTTAGTTGAAATCATATTTCTGAACAATTCATAATAGACTTCTTTTAAAATTACTGTATCCAATTTAGTTGTAAAATAATACATAGATAATTTCCTCAATAATTTCTGTTCTCTTATGAATGCTGTAAATAATAAACATTATTTTGTTCAAAACGATTGATGACGTAATGTTCAAACGTACCTATTTTATTGTTATCGATTAGTTGTATTGAAAACGAAATTAGGTTTTCTGATAGTTGTTAATATGTCTTGTTGATAAATATTAGAAATATGAAACTTTACTTCTAATTACTTGCATTATCGCACTCAAATTGAAAAAGATAAAGGTTAATTTTATCTTCATCAATTGTTAACATAAGTATCTTCACTAAGGCCTATAAGTAGTAATATGGTGATCAATTATATCAAAATGGCGGTTTGTAGTAATTAATTGGCTGAATTCATGAGTCGACCTAAGCCAGACCACCATGGAAAACCTGGAAGCAATGGATGGCTGTTTCGTTCTACTATAGGACTCCTCAACAGTGCACATCCACGATTCCGCAAGCAAAACTCGAACCCAAAACCTATATATTGTACTAATTGTAAGTTATCATTTTTACTAAAGATGTTCTCAATAATTAATAGCCAATTAATTATAAGTAATAAAATGAATAAAAGGTGATTTCAGTAAGTAATAAAATTTATAATAAAGTTAAGTTTCATCTAAAGCTTTTGAAGATAATTCAAACTACTGCTTACATAACATGCTAACTAGTAAACAAACACAGATTACACTTTTATATACTATGGATATCATTAAAGTAAATCTATTAGTCTCTAAACAGACAAGAACAGATGTTTATGTGCTGTCGAAAATTTAATAAGAAACTATCCATGTTCCGATTGATCAGGGTGAAAGTGTGATATATGAAAAGATGTACAATTCAAGATGATATATATAATGGTTATGAGTATGAGCAGTTTAAAATTGATTTTTCAAAGATTTTGAAATGAATTAAAAGATTAAAAAATAGGAAACCTATTCTTATAATGTTGGAACGTTGAACTTGATAATTAATCTTCATGGATTCATACCCAGCCTCTTGTACCGCACCTGATTTTTAAAAACTTATGCTATTCTTAATTTGCTACTAACTACTGCCGTCGTCGAGCATTTTACATAACAAGGTAAGCATGTTCCATCAAAAACAAACTAATTACTGCTAAGGATGAACGTTAATGAAAAGACATTCACCGATAGAAATTTATAAAGCTTTTTATATAGGTAGTCACTTCTACATTTGGTAAACATCAAACTGACTAGCCAAAATGTTTTAGAAAGTGAATCTGAACCAAATATCTCTAAATCAAATAGCTCGTTTTAGAATTTGAATCAGGTAAATTTTAGTGGTAGATGTGTACTAAGTTTCGGTAATTTTATAAATCATTTGATCGGATCACGAAATACATTTTTCATAGTTACATCAAAAAGCTTACTTCATAGTCTTATATGCACCATCCAGCTTCATTACACAATTTTATAAAATATTAAACAGTCATACACATAAATAAAACTGTTTTCTTACTTTCTTGTAATTTAAAATAAGCTTCTCGTTCCTTTGGATCATCAACAATAAATGTTTTGGGAAAGAAATCATCCATCACCATAATAGGTAATCGTCCAAACCTATTTTGATATCGTCTTTCATAATCACGAAGACTTATTAATAATCCAAGTTTATTTGTAAGCAATCCACAATTCGGTATATGGTTCACCTTAATAAGATGACAAAAGTAATTGAATTCTTAAAAATTATTTCATCTTCATCAAGTTAAATGTAAATATTATTAATTTCAAAATATATTGAATACTGAATATGCAATTGACTCAGCTTGATGACTTCATAAATAGAAGTGATCATAAAAAAATGATTTGACTTTCCCTTGAAAAATGTGTTTAACTTCAAAGATATTTTAAATATATTACATGACAATCTTTGGGTTAAGTTGTATTTCATAGAGAAACCTATATACTCATAAAGTGTAACCATTTCGGTATTGTCGATGTGTTCATGAATATCATAGCCGTACTCCAGATTTTATAGCGAGTGATTTTATAACAATTCAGTCACTTTGGTAAGTGAAAGGAAGATGAAAAGAAGGAGAAACCTTTTTCAAAACCTTAAACGTATCATTAAATTATCTCAGTGCCAAAGTTTGATGATTGAATGATGATTGAATTCATTCCATTCTGTGAAAATATGAGTACTAACAGGTTCTGATGGTCATTACGAAAGCTGGTTCACGATAACAACTCATACCCCTATGGACCAAATTAATTCTATTATCTTCAATATAAATAGACAAATGTATTTCTAACTGAAGGAGGAAAATACCATCTTCATGGGAACCTAATTCACAAAATATAGTTAGTTTAATAACATAATTGCTCCTATAATTATATGTATACGTGATCTTAACTAAAATATTTATTCACATTTTAATTTACTCACAAAAACTCACAAGTTGTTCACCTTCTTTAAATATCCCATAATTAATTTGAATACTGTTCTCCGTCCAACGTAGTGTATAATCTTCATGTCGATCAAATGTACGTTTCCAGCCTAATTCAGTCATAACTGTATCAATTCTATAAATAAGATTATTGAAGTAAATAAAAAGGCGCTTGCTTAAATATGAAATATAGATTGATGTAATACATGTAAACAACTGTAAATAATATAGCAGTACATACAAGTACATTGGAACGTAAACTATTGGAAATAAACCAAATATTTCAGTAAATAAATACTTCCTTTCTCATGCTTTTATTTTAAAATTTTGTACAGTCATTTCACTGGTTATTACTTCATACATCTTATTGTTCTTATCATGTTTACATCATTCTGTTGAATATAAATGAATAATAACTATACAGTACTTAGTAACTGTGTTTTAAAACACAGTTACTTCATTACATAATCATCTAATGTGTTTTAATTCCATGAGTTCTAATCACTATTTCTATGTTATGAAACCTTCCCTCCCGAACTATATATATTCGAAACAAAATTTTTATAACCTCATTATCTCTAACAGCATCTTTGCTACATCATGTTACTTATATTCATCCTTCATCACCCTCTTATGTCTAAGTATGTCAATATCTGTAATAACGTTGAATTTCAAATATTTTAGGTTGTAAGCAGCTGATGAGAACCTAACGAAATAAAATGAATTCATATTCTGCACCAACCTTTGTTCTTGCTCTCTTTAAAACAGACTTTTACCTGACAAATTCGTTACAGGAAGAAAAGAGTAGAATATACATTAAACAATCATCGAAATACGTTTTGACTCAATGCTACTTTGATTTTCAGATAGTTAATGTACCAATGCATTAAATTACACTGTATTACATCTGTTAATGTCAGTTTATTCATTCTCCCTTCTTCAATAATCAAAAATAAGTTAGTTTTTTGAAGAATTATTAAAATTCTTTTCAAAAATGTTTTGTCTATAGTAAGTATCGACTATATATTAATATCATCACCTTCATCATCATCATCTATCAAGCTGTCTAGAAGTAATATGTTGAAGTGATTTCTTGTTGATATGCATAAAAATAAGGGAGAATGAAGTTTTGATATTCTTATTTCATCGCCTATTTTGCTTGTAGTAAGTTAACATCATAAAGCGAATTAAGCTATTTTTCATTAGTGAACAGATTCAAGATTATTCAAGTTTTTTTTTAATATTTACTCATCCTACAAATGATAAATGATAAAAGGAAATATAAATGAAAGTGATGTAAGAAAGTTGATCAAGGCATTAATTTTGCATTAAATGTGGAATTTTTTGATCAAAAGTAAGTACTTCATTTACTATAATTAAGATAATGATTGTTCGTTGTTCATTTATTCCTTTTTTGATTAAATGGACAATTACGTAACTCATTTCAACGCTGTATTTTGTTTTGGTGTTATGATTTTAAAAAATGTTAGAGGTAATGTGATTTGTTTGTCTTTTTATATATACAAAAGGGTTTATTATATAGTTCAGCTTAGTAACCAAGTGATTTGATTTTAAACTAATTATTTAAAACTTTAAAAGCAATTTCTGAATAACAAATGCAGAAAGTGATGTGTTGTATGAAGAGAGGAATGAACTGTTAAATTTATCCTGTTGACTAGAATGGGCACTTTTATTCCGTACTATTTTATTATCCTTTCACTAAAAAAACATAGATTTGTAGGACCAGTGAAATGTCACTGAGTCCTAGCCGAATCATCCGGCAGTTGGGTTACTGAATATTGATCCCCACCAAGGTCAAGGGTAGCCAACATGCATCGGTTAATCGTACGCCATGGACTGGCCCATGCGGTGGTGATCGCACTTTCACTTGTATCTACTCTAGCTAATACATTTCTGTAATAACGTCCTTTGTGTTATACGTTCTTCAAAACTGCCATAGTACCTTGATACATCGAATGGGTAAACCACGTTAGGTGCTGACCGCGAAGTGTGACTTCCACGTTAGCTTTTGGTCACACCATTCCTGTCTAAATTGAGTATCCCCCCAATCATTCGACATAGATCATCTACGTTAGTGATTTACAGGTTTATCAGTATAATATAAATATCACTAAATTATGATGTGAAGAAACAAATGATCAGTCTAAGAAATCTCATACAGATATATCAGATCAATAACTTTTAAGTATGTTAACTGACTTTATTGAGAATAATGAATAATGAATGAAGTCAAGACACGCATTGCTATGATTATTTCAACTTGTTTGTAATAAGATTCATTCATTTATTAAAAAGTATATTATTACTAAGTTTAGCTTCAAAGATGTCTAGCCGTTTGAACATATCAAAATGATCAAGAGAATAAACGTATTTTAGCCCATATCATTAACGATAATAATCCAATCTCTTTAAACAGATAATATTGTACTGGTATCTGTTATCGAAGGTAGATAAATGCAACTCAATGTATGAGTGTTTTTCAGTGTACTTACTTTATGTTTTTATAAGCAAATATTCAAATTTCGGTCTGAAAATCATTTTCATTGGAACTTTATAATCCAATAATAACACTAAACTGTACAACTTCATTATGAGTCAACAAATACTATAAATCCTCATTCTGTAATTACACTTATTATTCTAATCATACTATTATACTTTATCAAAGCTAAAATAATGATTACATTACTCCCAAATGCCATTGTACGGTTGAAAGTGGAGAGAGCTAACTCTCCCTTTCGAAATGCCCTCATATGGCTACATGCATACAACCACTGCCAGGGAATTCCTACTCACATCTTTCTCGCAGCATTACTGCTGTTTATGAAATCGAGAGGACGAAAAGCGAAGATCCGGTGCTTTAACCGTGTTGGTGGACACAAAGAGTCCACCTGGGGGAGTTGAAAAACCCTGATTCCAAGCCAATGGTGCACATGAGCTCCAGAATTCTGAAGGAACAAATGGCGTGTGAACCAATCGTTGGTCACTGGCTACCATTGAACCACATCTCCTGACGTTTCTCCACCACCTTGTGGATCACACCTTTAGGTCAAAGGCTCCGGTTATGCCCCCCAAAGGAAACCACCTGGTTCGTCTAAGGCACACGGGTAGTATCCCAGCCCTCACACAAATTGAATGATTTATGTGGTGCATATCTGTTCGGTGCCTCCTTGTACCAATGCTTATGTGCTTAAATAAATAAATAATAAAATGTTTACTAGTTCGTATTTTCAAATGACTATTTCCATAATAAATCTGCATATTTTATAAAGAAATTAATTGAAATAAAGTTGAATACCAACTTTTAGATAATAAACCTTAAGTAGTAGACGTATAACCTTAGAAAAAGTACTTTTAATCAGTTGTTATATATAATATTTATAAAAATCCACGTGATTTGAAATATTTCCTACATGATCACCTGAATAGTGATGGATTGACTTCTTTTATTACAAATTTCTTTTAATGTCTATTATTCAATTAATGAACAAGCAAAACAATTTATAACGAATTAATTTTCTATCTAATGTAACCAGTTTATAATAATTTTACCTGGAATTAATAAACATAAAAAAGTGGTCACAATGATACTGATCGATACTGTGTTTATCTTTCTCTGAATCCTAAGATTTAATACCATTCTACACTTTTGATTCATTAATTTCATTTGTTTGTTTTCAAATAAACTACTGTAATGCACGAGAACACCAGTGGGGATAAGTAAGTGTGCATAAGTACAACATTATCGAATATCTACGTGAAATCTGAGAAGCGTATAGTAAATACTTCATCTGCAATTTTCGCGGACTTGACTGTTCCTTCGTTTTCACACCGATCACTTCATGTCCTCGTTCTCTTCCCTTCGATTTTCTCAACTATCTGCTGCTAAGCACTTCACTTTTGATTGGTGATACATATTACTTGAATTTGTTGACATCAGTAGCACACATCACACTACAAGTGTTGAGTTTTAGTTAATATTTAGACTTTTTAACTTCTTATCTAGCTGTGTAAGACATTTTTCTCTAATCCACCTGAAATTTAGTTTCCACATTCCTCTTGCGGTCCATCACTTTGCTCTTCTACATTCGTTCTCCTTAGGGCATTTTCGAGATGAATTCACGAGCATTCGAAATGAGAGTCAGCTTTGTGTGATCAATGTTCTGCCGTCCCTCTGAAACTGATTTATGTGTCTTATACACGTTCAGACATTTCTCCGGACTATTTGCACTACAATTCCGATCCGACGTTCTATAACACCTGGTCCTCACTTCCTATTACCTTGATACGGTTTGGAAAGAACCCATTCTCCCACCCGGAAGATATGAGTGACCAAACGATTTTCCTTACGAAGATACACTCAGCTGATGACTTTCTTTCTGGTACTACCAGATCGGGGGTAGCTCTGTATGACAATAGGAATTTACTAATCTCTTGTTATGGGGTAACTCCTCCTCCCTTTTTAGGCTTTTTGCATTCCTATCATTCATCTGTGAACACTTGTCTATGTTTCTCCAAAACAAGTTTCCTGAGATTCTTCTCTACTGGTTTCTTGGTTCTCATGCAACTGCAAATGTGGTTACTGCAATGTTTGATAGCTGTAGTGTTTCTGTTAGATCTAGGCCACGTAAATCTTGTCCTGGATTCTCTGTGAGATATAATGTTGCATTTCTTTGAAACTGTACAGTATACCTCTCTAAAAACATTTAATTTCCTCCAGATGCACTTTGAGCTAAATGGGTTGTTGGGAGCACCTGAGGTTTTCCACTATGCTTCCAGGTTCTTCGGCTCACTTCAGAGTTACTGAAAGCCATATCCTTTAGCTCAAAAACAACTGATTTCTAAACTTCGAAGGTAAAAAATATATATTATTCTTACTTCAATTTACGCAATAAAATTTATTATTATATAAAAAATACATGTAAAATTAACGGTTTTTATATGATGCTTAATTTAAAATTAGTTAGCTATTGTGTTGGTCACGAGATTTTGTTTTGGCTTCAATCACTAATTGGATTGTTGTTGCCCACAGCTAAAAAGATTTCTAAGCAAGAAAGAAGCAGTTGTCCAGTGCTATCGTTGTTTCTTCATCTATTTTGTTAGTCTTGGATGAAAAATGATCTCTTAAATGTACATTGACGTAACAAATTTTTTTATTTTATGCAAATTTGAATACAATTTGGTTGTCATAAGAATTATTTTCCAACTACTTTCATATATGTGAGATAAAATGCTTATGTAACCACGGAAAGAATTAATGTACTACAAATCATAAACTTTGATTGTGTTTTTGAATTGACACTGTTACTAAGCGAAGTTAATATACTATAAAGGTGAAATACTGATAGACTTTATACATTGACTAAGTTACATAGAACTCAACTTGGAAAAATCTACGAACAGTTAAGAACGTATTTTACAAATTTTAATTAATCTATTGGCTTAGTAAAAAAATTCTTTGACATTGATCGATCGATATTTTTTTGAACGGTTTTGTTTAACTTGACATTACTGCTATAACTTAACTAATACACAGATTATCGATAGTAACGTAAATTATCCACTAATTCAACAGTTAGAATAAATAAAAGACATTTTTTTCTTAAGTTCTTCAAATTTATTTCACTCTAAAAGTGGTTTCTTTTTTTAGAAGTATTAGTCAATAACCGTGAGATTGATTTATTTGCTAAGGACGTAAATATGAGTAAACAAAAAACTTGGATATTTGGATAGGAACCTAGATAAATTCTGTTAGACGTGATTTATAACATACTGAATAACTGATGAATAAATATATATGCACTTTAAAAACTGGATAAACAAAGAATGGTATTAAATGCAATTGTAGTTTTTAACTCGATGGTTCCAGAGTGCATAATGGCATCAACAGTTTTCTTTATTATTATGGATATTATCCTAATGACTGTAGAACGAAACAGTATACAATGATGCTTCCCTGAGACGCTGATAATTACATAGAAAATTAATGGGAGCTAGGAACATCAAATATGTTTTTCTTTGTGAAAGATAAACGTAATTACAAAAGACATTAGATGGTTAGTATATGAAATAGTTTAAAGAATGAAAACGCATATACAAATGTGATCGATTTTATAGTCTGTCTAGAAATGTTGTACTTATATCTGAAGCCATAGACCCCGTTGAAATAACCTACACCAACATTCATTTTCAATATGAACCCATAATTTCTATCTAATGAGGCTCATAGAATAGAATCATTAAACAATGCCTCAGGATATTCAGCATGTATATAAAACCATCTCAGTAGATGAAAGCCAATAAACTCAATATCTCATAAAATCAACCACCCTGTCATGTTAGAATTTACAGAAATAAATACTTTTGTCATCATAACTTAAGTTTGTCATTGAAATCTAATAATTAAATTTGAGTCAATTGAAGCCAGACCACCATGAAAAACCTGAGATCACTGGGCTGCCATGTCATGCTAGTATGAGACTCCTCAGCAATGTGCACCCACGATCCCGCTCCACGAGATTCGAACCGAGGACTCGTGACTAATGGAGTTCAACCGGATCTGTTGTGAGATAGTAACTCACTGAAGACAATCATGGACAGTGGCGTAATTTTGTGGATTGGTTGAAGATAGACATTAACATCGTTGGATGCCGGCTTAGTAGTCAAAGGTTTAGCGTTCGCGCATGAGACTGATAGACACTGGGTTCGAGCCTCTTGAGGTTGGATCGTAGACGCACACTGCTGGGGAGTCTCATACTAGGATGACACGGTCGTCCAGTGCTTGCAGGTTTTCCATGGTGGTCTAGCTTCAATCGACCCATGAATTCAATTATTAAATTAATACAATCTTCACAAAACCCTCTCTCATTTGTTATTGAAATTATAAAACAACATCTGTTAATCAAAATTTCGTGCAGCTAATATAAATTCTATGAAAACCCTTAGAAGTACACATTTATATGGGTAACCTATGAGCCTCAAATTATGTATTAATATTATTGATATGAAGCAATTATTAATCAAGTTATTATTTACCCTTTCATATCAAATCACCCTCAGGTTAAAGATTTATCAAATTGTTTTCTCAGTTAAGTTCTTCATTCAAAATCAAATAAACAAAAGCATTATCTTCCTTTTTATTTTATTGTAAGAATCTATCATTAATACATTATAATTTCTTTTGTTTAATATATAGCAGTAATAATAAAACTTTTGTTTCCATATACCTAGTTCATGCACACACACACACACATAAATCTGATAATTTTTTTCAGTACAGAATCATCAACTTTCATCAATGTATATAGTTTAATCTTATATAAAATGAAAACAATGTAAAACTTTCTAATTCAACTTTACGGTATCGTGATATCTTGTGATGCACAGTCAAAAGTATGGATAAGTTAGTCAGAAATTAACATTACTTTTACAGTTTCGAATAGTACACCAAATACTATTTGCTTAAATGTATGGTCAAATTCTACACTGATTTGTTCCTTGATATTGAAATCATTTTAATGTTTAACAATACAAAAATGATAATATTTGCAGAATAATATAAATTCACTGAATTTCGTTGTCGTCTAATCAACTACATATAAGCTAATAAGTTTAGTTGAATTTGAACGAAAACCGAACTGTCGATCAATAACGAATGCATGGACGGCTGTCCAATGCTTCCAAGTTTTCAATGGTGGTCAAACATTGATCGATTCATGGTCTCAATCGAAAACTTAACAATTTCCACGATTTCATATTATATTAACAAATACGCTGTTTTCAATGTAAAAGAATTTGGTATTCACAGTTTTAACAGAGTTTTTGAAATGTTTATAGTGATAGCTCTAGAAGTATTTATTACAATATTGTGTTGTGACATAACAAAAAATCAGGTATTTGATCTTTTTAAATACAAAAGTATTTAAGCCTTAGAACTGCCATAACATCTACGGTCACTGAAAAAATAGAGTTTTACTGAATAATGATCACTTTAAATGTGTTCGTTATGTTGGCTTTATGCTCGTTGTCTAGTAGACGGCGAGTAAGCAAACTACGAAAGCTGTTTAATTATTATTGCTTTAATTATAATTATGGAGAGAATCAATTGAAATTGATTTAAACACTTCTTATTCAGAAAGTTAAACAAAATGTCAAATTAGTTTCACTTAATCGACTCGTTGATTACTGAGGCAAAAATAAAAGGGACATAATCAGTACTTACTGGATATCGATTTCTCATATAAGAAGCCGTTAAGGTAGTTGACTTTTTACTCTTTTCCCTTTTTTATCGCTTTGTATCTTAACAAGCCGTAATCCTGCCTACATATAACATTATTTTGAATCTTTTAAGACCGATCATAAACAGAGTCATCACTCAAAGATTTTGAAAAACACTGTTTAATTAAATTAAATCATGCTTCTTTTTTATCTGATGGGTAGCGGCCGAAACTCTCTTTCAGTAAAAATGTTATAACATGTATTTGTGAAATGAAAATATTAGATCACCATAGTGATAAGTATTCCAATGGTTAACGAAGACCAACTAACGTTGTTATATTCATTGGATAAGACAAGTTTTTATAAACTTATTAATACAGGCTTTGGAATATTACCAAATTTATGGTCAAGATTAATTTACCACTGTTCATCACATTAGACGATAATTAGATATTAGGCTACTTCAGCAACACTGTTTGTGTTTTTCATTTCCAAACAGTAACTGAACTCCAACTAGAGGTGAAACCCATTATTTAATCTATACTCTCAGTATATCTTAATTTTATAAGGGTCAGGCAATAAAATTTTACAAATCGAATAGCTGTAAACCATAAATCATCATTATAATGAAGTTAAAACTGAAAACAAACTACGCTATACCGCAAATCAAACCAGCAGTTTCTAAGCAGCCAGTCACACACCCTAATAAATAGGGATAAAAGAATAAAGTCTAAATAGTTCAACCAGTCAGGTTTTCATTCATTTTGAGTCCAAACTATTGTCTATCTAGTAGACTAATTACTCGTTGTAAACATTTATTGAACCTAATTAATCCATTAGTATAACTAAATAAATAGGACGAAAATAACAATCTCACTTTCCATAAAATAAGTAACAATACATTTCTTCATAATAATAGTGAAGTTGTTTAAATCATATTTTTTATATTGACGAGGAGAACACAGTATCAAGATATAAACTTCCACTTAGAACATCCTTTCAGTGCTAAGATCTCGCTAGCCTTAAATCTTTTTAGAAGAGCTAACAAGATCATCACATCAGAAGAAGACAAACGAAAAGAACAAAAGAACGTAATTAGTATATTACAATCTAATAATTTTCCTATGAAGATTATCAGAAGTATATTAAAACAAAACGGTTTAGAGCGTTATAATAGCAATTCGAATGATATGCCATGGATTGGTACTGTAGTTTTACCATGCCGTTATGGCACAACAGAAGAAATCCAAAGAATCTCGAAACAACACAGAATTTAAGTATATTACAAAACAACGAACACA
Organism: Schistosoma spindalis; assembly: GCA_946903255.1. Taxonomy (NCBI): domain Eukaryota; kingdom Metazoa; phylum Platyhelminthes; class Trematoda; order Strigeidida; family Schistosomatidae; genus Schistosoma; species Schistosoma spindalis. The sequence goes on along the minus strand of OX336420.1, from coordinate 34,748,655 downwards.
CTTCGTGATACTTTAGTTCGCTTAAAAGACAAAATCCCTTTCATGTCCACACAGAACTGCGTCCACAAATTAGGTTGTATCGATTGTGATGCCTTTTACATTGGAGAGTTATCTCGAGAAATATTGACCAGAACCAAAGAACATATTAGGTACACAAAGAAACCTCCTAACAACCCTGTAGAATTGGATATACTTCGAATTAAATCGGCAATAGTAGTTCATACCATTTTCAACGGCCACCAAATTGATCTCAAAAATATCAAAATGGCGAGACTCTAATTAAGGGACGACCTTTGAACGAATCTTAAGTGACCTTGAGAATATTAGCCAATCAGAAGACAGTTAGTATAAAGTAAAAATATATTAGAAGAAACTAAAGAATTACAGTGCATATACTTCTTTTATATGATTTAAAAACTTGTTAAGATTTGATAAAGGCTCAGATGTTTTAAAATCATATTGCATACGGTATAAAAACTCATCCATATGGCTCCATAATAGTCGACCTCTGGAGCCGTGATATGGTCTTAAAAATTCCTTTAATCGTGACCACATGGCTTCAATGTTGTTCGTATGAACGCCGGTTGTTGGGTCAACGAAATTACGTTTGTGGACTACTACGTGGTGGTCGTATCCAAGTCTTTGAAGACATCTATATGCTCTCCAGTCATCCGTATATATCGTGGTACCAGGCAGCACATATTCCTGTTTGATTGGTATTATTGTTCTTGCTTAACGGTTTGTGACTTTCTGGAAATGTCCCTTACGACTTGATCTATCATAAATACCAAGTACCTGTTAAGCATATTCACGAAAATGCTACTTACCCAATCTTCTTTCACACTACGTCCCCTGTTATATTTTCTCTTTCTCACAACCGTTTCATCTATCTCTACGATAAGTCCTACTCCTCTAAATAATTGGTGTCTGCTAGTCATTTTAGCTGCGCATATATCACGGCAGTATTCATACCACTAGACTGCTGAGGTTTCGGTAACATCTGCAAAAGCCGCAGCCAGTGTCACTTGTGTCTTTATAACCCAATTAGCAAATATTATCATGGTTTGTCTCAATCTCAGTAGCGATCGAGCAAAGAAAGTCCCTGTTCTAGCGGACTTTTTCCTCCAACATGAAGGACAACGGAACATAATCTCGCCGTGGTGGTCTTCAAACTTTATTGTAGTCATTTCAGAACCGCAGTGACACATACAAGAACTTCATAGTAGTCCCATCTCTTGTAGCCTTTCAATAATAACCTCATCTCTAAAATCCGCCGTAAACCGATCGTATGTCAGCATCATGCGTTAAACTTGGCTCCGTGACCTTCAAATGGCTCAAACGCTTCTGATTGGCTCGTCCCTAAATTAGAGTCTCGCACACTATCATCTTACAAATTAAACTCTACCCTTTCTCACCATAAATGTCACACAACAATTTTTCATCCTTAAACAGTACACATGTACATACGCACAAATTTCACACACATACATATCACTTATGAATCACCTTGACCGAAATGACATGACATTAACTTGTTCAGACCTGTTTTTGATTGATCACATATTATTCTTATTGTTCCGTTGTACTATTTAAACTTGGATTAGTTTTATACGAATATTCGTAACACAGAATATCAATAATTAATCTAACACATACATACATACTTACACACTCACACACACACTAGATGTTGTTACAGGTAATTATTTCCATGTAGTTGAATCTTTTTCAAATGGAATTGAAGTTAACTGACTCATTATATCCCATGTTACAAAAATGAACTTCCAAATTTGATTGGTTTAACAAAGTACAGTTATGATTGTTAAAAAGCTATATAATTCTTTGATGATTTTGATTTTGATTATTACCCTGAAGAAGTCCAGACAAGTTAGCTGGACGAAACGTTGGAATTATTTAAAATTTCAATCGCTGAGATTATTTCAAATATAATTTATAATTGGATTAGTTTTAGTTTGGTTATTTATTCTCTGAAGAAGTGACTTACACTAAGTCACGAAACGTCAGAAAATCTAATTTTTCTACTCATTGGGATATCACAAATATATTATTTATTTTTATCAGAAGGGATTGTGTGGAGATTTTAGAAATTTCACTGGTTGAAATCATGAATCCATTGAAGCTAGACCACCATGGAAAACCTGGAAGCACTGGACGGCCGTTTCGTCCTAGTATGGGACTCCTCAGCAGTGCGCATCCACGATCCCGCTCCTCGCGAGATTCGAACCCAGGACCTATCAGTCTCGCGCCAGGCGCTTAACCAACTAGACCACTGAGCCGGCATCCAACCGTGTTAATGTCTAACTTCAACCAATCCACGAAGTTGCACCACCGTACACCATTGTCTTCAGTGAGCTGATATCTCACAACAGACCTGGTTGAACTCCACTGGTAACGGCTTCTCACTAGAACTTCAGGAGTATCTATTTTGAAGTCAGTCACTAGTGAGCAGATGATTATTATTATCAGAAGGGATTGTATGGAGATTTTAGAAATTTCACTGGTTGAAATCATGAATCCATTGAAGCTAGACCACCATGGAAAACCTGGAAGCACTGGACGGCCGTTTTATTTATTTATTTATATTAACAAATGCGTTCATTAGAAAAGCTGATTTAACGTTTGTGGAATAAATCTTAAATGCTTTTGATTGAAATCATGAATCCATTGATATTAGACCGCCATTGAAAATCTGGAAGCACTGGACGGCCGTTTCATCCTATTATGGGACTTTTCAACAGTGAGCATCCACGATCTCGCGCGTGGGATTAGAACCTACGACCTATGGTCTCGCACGCGAACAATTCACCTCTGGACCACTGAGTCGGTATCCAACGACACCATACTGATAAATCTTAAATGCAGAAATTTATCTAAGTTGGTGTTCATGTCTTTTAAATAAAGATTAAAATCTATATAAGCATAAAGTCAACTCCTCACTTTCAAAAGTGTTTACTACAACATAAAGCTTAACTTTTACTTTATAATATCATTCAAACTTGTTTGTGTCTGTAAATACAATTATTTTCTTTTAAATTTTACTACTGAAATCTGATTAATCATATCTTTATTGCATGTGAACTTCGGTTCATATTGCAATGTAAACTTGTTCTAATGTAATAATTTCGTATACTAAAATATTCCACATGGATATATAAAATATTTGCGCTAAAAATGTCTTAAATCAACAGTAAAACAGATTATTTCATTCAATAAAATAAATTCAATCTAATGTCAGTTTATATATTAGTCATTTATTCAAGTTATTTTTAACCAGATGTTATTATTTATTTTAACAGCAATGATTAAATATTTATTTATTTTATCCATACCGTGGTGGGTGCTACTGATGTCAACAGATATAAGTAGTATATATCACCAATCCAAAGTGGAATGCCTGGAGGTAGAAGGTTAGGAAGATTGAAGAGAAAAAGCCGAGAACAGAGAGTGAATAATGTGGAAAAGAAGATTCAGTTAACTCTGAAACAACTGATAGACTGGCATTTGCATAAGGAACAGTCAAGTTTGAGACAAATAATTGACTTTTTGTAAAGGGAGTATTTACTACATGGTTCTCAGATTTTACTAAGAAATTCTGTAAATTTATGTTCAAATACAATCCTACTCGATTTACTAAGAATAATAAATACCAATAAGATCTGAGTTTGACAGAAAGTCATTTCATTAATTTACTTTTTGCTCCGTTTCCAACTATTTATCATTATGTTTATTTTGAAAAAGATATTTTACTATCCTGAATCTATATCATTATTGCCTGTTCATGATTGTTTTGATAACTATAATTAATCCTAAACAAATATGATTTGATCTTTCTAATGTAATAAACCATATTACGTCACAATTATGCATAGATTTAATACAATGGACATTATCGGTAGAAGCTTTCTATAATATGGTATTTGTATTACAGATTGTATGAAATTTGCCTAATTGATTTAACAAATGATAATGACAATATTCAAATATGCATATTTGTTTATTGTTTCATTTTTCCAAATGATTCGTAAATACATTTTTGTATAATCTATTTGTTCTAAAATATCATCTAAATTGAAAAATACTATTAATGTTTAGTTTGTTTAATTAATTAAATCAATTGAAGAATACGGTGTGTAGGTTTTAGTTTCTACTACAAACTAATAAAGTGTCAAATAGTATGAATCGAAAAATAGGAATGAAAAATAATACCATATTTATGGCATTATGATAAAGTAGTGTAAATATACATTTCAGTACAATTTTCAAATTCAACCAATGATAATCACTACACATTCATATTCTTATGAAACTGGTCAAAATTACTTACAATACACGATCAATGTGGCAAAGAATCATTATATCGTATAATGTTTTATGTATAAAACTGTCTAACAAGTTTGCTTTAAAGCAAAACATACAGCTAACTCATTTCCTGCTCACAAGTGATTGATGAGTAAAAGATTAACTTTTAAAAAAATGACTGGAATAATCTCAGTCGAATAGTTTCCAAAGAGAGAACCTTTGACCCACTGCGCAAGTACAAGTCAATACATTATCAGTAATTTAAGCTTCTATTTATATATAAAATGTTTAAATAGAATCTTATCACTAGGGATTGATGGCCACTCATCAAGATTAAATTATTAGGGGTAAATTTAACAATTCAACCAAATTCCAATCATTTACAATAGTCGTAAAAGATGAATATTCGTTACTTTTGTGTTTTTCCGTGACAATATAAAGTAAAATTTCTTTCTTGAATAGAAAAGCTGTATTTGGATCTTAGAGCGAATCAATATAAATTTAATTATAATCAATGAACTTATTACATAATGTTCTATATTTTATATAAAAGAAAACATTGTATTATACTTGTTTCTATGGTACAGGAATAAAATATTCACATTTCAAGTGATTTATTTATGCATAACACTATAAAACTAAATATTATAAGATACAGTTTCTTTATACAACCAATGAACTAACGTTGCTCTACACTCTTTTGTACAGTTCTAGTTACTTGAAGAAATAACGTTTTCGTTCTTCAAAAATTACAAATTATTTGTCGCAGACTGCATTTTTATTGATTATCATCTATCGTAAATAAGAGTAATGAGTAAGTTTAAAGTTATTTTATGTCTAATTACATTTAGTAAACAATTTTAATTTCGCTTATTTTGCTCCACACTAGATTTTATAACAAAATGAAACTTTTATAAAGAAAAACTATTATCAGCAAAGATGGATAGTAGCTAACAATGGAATCCAGAACGCGCGTTTCGTCCTATTTGGAGCGCGTCAGCTGGATGTACCTACATCTCAAAATTGGTATCCACTCTGGGGCTCGAACCCAGTACTGTTCGCTTCAAACACCATCACCTTATCCACTTACCTATTGAGTCTTGATAGCCACTTGTTTGTGCAATGGATTGAAGTTTAAATTCACGCGTACAGTATGCACATATAACAATAAGAGACCAATCAATTACAATCTTAAACATCAATGGAAAAATTCAAGTAAATAATATCAAGTGAACTTAAAAACTATTATTTTAAGAAATAAACTTACAATTGTGAATTATTTCCACGACTTAGATAATATGTTGGTATTCTATGCGTAGTTGCAAGAATATTTCGTACTGTAGGTTTGTTTGATACATTTAACTTTATATTTTCTTCAGAAATTTTATTTTCATCATGTTTTAAAGTTGAGAGATTAGGTAGAGGTGATGAAGACATTGATGATGTTGATGATGATGAAGATGATAAAGAGAAAGATGGCAATTTGGGATTTTTAGTGGAAGTATTATTTATAATTTCTGATGTAATTCCATTCGAAGTAATCTGTTTATTCATTTCATTAGGATCTAATTGAACGTTTATTAACATTTGGAGAGATAATATTTGAAGAAAATTATTAAATAATAATAATTTTATTTAATGATAACCAGAGTTAACTTGTTACTTTCAATGTATAGCTATAGATTATATTCCTCTTATTCTTTTATTCTTCCTCTATCTCTCTGTTTTCTTTTTAAGTAGAAATATTGTGATTATTTCAACTATTAACTAGAATATCACAAATTTGTTATTTGTACTTTTAATAATTGCATATTCAAATAAGATTAAATAAATGTACAAAGTATATATATATATATATATATATATATATATATATATATATATATATATATATATATGATAGGAAAGTACACAAGTAAACCTATTACTTATATAAGTAAATCTAGATAATAAAACTCACCAATTATAAACTCTTTTTTACAAATGTACTTTTATCAACTTTATTCTTCTTTTTGTTTTGTTTCTACTCATGACACATTTTTCCAACAAATTAAATACTTTACATAATAACTATTGAGATAAAAGAATATAACAGTATTGATGATAGTAACAATATTATTTCAAGTATTAAGTTTTGCTTGAGATCAAATTTACACACACACACATGTATATATATATATATATATATATATATATATATATATATATATATACAAATATTCATGTACATAAATACATATTATAATTTCGAATTAACCAATCATTTGAAAATGATACTAAAATCTGTTTAGATCGACAATCGAGTAAAAATAGATTAATAATGATGGTATACATGACATACCTGGAAATTGAACTGTTGATCTAAAGAGATATAACTATTTTAGAGCTTGTTTTCATGAACCGTATTGATTTAGAACATAATTGGAAATTAAGAAAAAAAGTTACTTGAACATATGTTTAATGATTTATAATTTACTGGTTATTACTATTAGATTTCTCTATATACCTGAAATATATGGAAAGCTAAATGGAATATTAAAATCTAAATAGTTGTAATCAATATTTTTGACTTAAGCGTTATTATGGTTTTTATGATAGTTGAAACAATTGAGTTTCATAGCGATATAAACTATACAAATGAAATATTGAAATCAATTCTCTTATATAATAGCCACTAGCTTATTACTCTGAGACTAATTACAAAATTCATAAATTATTTTATGAATATATACTTAGTTATCTAGTTTACTATAGAACTAAATCTGATCTAAGATATTGTATTTTGATGGAGTTTTGTTCTTTGAGCTGGATGGTTTGGTCGTGGAGCTTTCATCGTTCTTCTGAACGACATAATCAGCACAAACGTCAGGTAGCCAATCAAGATCGGGGTTTACAGGACAAACTGTGAGTCATATGTGGAGAAATTCGAACACTTCACTTCTATCTGGTTTGTGCTGATGATGTTGTTCAGAAGAACGATGAATGCTCCACGACCAAACCATCCAGCTCAGAGAACAAAACTCCATCGAAACCATCCACCTGAGCTACAAATCTTCTCCACCATCTCAAGATATTGTATGTTTACATTTATTTAAAGAACATTTCTATTCATCTATAAACTGAATTGTTTGATAAAAATATATAATAACTTTTAGAAAATTAGTGCTTATTAACAGCTGTCTACGCAAAATACTTCGGATCCGTTGGCCAGACATGATCAGCAACAACCTACTATGGAAGTGAACAAACCAGATCCCATCGGAGGAAGAAATCAGGAAGAAGTGCTGGAAATGGTTAGGACACACATGAAGGAAAGCACTCAACTGTGTCACAAGACAAGCCATCACATGGAATCCTTAGTGTCAAAGGAAAAGAGGAAGACCAAAGAACACATTACGCCGGGAAATGGAGACAGACATGAGAAAAATGAACAAGAATTGGATGGAACTAGAAAAGAAGGCCCATGACAGAGTGGGTTGGAGAATGCTGGTCGGCGGCCTATCCTCCATTGAGAGTAACAGTAGTAAGTGTAGAAAATTATATGAAATATAATTTCTTATGATAGGTAAAACATCAATTGAGTAAAGTTGTATTCAAATTCCAATGGTAGGTATCGCTCCATCTAGAGCGTAAATTCTTAATATACTGTATACAACTTGCTCACTCGAACACTAGAATCCTCACAAGTTGCAAATGAGAAGGTAGAAGACAAGTGAAAGGAATGCTATTCTAAAACAGTGTCAATTATGTCACAAAAGTATCAAGTATTTATGGAGTTTAGTAAAAACGAAATCATCATTATAGTTATATAATCCGTATACAAAAGTTTATTAATATTTATACAATAGGATATTAGATTAGTATTAATTGCTATTATATGTTCCATTATATGGCTTCGAAACAATATTCATATTGCTGTTTATTTTTAAACATTTTTCTAGTAATTAATAAATTTAACATGTTTTTTTTATTAAGTGTATATAAAATGCTTTTAAACATCATCAATTTTGCTTGGACAAAATGGAAGTCACATGACTACGGTTCATTTAACAAATTGTAAACAATCCTTATAAATTTAAATATATTCCAAGTTTTATAGTAAATAATTAAAATCATGTTTTAGAGTAGAATACTTCAAAGTTATATAAATTTCAAATCAATTCAAATAATGCCACCGTCATATTCTAAGATTTTTGTTAAATAAGGTACTACATAGCAAAATTATCACCGAATTCAATGATAGGCTCTAAGTTCGAATCCCGTAAGCGGGATCGTGGATGCGCACTGCTGAGGAGTCCCATACTAGGACGAAACAGAATGTATTGAACTCGATGTACTTTTCTTTTCAAAATAGCTCGCCGTAAAGTTTATTACCTTGTTTTAACAAAATCTTATGTCCAAAGACTGTTATAGAGTACATAAATAAAAAAACAGTTTATATCTGAAAAGTAACATTAATCATTCATGTCAAGTGTTGATAAAATACAAAACATAAAAGCATGTTGAATTTATTTAAGCAAAATAAAACAACTGATCTTATTTTCATATGAAATTTATTCAATTATGAATTTACCGAAAATATGTAAAGTGTAATTGAAATAGAATTCATTTTGACATAAATTAAAGTTTGATTGTTCAATATACTTTCTTTTGAAAGGTGAATAACTTAAGTCCTTGATCATTCAATATTATACTTTTGATCTAAATCATGAACAAATACCAACTATTATTATTACTGCCATAGTTCTTTTGTACATAATACACAGCAATGAAAATTTTATTGAAAACAGATAGTTTTCTATGGAATAAAAAACTATGTAATGAATGGTATTTATTAAAGTGTGATATTCATATGACTTCCCTAAGTTAACTGAAGCAGTCAAATAGAAAAGACTTGAAAAGAAAAATTTTCACTTTTATCCAAATATAAATCTTGATGCAGAATTACATACATATATTTATATATCTATATACCATCCATTGGTATTAGAAATTACTCACATGATTTGCTCAAACAAAAGTCATAGTCTTCTGACAATAGAATGGTTATTTAAGGTTGTACTGACCGGATAAAATTAATTTTCTGAAGATAATAAATTAATTTAGATAATTGAAAAATGATGAATAGTTGACTTAATTTAAAGATAGAATAATTTATAGCGCATATATATATATATATATATATATATATATATATATATATATATATATATACTTAGATTGTGATAAAATGCTATGCTCACCCGTTGTATATATACTCAAAACATTAGTGGAACTTTCACGACTAAGTAACCAAAAAGATTCTTTTATGTATAATCGAACCTATTTTTATATTGTTTTTCATCTGAGTAGGAATGTTAGTATCTAACATTTAATTCTTCTAGAAAATAGTGGTACTTTTTGTTCGAATACTTAACAGGTTATAGAGCAATTCAAATCAGTCGGTTATGTTTCTCATCTTCAAAAAATCTTTCCTCTCTCCTTTGGAATTGGGATGGTTAAATTTCAGGTGATATTTGTATACTATCATGAAGATATATTTAATGTTTCGTGTTTTATGTACTGATTTTTAAAAATAATTACTGATATAATTTATTCATACTACTGAAATTATGCAACATATTGTCATAAAAAATAACTGTGACTCAAATTATTCGAAACTATTTTTTAATAATCATTTAGTGGGTAATGTAGATGTAACAAAAATGTAATCAAGTAAAGTTACGTACTAATCACGGGGTAAGGAAAAAAGATAATTTATGCGTTAGATAATAGTCCTCATTTGATATTTAGTCTCGAATCAATTTATGATGCAATCTTTTCAATCCCCCTATAGACATATATTTTCCATATAAAAAAATGTAGTCATTACTTAAAATTAAAAGCATTTTAGACGGATTATTATTATTGATTTGACAAATTTTCGAATTGTATTTGTGTATGAAATCTTACTGGTTTTGAAGGTACTGTTACAGAACTTGGGACTCAATGATAAGGCTTGTATTTTTGATCAAATTACCAAATTACAAGTCTGTTAATTTGGCATAACTATCATAAGAATTACAAAATTATTATTGATCTCCGTATAACTAATTATTTACTTGTAAATATCATTTTCAAACATATAAACAATTTTAATAATTTCGCTGGTTGGAATCACCGTTGAATGTCGGCTTAGTGGCCTAGTTGGTTAGGCGCCTGGAGCAAGACTGATAGGTTCTGGGTTCGAGTCTCGCGGGGAGCGGGATCGTAGATGCGCATTGCTGAGGAGTCCCATACTAGGACGAAACGGCCGTCCAGTGCTTCCAGGTTTTTCATGGTGGTTTAGCTTCAGTTGACTCATGATTTCAACCAGTGAAATTTATAAAATCTCCACAAAACCCCTTCTGATAATTTTAATAATGTATTTTATACATAGAATTAGGAATAATTTCATTATTCTGAAAACATTATTTTTTCCTGTATATTGATTATTTTCTCACACTTAAGTCATTTATTTTTTTATATTGTTGATAATAACAATTCAATATAATCGATTATGTGAAATAATCGATAAGAGATTATATTTATGACACAAAATATTTATTCATTTAAATAATCATTACATTTATTGAATAAGTGAGAGTTATTCAAATGATATGTTCTTTGATTAATCTATTCTTTTTATTTTAATGATCAATCATTTAAAATCATTTCTATTAAAAAGCCGAACCCTTGAATAGTTAGAAGTTTTTGATGATATTAATGTATGCATTAAGAAAAATGATTGGCAACTACATTTAATCTATTGTGGGACTCTTCAGCAGTCCCACGATAGGATGAAACGGCCGTCCAGTGCTTCCAGGTTTTCCATGGTGATCTAGCTTCAATTAACTCATGATCTCAACTATTGAAATTACTATAATATCCATAAAAACACCTTCTGATACAAATACATTTATATTTCAAATATTTTCTCGTCTCAGTTTACTTAGGAAAGTAGAAATTCATGTCTGTCTACCCTAGTGTACTAACAATAAAATTTCAGTCTTCTAAGTAGAATATTGACATAACAATTACCTTACATTATTAGTATCTTATCATTGCTTAGTGAAATATTTATTTTGATTCAAAAATATACTTATTTTATACGCATGGGAATGTATGAAGATACTGCCACCATGGGGAAGAACTGACATATATTAATATGTCACAAAAACTGCTAAACATTTTTCACACATCTGGGTTTAAAACACCTTAAGAGTGAAAATGGCTCGAAAAAATAAATTGGGTTTTTTAAGACATGTTTTAATCTTGATATGAATCCAGAAATTGTTGTTCATTTTAAATTCGCAATTTATTGTCGTCTAAATAATCCTGATCTATTTAGCTTCAGGCAGTGTATAAAAAACGATTGGGCGGATTTATGATTGGGTAGTGAAAATTTCTACGTTATACTACAGTTATTTTTCATCTCTTCAAATGAATAATGAATGAGGGAGATATCATAGTCTTTCATTCTTCTTCACAAGTTGATTACAAACCACTATGGGCAGATAGTAACATAGTTATAAACCGAACAATATTACTGTTGTAATAAGCTTAAAGTTTCCTTATGACATGGTTTTCTCATTTGAAACAACTTAACTACATAAGAATAGAAATGAAACGAAACGTCGAGAACTGGTAGAAAATGCGATGGATTAAAAAATTGTGAAAGTAAGAATCACAAAAGGGTTGTTTTGTAAACGCTGTTCTTTAATCATAAGAAGCATCTCGACTGTCAACATAGAACTGCATCTACAAACTAGGGTGTGTCTGTTGTGACGCTTTCTACATTAGGAATTTATCTCGTAAAACCTTTATTAGAGCCAAAGAACATCGTAGGTACAAAAAATCGCCACTCAGTAATCCCGTGAAACAGAAACTAATTAAAAGCAGATCAACAATATCACTTAATACCATCTTCACTAACTATCATGTCGATGTTAAAAGTATCAAAATAATACAAAAACGTTTTTCTAACGAGAGAGAAAGGAGGGTGGCTGGAAGCTTCCATAAATTGCTAAATCTTAACGCTACCAGTAGAAAAGAAGATATAACTATTATCCGAATTAGAACATCTATTCGAGCTATCACGTCTTATTTCACTCATATCATACATACTATTACCATAGTTACAAATTCATATCTAAACTTTCACATTACAAATATAAGATTTGCCATCCATAAGCACACAGATACACAAACATGCCTCGTATAAATTACTATGATCGAAGCAACATGACATTAACTTAGTATTAATAGAAGAACTGAAAGAATTTAATTGATTGATTACTGTTACATCTTGAATATTATTATCATCTCTGTGTTTTGGATACATAACTAAGAACTTTTCTTACGCACTCCTGTATGGTACGAATTTTGAGAGCTTCCACGAAAGTCTAATGCGAAACAGTTGATGAGCAGCTCAGTCACAAACGCCACTCCTAAATCTGGTACTTCATTGTTGTACGATATGTGGCGCGACCAAACCACCAACGATGTGACAATAATCAGCCTTTGTCCACTTACATATATGAACTGGGACAAAAGTCATTAGCAATTCAATTTAGGCAGCGGTGTACTCTCTCCATAGTCACTTACTCGTGTCAAGATTGGATTGTACAACTAGCTACCGCACATGTGCCTCTGATTTACTCGGTTGTACGCAAATGCGATCTCTACAAACCAACTAATTTAGCTGAGTTTTACTACGTATCACTCGTGAGCACAATTAAGTCCCTGTTATTGCTTGTAGAAACCTCATTCTTACCTCCTGTATTCTTCTGATTCGTCACAATGATCAATTAGACAATATTTATAATGGCAGGTGCTAGCACCACTACATCCATCATCTTAAGGTAGACATACATTATTTAAACTATTTTCTGACTTCAGGATCTGTTTACTAAGAAACTACTTAACTTTATTCAGCTTATTACAAGCTCATTGTTTATTGGACATGTAATTATGCAAGTGGCAAAAATAGTTTGTACGTTGCAATGGCCCAAACAAGTCAGCTGAAAGCATTGCTTCAAGTTACTGCGGCTAAAATGGATATTGAAGATGAACTTCTTGAGCACTACTTAAATCAGGTTGTGAGAGTAGTAGGTTCATCTGATTTGTCAAAAGGTTTGTAGTTGGCTTTACCTGGTCTGAATATATATAATTTAAAAATAATGCACGTAACGCTTATGGTAGAATAATAATACAATTAAGTCTAGGATTTTCCTCATCTCCTTCATTTTATTTGTCGTTCAAGTACGTAATTTTTAAACCTCCAGTATTTATGACTCCTTGTTGGTATGTATAGTATTAGCCACGTAGTCTCTTTCATGATGTCATGCTTGATCCTAATCGCTTATTTGACTCTAGACCTTCGGGCAGTTTATTGAAAGGCCACATCAATATGTCTCCTTCCCAAGACTTGTTATATGCTTACATTCAGGGCCTAACCTTGACGATAAATAGCTATTTTTGAGGCTAATTTTTGTACATTACAAGTCATGTTCTACTAATGTACATCAAATTATGCTGTTGTATGTGATTTCGATCGATTCTAGTGTGCCCCAGAAGAATATGTCAGTCTGTTCAATTCCTTAACCCCCAAAGCTTGTTAACACACTAGTGTTGCCACATTTCATGCAGTTATTTATGGGATCAAATGTATAAAAGACAAAAGGATATAAACTTCTTGTTAAAAGGTTTCATTTAGTCTGCTTTTAATGTGACTACAACATAATCTGGAGTGGTTGACGTTAACGAGTTACAATCATTAGTAATATGACGGAACCCAATCTCACTATCTTGGAGAAATTTTGGGGGTTTTGTGCCTTGTTCCCGAAATAGAGATATTGAGAATGGCCACTCGACGGACAACTAGTACTGTGTTTTTGATATTTCTGTAGTGTCTGTGTAAATCCTGTTCTGTTAAACTAATACTAAGTCCACATTAAATACAAAATATCTATAAACCAACTATGGTTCGATCACTTCTAGTCCTTTTTTATAAAGGTAGCAGGTTTAATGCAACTGTAGTCCCTACATATTTTAGCCTTAGGGTTCAGTAAAACGCCTCTAGCTGACCAATATCTTCTGTAGAGACGGATACTATGCAATAATGTAGTTTTGAACAGACAAATACGCGGTAAGTAGTGTGAATTGCTTAATATCTAAACGACTAAAAACTCGATACATCGCTTAAGCTTTCAGCGGCTGTTGCACTGCAGTATTCAGTCCCTTTAAATGTTGACTAGCTTCTGCCTGTAAGATCAGTATGTGTCTAAATGAAGAAAAACTCAGTATTATTCATTGGGTGTGGATTTGTGCCTTTCTGCTCAGTATATATCTTAATGCACTCGCATACATTTTTTATCGCTTCTCGACTGCTTAACTAATTTACTAAGATTCTTTGCAAACCTCCTCACCACCCTCTACTTTTTGTACTGCTCTTCATTTCTTGGTATCATCGGATTATAAAGATATCGATAAATAACAGGTTGCTCATGCATCTTAATATTAACCAACTTTTCTCTAGTCTAAGTAAGCTCATTACATCCTTCACCTAATTTAGTCCGAAATTTTCGTGCTGCACTTTTTATATGTTAATGTATATGTACCACATCTCAATCCATTTTCCTATCATTTTCTATCATTTCGTATCTCGTATGTTTTATATCTGGTAATGTGTATTTCCCAGTTCAACATTATAATCTCTCTCCTTTAGCACACACAGAAGAGTTCATATTATCTGTCAAATGCTTAATTAATATTTGTTCAGCTGTTCAAGGAACACGTCTTTTAACAACTGTGCTGTCAACTCAAGAAAAACGTGAAGAGTTCACTCGGATCCTTACTACCCTCTCTTTGGATAATTCAAGAAGTCATGCTGATTTAGCGTCTCTAATGATTGACTTGATTTCAAATTTGACTAGAGATTCTGTTTGGTTGGGTCATTTTGGTGAGCACTTTGATAACAAACATATTAGATCGATCCTCAGTACAGGTTCTTCTATCCAGAAGTTTCTTCCAGTAAGTTAATTTCACTAATTGGGTTTGGTTATTGAAGATAGTACTTAACCTAAGTAGCTTAACATCAGTACGCCACTCCGTATGCTCATCAGAACTATTACGAAAGCTGACCGGTTTATTTTCAAATGTGCATTCCGTTCCTATCAAGATTCTAATAGCTGGCATAATAAAAAACTGTTCATTTGAAGATGGTAATCCGTAATATTTTAACTTATTTTCAAATATGGCTTTCCAGAGCTTCATTGTGAACTTTTCAACAAGGGCGTTGGTTTGCTCGATGCACTTTTAGTTCCACTTTGTGGTCCAGAAGATTGTATTGATAAAGAAGACCGTGCTATACTGCCTAAGTCTGTGCAGACTATAACTGGGAGCTCCCAGTTTTCTCGTTTGTTCTCCACTGAGTTGTATCTTACTATTTGCCAAACATTTTTGCAGGTAATCTTTTTTATTTACTCTTTAAGTGTCAATTTAGTTCTGCTCCACCAGTCACGGAAGAACATTTCTTCGGTCCAATGGAGTTTATTTTATTTTGCGTGAGTTACACAATTATGTAGCGAAAGCCGAAGAACAAACACAATGTCCTAGTACTGACGAAGCAGTTACAAACAAGGGATTATTATTTTGCATCGAACAAGTAGTAGATCAACTCATTTGTGAGGAAAGTGAGCGTGATGAGCGCTGTGCAAAATCCAGTCTTAGAGAAATAAATATTGACGCAAAAACTAAAGAGAAACTTGATAGGATGAAAAAAGACTATTTGGAATGCAAGTAATGTCTGATATCGTTAGTGTATTTCATTTTGGCTTTGTAAATACTCAGTACTACAGTTGCTGTTTCTACTCTTTAATTTTTGTACACCTCAATCAATTCTAATTAACGCTTACGACGATGAACTTCAGTTGTTTAACATGAAACCTGTGTAACAACATTCGTTGATGATAATCACCCTTTTTTATCACTAAGTGAAATATTAAACCTTTTCTGCGAACGCCTTGTGGACACTGCTCTGTAAAAAACATCGAATTCTAACGTTCTTTATAATCTGAATGTATTCGACAGCGTTTTCAATTATAAGCTAATTTTCCGTCAGTAGGTTTTAAGGAGATCCAACGTATGGAATAAAATAAATGGAAAAGTAACGGAAAACTTGATAATCGTGCAGCTTAAGCGCGAACTCTACTGAGTTTTTTTCAGTTTCATTCCAGACTTTGCTCAATTTCAAGGTGTATCATTCAGTTTCAAAGTGTACA
The DNA here is from genome assembly GCA_946903255.1 of Schistosoma spindalis. Taxonomy (NCBI): domain Eukaryota; kingdom Metazoa; phylum Platyhelminthes; class Trematoda; order Strigeidida; family Schistosomatidae; genus Schistosoma; species Schistosoma spindalis. Next base: position 34,732,033 of record OX336420.1, on the reverse strand, counting down.
TAAATGCAGTTATTTTAGCGTACATCTGGAACTATGGTAGAAATATAAAGGCCAATTATAAACATTGATTATTCAGTACAGTTTCAGAATGATAATTCAAATTGTAGTATTCAATCTCTAAGTTGTTCCATTATCCCCTCTTTATTACTCTTTGCTTGATATTATACAAATTGAAAAAAAATCTAATCTATCAATCGAGATTAGATCTATAAGTTATAATTATTCCAAAAACAGTTATCTCTGCTCATGTCCGCATTTGGTCTTGTCACAGCTAATGTTAGAAGCTGAAAGTAAGAATCACTGTCGTGTTAGTTTTGTGTTGAGACAGACACAGACTTGGTAATTGAGAAAAAACAACACTAGGGCCCATTTTCACCGTATTCGTTTTAGCTATTTATCAGCAGATAATTCCCACGGAATATTTTAAGAGTAATCTGGGTGTAATTAATTCGTGACAACAAGGATGAGTAAAAAATTAAGTTGTGTATAGTTTGTGTCATAAATAATGGTCAACTCTCTGCAAAGATACAGTATATCGCTTACAGTAAAAATGAACAAATGCTGAGTAAACTATATCATCGGTTTAAAGACTTATATGTACTTCACATTCATTTTGATCTATCTAGTTGCATTAAGTGTATGACTGAATCAATCCATCTGGAAACCACCCGTGTGTGTTGACTTAACATTAGAACTTCTTCTCAGCTATTAAATCACAATATTATGGCACTTGGATTTTATTTAGTGGTATATTTATTGCTCTGGTCTTTAGGTGGTCATATTTGGCTGTATTGTTTTCTGAGAACGATATTAAATAAACTAGTACGGTGAATCTGGTCCCGATAAATCATCAAATTGTTTTATCTTTGTATATATTATATTAGTGGTTTTACGTGGTGCATTTGGTAGCCGAATCACTATAATCCAACTTGTGCATGATCGGTAAGAAGTATGCAAACAATTAGAATCCAAATAGGCATACTATGCTCGTTGTCCACTCCCATCAGTGCACAATGTCTCACCACAAACATGGTTAAATTTCACCGGTTATGTAACATTTAGGTTTACTAAAATACATTGTGTAGTCAATCGTTGCTGATCGTACGATTGTTTGGTTGTTGGTTTGCCGTCTTGAAGATCTGCGTCATATTATATAAAAACTCGACTGAAACTGGAAATGGTGACCACCGGATGACCCAGAAGTATAGTGCTCAATGTCCTTGGTTCGACTACGTGCAGGGACGGAACAACCGTTTAGTGCACTTTGATCTTCAGTGGCTCTTGAACATATCCCATGACTAAGAGTATACACAGATACTGAAAAGCACACTATACTGTACAGACCACGGATGCGATTAAATTCATCATTTTCAAGGCGTTTGGTATGGATCCTCAGCTATCACGTTCTTTTCAATTTAATTGTACTTCGCATCACATAAGGCAGTCGGAACTCCTGGGTTGCATTCAATTCGAGTTGTTACCAAATGGATAAGTCGAATATATAACTTAGCGGTTACGGTAACTAATATTCGAGCTCAGTACCACCTATGTAGCATCATTAACTCTTGGGAAATGTGGCTCGAATTCTCCACCATGAAAATAAGGATTACTGACTGCCATTTCCGGTTAGCAGTTGTACAAAATCACAAACATTTACTACTTAAATGTAAATATAGATTTCTGAAGATATGCAACAACATAAACAGTAAATACAAACGGAATAACACATTACCAAATAAAAAACGGTAAGAATATTTAAAGAGTTCGAAATTCAAAACACTGTAAATGTCCATAATTAATATCACTTAAGTCACAAATTCTGCACTTATGTGTAAATACATACATGAGTTGAAAATGATCTGTCAAAAGAAATATTACTAGTTCATTTGTATGAATGTATATCACTTAATGGGCGCACAGTAGACACAAGGCAAAACTTAATCACATGTGTTTATTTCATATTATATAAAGGAAATGCAAATGAAACAGTAACAAATGGAAAACGAAAGAACTAGTTAGTGGCTAACTCCATTTTGTGTATCTGACAATTTGATTTTATACTGGTTTAAAATTTGATCCAATTGTTGATTATTTCCAGAAAAGAATGCTGATGTTGCATTCTGTAAAAGCATTAGTTGGTGTTGCATAACACGCAACTAATAACAAACGAAGTGTAAACATGAAAATGGAAGAAGCAGAGATTAAAAATATCGAACGAATATTACTAATCTTAGTAGTAGGTAAATCACATATAAATGACTGATGACACTCAATTAAAAGTAGAGATTACTTAAATCAGTTATCGTTTACTAATTAGCTTGTAGGTCTGATACTTTACCTTCGTTTCGGTTTGAACGGGTAGACTGTATCATAACCCTTCGTATTAAAAAGCATGGTTCACAGCCGGCTCACACAAAAATGTACGAAGTACATAGTTTAATATGTTTTACGCAACACTATTGCGTGCATGAAATAATTAAAATATTATAGGTATCATTACCAAGGTTTGATTTGATAATTTCGAATAAATTGAGGATTGGGTTGATTGTTATAAATAAATAGTATATTTGTAATATCCCAATGAGTAGAAAATCAGATTTTCTGACGTTTCGTGACTTAGTGTAAGTCACTTCTTCAGAGAATAAATAACCAAATTAAAACTAATCCAAGTTTAAATACTACAACGGGACAACGCTAGAATAATATTTGACCAATCAAAACGTCAGAAAATCTAATTTTCTACTCATTGGGATATTACAAATATATTATTTATTTAATTAAAATATTAGTTTGCAACCAACCTGTAAAATTTCCCCGAAATCAGCAGAATTATGGAACATTGACACCGAAAATTTTACCATCATATTCATGCTAGAATCCTTCATACTAACACGAAGAAATAGAGCGAATCACTCAGAACAGATGCTTAAGTATTATAGATAATACGTTTTTTCTAAAAAGGATTACTGTATGTTTGTTTCGTAAGCTTGTGCTTCTCAATTAATTAACAAGTGTTCCTTGAAAAGTCATTATCTTGAAAACTCTTAGCGGATCAGTGACTTGGTAATTAAACCCAGGTGGTATTTGCCAGTCCTCCCAAGTAAGTAAAGGTTAAGTGTCTATTGAGAGATATAGACACACCTAATGTTTTAAAAATAGAATGGATTATGATGTTTTCAATGAGTTCGGTCTTCTGATATATTCCATAGTGCGAAAACTACTAAAATATTCACCTTTAATATTAATACACGTATACCTAAATTACTCAAACGTAAAATAATGACAGTGAGACACTATTATTGTGGTATACATTCCAGTTAGTCTTTTAATAACAGGGCAATTATCTTAGAAATAAATCGATGTTGAAGCACGTAGTCTTCTCAAGAGTTGCGATTCAGTTGTTGCCTTAAAATATTGGATACGTCATAGTCGAAGTTCTATTGTGCATCAGTTGTTCAATTCATCTAATCGCCATAGGTTTAATGTCGTATTAGCAACGTACTGACACAGCTTTCGAAAAAGCTGTAACAGTTTACAAGACTTTTGATTACTTCTGAATTTCTACACTAATAGTGATTACCATCGAATGGAAATTATGCGTGTATAGTTTTGTTGTTAAATGTACAATTTTGGATTTGATAAACTCACCCTGTTTTCTTGTAAAAATTCCAATTTACATAGAACAGCTTTTCTCAATTGGGAATACCGTTCACAAGCTGCATCTAATCGTGATTGTAAATTATGATTATCGTGAATCGAGTCAGTGGCAAATGAATTCCCTGACATTGTAATCGTAGTGGGTGTGACAGTATCAGAATTATTATTAACATTAGATTTTTTACTTTTTGTTTGGTTCATTTCGTTACGATAAGCATCATATTGTATACGAGCCGACTGCATACTAGAAACAGTAGTCCATGTATCTGTAAATGTATGACTAACCAGTGTGTTCAAAGAATTAACAAAATGGTTTAATGATGCTACAGGGATTGAAACAAAATAAATACCATAGATGAATAAAAAGATTAATTGATTTTGTATTTTAAGAAGATAGAGAGGAAATTAATAAGTAAATCACACTGAACACCTCTAAGCCAACATCAGTATACTTTGAAAGGATGATGAGACGACGCTGATTTGAAAAATGTGATATATCTGTACAATACATTTTTAGGTATTAACTCGGTCTTATTTCATTCTTTTAATTTATACAAGGGATTGACTGTCGTAAAGATAACAAATTTCTCATAATAGACAGACAGGTATGTGAAATTAGAAAAGTTGAAGTAATTGTATAACGATAATATGTTCAGTAAGCATCTGACAAAAATATATTATTGCATTGATTAATAACAAAACGCACTACGGTAGCCAATCGTAGTGTCTTTTGATATCAGTTTATTTATTATTATTATTTTATTTTAACACATAGGTATTGGCACAAGGAGGCACCAAATACATATGCGCCACACGAATCTTAATTGACTTGTATAAGGGTTGTGATACTGCCCGGGTGCCCAAACCGAAGCAGGTGGTTTTCTTAGGGGGCCACACCCCGAGCCTTCGACCTGAACGTCTGACCCACAAGACAGTGGAGCATCGTAAGGAGATGCAGTCCCATGGTAGCCGGTGACCAACGATTGGTTCATACGCCATTTTTCCTTCAGGATACTGGAGCCCATATGCACCATTGGTTTGAGATCCGGTTAAAGCGCCGGACATTCGCTTTTCGTCCTCTCATTTTCGTAAACAACACCCCCGCCACGAGAAGGCAGTGAGTAGGACTTCCCTGGCAGAGGCTATATACGCGTGGCCATGTGAGAGCATTTCGAGAGGGAGAGCGGACTCTCCCCACTCTCGGCCGTACCAGGGCATTTGGGGGCATCAGTTTATTTAGAAGTTGCTTGTGCTAATTATCACATTTTACTGCGTAACCATCATCTGGCTAAATTTCATATCCATTTAAAGTCAAACAAATATTGATTAATACACTACATTTCTTCAGAATGACACTGATTTATCGATTACGATCGACTGAAGCGATTCGGATGTTACGACAAAAACTATTTTGATTATACGGTAAACAGGTTAGAAATGAAACCAGAAGCCACTATTATATGCGTGCTTAATTATGTTATAATAAATTAATCAACTTAGTGTAATGTTAAGGAAGTCTTCTTAACACCATAAGGCTTGTACTAATATATATAATGGGTTTGTAGAGATTTAGTAGTTACACACTCATCGTATAAAACAGAAATCTACAAATGATTAATCAAACAGTAATATTTATCATGGTCATGCACTTCGTTTTATGGTTAAATAAAGGTCGTAGGTCAGATAATTGTTGGAAAAAGCGGAGGTGGTCAGTGCATGACATGGTGCCGTGATATGAAAGAAAGCTGTGTAGGAATGGCTTCTGCTGTTCCTTTACGACCCCTTGGTTGAGGTCCCAGAGACAGAGCAACAATGTGGCTTGAGACGTTATTGGACGTCCTGCCGTAACATTCTTTTACCATCTTCATATAAGAATAAATTATTTAACTGAAAGAATTCTTTTTGGTCGTATTTTCTTAATGAAACGCTCCTTCCACTATTTTTTTCCACGCTCATATTAAAACTATTCATTTTTTCCCTTTTATCATAATCACCTTCCTTTTTCTATCTCTTCACAGTCTCATTTTTATTGTGCAGCGCATATATATTTTGACGCATCTTTGTACCAGTGTTTTTAGTGGAGTTTTGTTCTCTGGGTTGGATGGTGTGGTCGTGGAGCTTTCATCGTTTTTCTGAACAACATCATCAGCACAAACCAGATAGAAGTGAAGTGTTCGAATTTCTCCACATATGACTCACAGTTTGTCCTGTAAACCCCGATCTTGATTGGCTACCTGAAGTTTGTGCTGATTATATCGTTCAGAAGAACGATGAAAGCTCCACGACCAAACCATCCAGCTCAAAGAACAAAACTGCATCAAAATCATCCACATGAACTACAAATCTTTGTACCAGTGTTTGTGTTTAAACAGATACAAAACAAATTTGTCACATAAGAGTATAGGGTCGGACAGAGTTAAGAAACGATTAGACTAAAATATAGCAACTTCATGGGCTTACTATTATGCAATCCGAAAAAAAATCTTTTCTATAGCTTTACCGCTAGTATTAAAGAACTTTCAAACAACAGTAGTTAAATGGTAACAAAATTAACACTGCAACATTGATTTATGATGAACAATAATCCAGTTATCATAACCTACACCAAAAGGAAATCTATTCAGCCCATCTAACTAATTTTAGGGACATCTTATCAGTTTAAACCACAGCCATTTAATAATGAGAATTAAACATTCATACTTGTAAATTGTTTTCACCTATAGAGAAGTAAAAGCCTGCATTTCTTTTCAAAATCGCTTAAAAAACTGGTCTAGTTGGTACCAAAAAGCTAAATGCTTTCCATACTAATGGAAATATATAACCATTAAAATAAGTTGGCTTATAGTACCACTGGCTTGATTGATGTTAGTTACGTAAATAAAACAGAAGGGTTTCATTAGTTCCTTACGAGCCATTAAGATATTATGTTTTTTGGTGTACTTGTAATAACCAAGACAATTTACACAAATAATAATAACAAGTGTATCTCATTTACCAAGTGGATATTTATATAGTCAGCTTTGAACCACACTTATAATGTAATGGCTGGCGTAACATCGCTCTGCTAGAAAGCCGAGTACACGAACCAATTATTCACTGCCTAATTCGAGTAACAGAATGAAATAATGCGATCGATCCTCCCTTCTGAAAGCGCCTTATCTTTAGATTGGACTTTAACTTAATAATCTAAGTGTAACAGGCATATCGTGAGACATAAAATTCTTGGATTTGACATTTGTAGACCGTGCAAATACATTATCAAAGAGTCCTATACCAGGGAAAACAGCTGTTTTTCATCTGAAGTAAGCTCATGAGAAAAATTAAATAAAACGTGAAATCAAGCCAAAAAGTACACATAATCCATACCCAATAGTTTTTCTCCATTTGATATAACAATACGTTGAGTTTCTGTATTATAGGTGAATTCACCGCTTAAATCAGGCTGCTGTACAATTAAAGTAGTCATATGACTCGTAAATGCACGTTGATGATGAATAGTTTCACGAAAACTATTAGCTAACTTTTCAGCGAGGTTATGCAATATTCTATACTGTTGATGCATATTTCTATATCGAAACAAAGATAAAAGAAAAGAATACTACACACTAATTATTACTGGTTAGAAAGCTTGGATAAACGTCAGCTGGAAGTTTGGTATTCGTACAGAGAATGTTGAAAGCATTTTACCTGGAAAACGGAATTTCACCTTCCCTCATCAGAATAGATCTGACGACTCTTAAATATGATGTTCAATAACAAACAAGAAAACCCGTCGAAAACCAAATATGTAATAATTATCAATACTATTAGAAAACTAGTGGTGGTAAGTTATGTTTGTCCCCTGTATATATTGAAGTACACTGATTAAGTAGATCTTACGCACTACATGTTTACAAAACTCCTAGCAAGCAAAACCTAAAATGAAAGAATTTTTCATCTTAACCTATGGTAAAACAATCCTAATTTTACTTGAAAGATTTTACTCAACTAAAGACCCTATAACGATGGCGTAATCAGTTCATAATACTATTCATATTGGCTCCGAGGACTCTGTTTAAAAGTGTTTTTTCTTCGAATATTATTGCGATCCACAACGTTAAGTAAGTATTTCGGATATCGAAAACAAGTCATATTCCCATAATAGTCAGTCTTATGCAACGTATGCAACATATATATCCTCAAGTCCCAACACCATATCAGCATAGAAAGATGAAAGGACAGGTTAATAGTTTTGGAAAAATTGTTGATTGTTTAATATGTTGGCGAGTTGAAATTGTGTATGTGTAGGTGTTAGCGGGACGTAGATTGGATTAAATCATGCTCAATGCACGCTTGCGTTGGCACACTCTGATCGGCCAGTTCTTGTCCAATCAGCACTTGTCGATACTTGGAGAATACTCTAGAATCTTCTCATGTAAAAACTATAAATATACTAACGTTTATCCTATTGTGCTTCTTACTTTCATTTGGAGTATAATCTCTTTCCTGTTTAACCGTGTTCTGATTTGGGGACTTGTCGAATGAATCGGTGTCCGAGAATACTAAGCAATAAGAATAGCTGGGTTGTATAAAGAGAAAATTATAACAGTAGGAGAATGAGACAAAAATATTCTCTAAGCATCTCTTATTGGCCCAACTACCTCATAGATGTCACATGACAAATTTTTGAAAGTCCTAGTGACAATCTTTCCCAGAAACCCACTTATAGTTTACGTAAACAACTTCGATTGCTGCTAGACAATATTTTTTACGCACCTGAACACTATTCTGTTAAAGGATGTACATGTGATTACACTCATGAAATCACTTGAGTATGACATAGTTTCTATACGGTAAATATTTTACACTTAATTTCCTATCAAAGCCAGAAATGACGTGCACCAGCTACAAAAATCAATTAAGTGACTAAAACAAGTTAATACATGATTCGTCTTTTGTTAAAAGTAACTACGTTTTATTTTTAACACACAAGTTAGTCTAAACGCTTGCATATTCAATGCAGTATGTTCAAAAGCGGTCATTTCATATATTTATCTGATGAGCCTGAATGAATTGGTAACACTGGTTCCTACCTTGAATTCTAAAATTTTACCTTCAAAATAGACTATGTTCTCATAAAAATTATGTCTACGCTAAAACTTTTATCATCGGCATTTTCAGTCAGTGAATTAGATCCAAAACATCTCAAGCAAAACGCTAATACCTTTGTTCAGACTACATTCGCAACAGTGTTTGGTCTTGTTGTTAAGAGTAAATCCTTTCAAATACATTTTAACAGGAATAATGTTATAAATAAACAATATATTTGTAATGTCCCAATGAGTAGAAAAATAAGATTTTCTGAAGTTTCGTGACTTAGTGTAAGTCACTTCTTCAGAGAATAAATAACCAAATTAAAACTAATCCAAGTTTAAATAGTACAAAGGAATAACAAGAATAATATTATTTATTTATAACAATCTACCCAATGCTCAATTTATTCGAAATTATCAAATCAAATCTTGGTGATGATACCTACAGGAATAATGTTAGTTCAACAATGATCAATAATTTGAAAACAGGAAGTCAGACCTTCCGAAAGCACGTAAGGAAGTAGTACTCAAGTCAGCCAGTCGGTCAGCAACGGCACAAGTTACCATACCTTATTAGCACAACAAAATGAATACCAAATTCACAGAAGCAGTTACTTCAACGGTGGTAGAAGCAAAAACAATTTCATATAAGGATATGATACAAGGAAGAAGAATTAGTTCGTAGAAAGGTATAAAGTAATTTTGATCTCACGGTTTAAGGGAAGACAGAGTGTTAAACACCTACTCCATTGTGATTGATTATGAGCCATGAAATGTGATGGTGTCTCATTTTAAAAATCTAAATCATAACACTATAAAAACAATGTGGTCTAAAAAGTTGACCTTATTATTTTATCTTTATTTTTTCACCAGTTTGGATAAATATCCTCTGTTTCGTCGTTTCTGCCTACGCTCCCACTGACTGCAGTTCGGATGAAGTGAAAGATGAATTTTACAGAAAGCTGTCTGAACTTCTTCAGAAAGCTAAACGTTCAGACATAGTACTCGTAGGAGGTGACTTTAATGCCCAGGTAGGTAGCTTAAACAAAACAGAAAGACATTTAGGTGGGTATTTTAGTATTCCAGCACAGCGAACAGATAATGGTGATCGTCTGCTGCAACTGTGCTCGGACAATCGTTTATTTTTAGCAAACACAAATTTTAAGCATAAGGAGAGACATCGTCTAACATGGCGACCCCCTGCACCAAACCAACGATGGACTCAAATAGACCATATTGCCATCAGTCATCGTTGGAGAGGGTCAATAGAAGATTGTCGCTCATTCTGGGGTACCTGCTTGGACTCTGATCATGCCCTAGTACGAGCACGCATTTGCTTGCGCCTCACTGGACGCAAAAAAGACTCATTAGAACCGAATTGAGTAATGAGAAAGCCAAAAGTAGGTTCCAGGAACAACTGAGGTCACACTTAGTTAGTTCTGAAAACGAGGCTGACCCAGATGTTGCTTGGAAAGTTATACAAGCAGCTGTGGAAACAGCAGTGACATCTACCAGTGATTTAAACCAAATGGTTACAAAAAACCAATGGATTTCGTCAAGGTCTATTGCACTGATAGATTCTCGCAACCTCATCCCATCAGGTTTTGAATACGATGAAGAGCGTAAAGAAATCAGATCTAGATTAAGCAAAAGTCTAAGGAATGATCGTGAGCAGTGGTGGGCAACGAAAGCAAAAGAGATGGAAAAGGCGGCGGCTATAGGGAACACAAGACAACTCTACAGACTAATAAAAGAAACTGGAATTAATAAATCAAGTGTAAGTCAGACCATTTCGGAAAAATACGACACTCTCATCTGCTCCCAGTCCAGACGCTTAGAACGATGGGCGGAACACTTTAAGGAGCAGTTTAGCTGGCCTTCAGCTACTCTACAACTACCCTCTATTCCCAGACAGTGTGAATGGAACATTGAAGTAGGTCCCCCAACTCTAGCTGAAGTTCAAAAGGCTATAGCTAATCTGAAACGAGGAAGGGCAGCTGGTCCAGACGGATTGGCCCCAGAGGTCTTTAAGGATGGTGGTCTAGTCTTAGCGATTAGGTTGACTAATATTTTAGCTAAAATCTGGGAGTTAGACGTTATTCCATCTAACTGGTCACAATCACTTATCGTCCCAATATTTAAGAAAGGATCAAAATCATCCTGTGACAACCACAGAGGGATTAGTTTGACTAATATAGTATCTAAAATACTAGCTTCGATAATTTTCGGACGCCTAACTAAGACTCGTTAGCTGCAAACACGAGAAAATCAGGCTGGCTTCAGACCTGGTCGTGGCTGCATCGACTAAATATTCACCATTCGTCAGGTTCTAGAACACAGACATACTTATCGGCGTCCGACAATAGTGGTCTTCCTTGACTTAAAAGCAGCGTTTGACTCTGTTGACCGGGAGGTTCTGTGGCAGTGTCTGTCATTGAAAGGCGTACCTCAGAAGTACATAAACCTTGTGAAGGCTCTTTACTCGAACACTACTAGTCGGGTCAGAGCCTATGGCGAACTGTCATCTGCTTTTGCAACCTCAAGTGGCGTCCGTCAAGGCTGTCCACTTTCTCCTTTTTTGTTTAACTTTATCATAGACATCCTGATGGAAATAACGCTCTCATCGACTGACTTCTCGGGTATTGATCTCCTACCAGGAGGTCCACTTATTGACTTAGAATACGCAGATGACATAGTCCTGTTTGGTGAAGACGCTGATGAAATGCAGAGTCTTTTGGTAGCACTGAGCAACAATGCTAGAATGTTTGGGATGCGCTTCTCTCCCTCCAAATGCAAGTTGTTGCTGCAGGACTGGTCTGCGTCAACATCTGAACTAAGGATAGGGGGTGAAGTAGTCGAACGCGTTGACAACTTCACTTATCATGGAAGTCTGATCAGCCCTAATGGGTTGGTGTCTGACGAAATCTCAGCACGGATTCGAAAAGCTCGTTTGGCCTTTGCCAACTTACGTCATCTATGGCGAAGGCGAGATATCCGTCTATCAATTAAGGGACGAGTATACTGCGCGGCAGTTCGTTCCGTCCTTCTATACGGCTGCGAAACATGGCCTTTAAGAGTGGAAGATATTCGTAAGTTACTAGTATTTGACCACAGGTGCCTTAGAAATATTGCGGGTATCTGCTGGGATCACCGGGTAAGTAATAGTGAGGTTAGACGCAGGGTATTAGGGAATGATGGTAAATCAGTTGATGAAGTTATGAACCTTCATCGACTGAGATGGTTGGGCCACGTGTTGCGTATGCCTGAACACCGATTACCACGACGCGCAATGCTGACTAGTGCAGGGGATAATTGGAAGAAAGTTAGGGGCGGCCAAACCAAAACGTGGCATCAGTGCTTGAAGTCACTAACTTCTGGTCTGAGCCATGTTGGGAGATTCAGACTGCCTGGTTGGGGTCCGCGTGACTATCGTAACCAATGGTTGGAGACTCTTGGTGACATGGCTCAGAATCGATCACAATGGCGTCGGTGTATACACTCTCTGTCTTCCTTAAATTAAGAGATTAAAATCGCTTCATATCTGTCTAGGAACTAATTCTTTCTTCCTTTACTATCTCCTTATACACAATCTTTCTTCTATATATTACCACCACTGAATTAACTACTATGAATCCGGTGTTCATCTTGTTGTGCTAATGCGGTATGGCAACTTGAACCGATGCATATACGTGCCTGGTCCTACGTTGCAGCTGACTGAATATCCTCTATAAATAGGAATAGGCACTGCAACACTAACTTTAACGATCACAGATGCGGGAAAGTGTCACATGGCAATTTGGTGTCGTTTAGTTGATAGGGCTACTCGAATTTACTTTAAAACAATACGTATAGAAATTAAAAATTTTAATTCATTAATGTGGTACACTTGTTTGTAAATTAAATAACTGAATATCACACGCTAAACACTTTTCGAACTAACCTAAACATTGAAATTCGATCCTCTAATTCTTGATCACAAGTTACACTTGCTGTTCCAAGTTTTTCTTCAATCATTTGTTTTGTACATTTGAATGTTGTTAAACTCCAATGTTTCAAATTTTCCAAACGGTATTGTAGGTTAAGACTATCATATGATTCCATAGGTCCGGCCTCGTTACTAGGTCTATCTAGAAAACAAGTTAGAAATCAAGCAATATAACCAACCCTCACCTCTTGATAATGATGAAACAGTGTTAACTATGCTGCTGCTAGAAGTAAGGTTCTGTGAATGTTCTATAGAGTTTCTGAAGACACTGGATTTTGGTTCATGATGAATAGATGGTGGATTAGACGGTGCGGTAGTATAGGCACTAGCGCTAGCTCTCATTTATTTACATGAATTTCTATGAACTAAAGCTGAAAAAACATTGCAAAATAATGCATACATCAAAAACTAGCACGTATCAGAACATTTAGTTGAAAATATGACTAATTTATCAAATACAGGCTCACGTAATTTCCTTTGGAATACACTGTATAGATTCATTGTACTATTCAACTACTTAAGCAGTACACGGAGTAAGGATCGAGCATGGGATTTACTGGCTGAATGAGAAGTACCTTGACTTACTGGAAACTATAAGAAAAGGAGAACTGTGGAATCAAGTGATAGAAATACCATGGGAAATGGCAAATATCTCTACGTTACTACACCTACTCCTAGTTCGATTAACCTAATCAAAGAATGTAATATCATGGTTGAAAACAGTGACAGCATACATTCGTTTATCAATGTAAATTTCGCAAACTAAATTGGTTACTTGACTTCCAGATGGTATACTGTAATGAAACGAAGCACAAATTACACCAGTACACGGCTGGACAATCAAATACGTACTATTAAACAGGAATGTGATTAGAAAAACAGTAAGAGTCGTAGATGCATATGTTGGTTCATGTGTATATTTCTAAGCTCGTGTAAACGTATATGTGCATATACGCACTGACTGATACAAACATGCATTTACAAGTTCAGGAAAGAGCAACTCAAAAGGAAATCTATAGCTTCTATCGAGCGACATATTAAACAAAAGTGAGTTTAGTGTTTGAACGCTAAGTCATATTTAGTTGTGTCCATCACCATACCTATGCAAAATGTTTACCAGATTAAATTACTGCCATTAAAATAACGGTAAGAATCCGTCCCAGAATAACTTTATTCTGTGGTACGCGCTAGTATAAAGTTTAAAAGCCGAATCTTTCAGTGGTAGTTGTGAGGTAATTTTTAAGATGAAATTGTGCGAAACATGAGAACCATCCCTAGCAATACATATTTATCCCATGAATATGTCAACTTTATCGGCTACCGACTTGCTTGATACCCTCCAAAAGTGTTAATCGAACGGTCAACTAAGTACAAATACAGGAGAGTGGATAGAATTATCACAAAGAAAAATGTTTGCTGTGTATGAACAAAACACACACAAAAAGAAACGCACAAACTGATTTGCGCGGCTAGTAGGTTAGTGAACCTATGTTAATCCTGACAGATTGCCTTCCAGTAAAGGTCCAGCTTCTCCTTGAAAATATTCACTGATATGGCTGGTGCCACTTGTTCAGTCATTAAATACTTGATGCGAAAAAGGGACTTCACTTTAATTTTATTAGTACTCGGTTAGTGAACCTTCTTCCTATGACCTCTGAGATTATTAGTGCTGGAGGGAGCAAAAACGTAAGACATATAAACACTCAAATCACAGGTAAAGACACGAAATGCTAGTATAAGGTTACTTTGCGTCCTACGTTACGACAAGGGGAAAAGTTTAGGCGCTCATCGTGAGGGAGTTTAGAGAGACACTTCAATTATTTAGTTCCCACACGCTCAAATAGTTCAAATTATTATGGATGGAATAGGGGAAGGTTTCTCTCAACGGACCTCCGTACCTAGTACAGTGGAATCATCGATGCCTCCAGGCAGGAACCTAGGTATATTATCGATAAAATGGGAAAAAGGAAAAGAAACTGGGAAATCATAATAAGATACCATATTTAGTCCTTAAGAAGGAAGATTGAAACCTTCTATGATCAGGATATGAAAGAATCCGAGGTGATTAGGACGGGAAAATCGTTCCAGCATACAGTTGTTGTACTCAATATCAGCAGTGGGCTTCCGGTAGATAATTCCAACTAGACACCTCGAGGTAGTAAACAATATGACTGAGCACCATACGATTCATCCATGTTTTTGGAACACCATGTACAGTGATATTCCTTCCGCGGAAAAACGTTTCACGGTATTCCCAATAAATGTTACTGATGAGATCGTGCTCTGAATACGGTAAACGAGGCAGTGCTCTTACATACCCATCCGATTTCAGAAACGAGCTACCTAGTAGGACATCCCCTGCATCGGGAACGTTAGTGACCGTTACACGAAGTAGTCCTTGGTGATTTTGAAGCTTGGAATCCTTTTCCCCGAGTAAGCCGTGAGACCTTCAGAGGTTATATTTTTCTAAGTTTGAGCTCCTTGTTTAACTCTTCTCAGATAATCCTGTCATTTTTGTCCTGTAGACTGAGCGGAAGGTCAGAGATCTCTTTAAGGTTCATGATTTTGAGAAAATCATTGCGACCCGTTATCATTTCCCCAGATTTTCAGATACGTCCAAGCTGAAGACCTTGTTGTTTGGTGGTTGAAACGCGCCTCAGATTCCTGTGCTCTTTGCTGACTTATTGGACATTCGTGCAGGTAAACCGTACAGTTATGTTACAAGTTGATTTTATTACAATACCTGGGAAGTTCTGCTTCTTATGAGGTGACACCTGGTTCATTTTGACTTTGTTAATAGGGTTCCAGTAGCCTATACAGTTTTTCGGGACAACCGTTGCATTCAGAGATCACAAGTTTGCTGAAGGTGTCTAGTACCGCCGATGTCATGATGGTGTTGTGATTCAGCATATCCTCATTAGTTTCGACGCATGTTCCCTAGATACTAATGTTTCCAAGGTCTCTCTCCTCTTCTCTGGGCATCATTGGTTGTCTATCCGACTTACTAAGTATGTTGTTAGCAGCTACAGTAAGATCTGTACACGCTTCGCGGAACCAACCATTGCATTCGTCACGCTAGATGTCAGGAGTGACAGCAAAATGGCATCTGGGTTGCTCGCAGGAATTGTTCATGACTATGATGATATAAACTTCTTTAGTAGATCCCGTAACTCTTCTAGAACTACTGCCGGTCCAAAGCCCGGGTAAAGGAGGAGGGTTGGGCATGGGGTTCGCATCCTCGTCCAGTAGAAAACTAACTCGCTAAAAAAACGCTAACCAGAAAAAATAACTCAAACCATTTAAACTCTGCCCTGGGAGTTAGAAGGACTGCATGGACTGGGAGAGAGGAACAAAAACGGGGAAAGATTCATAAATTTGTGTGAATTCAACAAATTGGTCATAGGTGGCACAATATTTCCACACAAAGCTACATGGATCTCACCGAACCACACCACAGAGAATCAAATAGATCATATTTGCATCAATAAAAAGTTCCGAAGGACAATGGAAGATGTGAAAACCAGGAGAGGAGCGGACATACCTTCAGATCACCACCTGGTTGTGGCCAATTTAAAACTGAAGCTAAAGAAGAACTGGACGACTGGACAAACAGCTCTGCAAAGGTTCAACACAGCCTTCCTTCGAGATACTAACAAACTCAATGAATTCAAGATAGCTCTCAACAACAGGTCGCAAGCCCTACATGATCTACTGAAGGAAAAAGAAATTACTATGAAGGATAACTGGAAAGCCATCAAATGAGTGTTGAATTCAACGTGTGAAGAGGTTCTAGGCCCCAAGATGCATCATCACAAGGAATGGATCTCTATAGAAACACTGGACAAGATCAAAGAAAGGAAGAACAAGAAGACAGCAATTAACAATAGTCGAACACGAGCAGAGAAAGTCCAAGCACAAGCTGAGTAAACAAGCAAGTGAAGAAGAGCATTAGAGCCGACAAGCAGAAATACGTGGAAGAACTAGCAAAGATGGCAGGGAAGGCTGCAAGAGAAGGAAATATGAAACAGCTTTACGATACAACGAAGAAACTAGAAGGGAGAAATAGTAATCCAGAGAGACCAGTCAAAGACAAAGAAGGAAGACCGATCACTGAGATTCAGCAACAGCGGAACAGATTGGTAGAGTACTTCGAGGAACCCCTGAATAGGCCGGCTCCAATGAATCCACCGGACATCGAAGCAGCATACACAGATCTTCCTACAGATGTCAATCCACCAACGACGGAAGAAATCAGAATGGCCATCAGACAAATCAAGAGCGGGAAAGCAGCAGGACCCGACAATATACCAGCTGAAGCATTGAAGTCAGACATCGAAGTAACTACGAACATGCTTCATCTTCTCTTCAAGAAGATTTGGGAGGAGGAACAAGTGCCGATGGACTGGAAAGAACGACACCTCATTAAGATTCCAAAGAAAGGAGATCTGAGCAAGTGTGAAAACTACAGAGGCATTACACTATTGTCAATACCAGGAAAAGTCTTTAACAGAGTGTAGCTGAACAGGAAGAAAGAAACAGTAGACGCCGAACTCCGAGATCAACAGGCTGGATTCCGTAAGGACCGGTCGTGCACGGACCAAACTGCAACACTACGGATCATCGTCGAACAATCAATTGAGTGGAACTCGTCACTCTACATCAACTTCATTGATTATGAGAAGGCATTTGACAGTGTAGATAGGAGAACGTTATGGAAACTTCTTCGAGACTATAAAGTTCCTGAGAAGATTGTCAACATTATTCGGAACTCATACGACGGACTACAGTGCAAAGTAGTGCATGGAGGACAGCTGACAGATGCATTCCAAGTAAGGACCGGAGTCAGACAAAGCTGTTTACTCTGTCCCTTCCTCTTTCATCTAGTGGTCGACCGGATTATGAAGACCTCGACATCTGAGGGAAAACACGGCATACGATGGACAGCTCAGAACCAATTAGACGATTTGGACTTCGCAGATGACCTAGCCCTTCTATCTCATACACACGAACTAATGCAGATAAAGACAGCCAGCATAGCAGCAGTCTCTGCATCAGTAGGCTTCAACATACACAAGGGGAAAACCAAGGTCTTCAAATACAACACGGAGAACAGCAATTCAACCACTCTTGATAGCGAAACTCTGGAAGATGTGGAATCCTTCACATACCTGGGAAGCATCATCGATGAACAAGGAGGTTCAGATGAAGACGTAAATGTGCGGATTGGCAAAGCAAGGGCCACATTCCTACAACTGAAGGACATATGGAACTCAAAACAACTTTCAACCAATATCAAAGTCAGTATCTTCAATACAAACGTTAAGTCAGTCAATTCTACTGTACGGAGCCGAAACTTGGAGAACTACAACAACCACCATCAAGAAGGTACAAGTATTTATCAATAGCTGTCTACGCATGATACTCAACATCCATTGGCCGAATACCATCAGCAACAGCTTTTTATGGGAGAGAAACAATCAGATTCCATCTGAAGAGGAAATTAGGAAAAGACGATGGAAATGGATAGGACATACACTACGTAAATCATCAAACTGCATTACGAGACAAGCGCTAACTTGGAATCCTGAAGGGAAGCGGAAAAGAGGAAGGCCGAAGAACACATTACGTCGGGAAATAGAAGCAGATATGAAAAAGATGAATAAGAACTGGAAAGAGCTTGAAAGGATTGCCCAGGACAGGGTTGGATGGAGAATGCTGGTGAGCGGCCTATGCTCCTTCACGAGGAGTAACAGGCGTAAGTAAGTAGTTGATCCTTAAAAAAGTCAAAGGCCGTGAAACAAGATGGTGGTACACTTAAAACGGTTGAAATGGATAAAAACAGGTGGCACACAAGATTACGATACACTAACAATAGTTCTGACGTGAAAAACTGAATTGTAGACTGAGGAGAAAGCCACAGTCAATTACTAACCTGGCTAAAACTAAAAGAAAAATAATCTACCGAACGTTAGCTCGGGACAGATTCTTCGGATGAAAAATCAGTACTTTTGTTGAGTAGCGACGCAGCAAAGGATTAAAAATGCAGATCACGTTGTGAGTAAACTTCCCGTTCGTAAAATCTTCCTCCAATTTTAAGTAAAATTACTCAAAATATTTGTGGATTGAAGTCTACCTGAATCGAGTTTCTGTTTTAAGCCATAACAGGCCACTGTTACCTCCAGGTAAGAGTTTTCTGGACGGTTGTCTTGCTACCTACACGTTTGAGCTTAAAAATCTGGGGAGCAAGTAACTCGAGATAAACAGGCTTAAGAAAAGTTGTTTACGGTCTTATTTGCGGATTCTTCGAACATGGAGTGCTCTAACGTGTTTATTTATCTATCCAATTTATTGGTCCCAAATAATTTTCCCCACAAATAATAGATTGTTTCGATAGTCTACAGGTAGCCTACAGGTACTCTTCGCGTTAGGTTGGCGCATAGGATTTCCTCTGAAATTTGAGTTTTATTTATAGGGATAATTTGAAATGTAATGATCAGACTATACTCGAACTCGTGACAGACGGATGTTGTTCTGGTGGTAAATAAATCCCCAAAACAAACAGTTCTTTAAGTTTTCGACATTGAGGCTGACCTCATTAGATTTACTGGGCACGCTCTAGCTGGAAACTCTCGGTTATATGTATTAACCAGATCACAATAGTGTTATCATGCTACGCATCCCTTACAACTGACATCCAACTCAGACCAGCGTTTATCGACAAATCAATAGCTTTCAAAAATGTTTTCGAACTTCCTCATTTTTGACACCTGATTTGATTAAATTGGTATATCTTGATTATAAATGTGTTACATACAAAGACGTTGTTAAACCCCAAATACTCGTGGCATATTTATTGTTAGCTGGCAGGAAATAGTAACTTAATTCCCTGAAGATCATTTTTAAAGACCTAGTATCTTGCTCTTCATCATTATAATTTAGTTCGAATGATATTTTATTTGTACAGCTCCTTAAGGACTTCAAGTAAGATAGCTTTACATACCACTTTATTACTGCTGTTGATAAAAAAGCCTATAGTTTGTTAATTAATCTTGCACATCCTGGTAAACCTATCCTACTTCCGTTCAACAAACTTAAGAGATTACCAACCGTTCATTTTCATGTCAAACCGTTTACAATACATGCCAGCACAGTTCAAAAAATTAGATCGTGCACCGAACCAGACTATTAGAGATTTTACAATACAGCTTCGGATACAAGCTTCTATGTGCAATTTCGGTGAACAGATGCACATCAGATTTCGTGGCCGCCTGATTGCTGGTATCCATAATTCTAAACTAGAGAAGATTATACAAATGCTTTTCAGTACCTTTCAGGCAGACGAAGACCTCCATTTTACTTATATAGATGATCCTCGTGATGCTATTACGAAATATCATGATTCCCTGTTACCGAATGTGAAAAAATCTTCAATGCTGCAGAAACCTCAGACAGGAACAGTTTCATTCAGACAAGTGAATGATTCGACAAGCACTTTTAACTTATCTTTGGGTATTAAACACCGTCGCTCGTATAGTGAACTGCATCTTCGTAGTTCATATCAGTTTTGCTATGTACGTTACTGTAAATATGAGACGGCTGGACATACACAAACGTTTTTTAAAAATTTCCAAGTTATTTACTATTAAATCATTGGATGATGTTGAATCAAGATCACCTGACTCTGACAGAAGGAAGGATTCTCTGCCGCTCACTACATACTGCAGCAGTACGTAAAATGTAATACAAAAATTAATTGCAAACACAGGCATGTCTCCTTTGTTTATTGTTCATAATGATGTCAGATTCGACTATTTCTAAGAGAAATTTGTTGTTTCTTTATAATGGTGTCCACTTAAAACCTACAAGTAGTGGAATAACTGGTGAAGATGCCATATGTATTCGGAGTATGACAACACTTTAACCAGTAACACCTAATATGAAGCGCACCCACCAAGTGAAATCAAAAGACAGAAGCGAGGAGATCGAAGATATATTTGATAAGCTACCAATATATCGAGGATCGTTGGCACTAATCTGGCTAGCGATTGCGGCAGATGTTGAGCACGGCGTTCCCACACGTGATCTGATGCGTATGCTTGACCGAGCGCCTTCAGCTGGATGCGTCCACTAAAACTGTGGTCAGCATCCAATGTCGAAAACTTACAGAGCTATTTATTTTGGGGATTTATTTACCGCTACAATGGGATCACTTACAAATTATTGGTACACTTAATATTCCATTGAGGAAAGAGGGTAGTTGAGTCAATATTTCTTTACTAGTTATTGAATATGGCCCGAGTTAGGGTTAAAGAACCTAAGATTGCTGGACGTACGCACTTTTTGTGCACTGGTTATTCTGACAGTATTCTAACCAAAGATCCGGTCTTGCAATATTAGAAGACCGTGGGAGGTATGAAAACTCACCCAGCAAACTTATGAGTGAAGGGAGAACCTGTATTCTTGAAGTGTAGACTAATTATATATGATTTGTGAGAGGCTGTGAAGAATGAGCTAGGCAAACTGGTTGGACAAAGGATAATAATCACAGTTTGGTCGTCCGGTTGAAGTACTCCCATTGTGACTCAGTTAAATGTGGAAAGAAAAACACCTAGAATATGTGATGATTACCGCTTCACACTAAATACTCAGGTATTGCAACAGAGTTGTACTACCGAAGAAGCTGAGGATATTCCATATTTCCCATATATCCCATATTCTATACTTTTTTAAAATAGACCTGAAGGATACGTATTTGCAAATTCCATTGAATGACCAACCTTCCCAGAGGTTAGTGACAATCTGGTATGTTGGCCATTGTTTCATTGGTTTCTAAATAAGTTCGATAAACCGTCCACTATCCACACCTTTGACAGTCATTTTTCTACACAATCATTTTATCAACGTTGTCAACCTGAATACAAACTGTGTTTTGTATTCCAAACTAAATGAAACGGATCTTTATGCAATACTTAGTTTAGATGAGGCTACAGTGATCTGTCGGATATGAGTGACTTCCGGTGGCAGATTAGTAACTGTTTTAATTACTTTTCATATGATAGCCTGGGTAGTTTTCCATGTTACATTAAAGCAAAACACGTTTCCATTCTGTCAAGCTAATTACTGTTTGAATATGAACTTGGTGATTTCGTTTGCGGACTGAACATGCAATACATCGTGCCCCCATTTTTCGCATTTATTTGAGTGTAGATAGAGACAAGCATAAACTAGTACACTATTAGAGCCTAAGGATTTACTTCAAAGAGAGCAGGATCTCTCGACTAATCCTGTCCAACGACGGAAAATATTAATATGATCACCGTTTCGAGCGCCGTTGCTTACGTACATCTCAGTGCTCAGATCATGGATTGGTGCCTGTAGTTTTATTCCAGACTTGCCTCTAACTTTTCAAGAGTAATATCCACAATTTTGACTTGGTTTTCAATGAAGAGTTTGCATGTGAACAAAGACATGAAAAAAACAAGGAACATTCAACATTTTTTAAATGGTTAAGCATCCCTCAGACCGTTTTCACCGACTGAAAAACTTATTCTTACCACAGACGCATCTCCATCATGATTAGCTGAGGTCTTCTAACAGATTGGGAAATCTGTTATTTTTACTTCGAGACGATTAGACAATAGTGAACAAGGATATTCTCAGACGCAAAAAGAGACTTTAGCTGTGCTATGACTAATAAAAAGACAGCAAAAAACAATTGTTTGATGCAAAATTCCATATTTTAAATTATCACATGACGTCAAAATCTATATACTATCCAGATATGTCAAATAATCGGTCAACTGCTCTTGTCCAGAAATGGTGTTTAGAGTTGAGGACTTTAGGGACAGTTCACAATTTTTCAAATTAGTATACTATTTTCTACAGGGGAGCATTGTAGTGGCCGACACTATGTCAGGCCCACATAAGTTATTATAGCTAATGGCCACACTAGCTTATTCATTAATCTCAATTCACATTTTGACCAATTACTCGCTTATTAACCGTAACTGTTTATGATGATGATATGTATGGTAATTGCTTGTCCTATTGATTACGCGTCTGTAACTTACTTGCCATCTGACTATAAATATAGGGTTGCACTTTATCAAATAGAGTTGGCTCACTAGCATCTACGCTACACGCCGACCTGTTTCTCTAGTTGTCTGTCCGGATAATGAGTATGATACATGTACTTATTCAAAATTCATTCTCGTATTCGACTTACTTCATTACGTTATTATATAACGCGAATTAAGTCGATAGAAAAATATGCGGGTTGACAGCATGCTTATTTCGATAAAAATCAGAATACCATTTGACTGGAGTCAGATATAGAGCCACAACTGGCTTACTGCTTGAAACTCCACGATATCCCCAGTCTGAAGGGTTAGTAGGGAATTTCTTCCGGACTATGAAGATCTTCAAAACACTCGAGTGTCATCATGTTATTGAGTTCAAGTAATCTAGGAGCTAGAAAAATGCATCTAGTTCCTCGACTCACTATCGTAGTGCAGAATATTCAAGAACTCATGACATTCTGGATAATTTTTTTAAATTCGAATACTTCGAACTCGAATTCAAATGATCATTTGATGAAAAAAATGACTACCAACCTCCCACTTATACTATAATTCAAAGAATATGTAGTCGGATGGTAAATGTCCTAGGTTTAAGTAACCACTGAACTAACGGCAGATATGTACAGACTAAGTGAAGTTGGTGATTCAAATTTTAATTCTGACCATTCTCTAATCCTAATTCTTAACTCCAAATAAATCGTCCCAATCTCAATTTTGATGATTCCCCTGTCAATAATAACTCTAGATAATTCCGAATTTCAGACAAATGAAGAAAATAAAAATCAGAGTGCTGAACAATCGAGAAGACCTAACAGAATTTCAAATAAACTCAGACCACATTATAGGCACAAACAGAAAATCAATGTGTTGCGGTGTAGTGAGGAACCAATTTATTTACTGTACAATTAAATATTTCATGTGTTTAAACCTACTACAATAACACTACAGATTCATATTGAGTAGTTCGAATTCGAGTGTTTGATTGTATCTTGTCGATAGAGAAACCAATGCCTACCAAGGAGAAACCGTGGATCACTTCAAAGTCAACAGGAGATGTCTTACCCGAGCGGGTATATCAGTACGACTAGCTTCACCTGTTTCTTTGAGCAAAATTGGTAGGCATACAAGGCATCCATTGTACCACTGCTTTTACAAAATAGCCTAAGACTGAATTCATAAAGATCAATGAAACTAGTTTGCAAAATCTTGGGACAAACGAGGTGGAAACTGAGTGATTAGAAGAGCAGATGGACTGACTGATCTTCAGTGTTGTATTTGGTGACTCCAATACTTAACTCTAAAAGAGGCACATAACGTCTAATAGACCGTCTCCTCAAAATAAATCATTTATGTGAACAGCCATCTCTGTACTCCCACTCAAATGACTTTATTTTGCTTCCTATTTTCATTGCACAAAGCTTCAGCGTTCATGAAACATAACTGGCTTGTTAACAGGATTTGAAATACCTTCATCACATAAGATTTCGGTTATCTGCATGGTGGCTAGAAAACGGTAATGTGAACCTACTTTTTACCCTACGCTGACACTTCAAAGCAGAAGTCCTATACGACGGCAGAGAAACGCATTTCAACACATTAGAAAAAAGTGTCAGATGACACAAGCATTACTTTGGTTCTTAGCGGGGACTTGCATCAATATGCGACTTTTTGAAACACGGGGAAAATCTGCAGTATCCGCAAGGCAGCTAGATCTAGAAAATCCTCGAGAATGTGACATGCGACTCAATATGATAAGTAATACGAAGTATTATATGTATTTATAACACTTTTGTTTGCCGAATGGAATACGTGTTTTGAATAATACAGAGTCAGCTCTGTACTGACTGTACATGAGAGGATTATATCCATAATGATTTGTTAACCAATTAATGCAGCGGGAACGAGCAGCATAGTGATCTGGACGGTCATGTAAAGTAGAACCACAGTAAACGCAGTCAAATGACCAATGGAGTGTAACCTAACAAGTTCACAAGAAAAAAGTGTAGTAAAATTAAAGACGTCCTATACCAAAAAGGTAAATTAACTTGCATTTTATATATATTTACATACATGAAATTAAGATTTTGTGGAATCACAAGAGATTCACACAAAGGCTTCAACAAAAACCATCCAACTCAGAGAACAAAATTCCACCTAAGGTATTCGTTTATCCCATTTCAAATGTAAAAGATATAATGTTCATATTTCGCAAACACGAAGCGAGACACATGGAGATCAGCACACCTTTTAATGTGAAATCCTTTACAGTATGAAGACGATTTCTACTTTGCGTCGAGAATAATGGAATATTTATTCATGTACTAAACGTGCTTTCAATATGTTTCAAGTTAGTTCAAATTTAAAGGTGATTTGCGTTAGGTTACGTATAACTTATTATAAGTGAAAATAAAAATAAAACATCTCAATACATCTTTCAATAAACGGACAACTAGTATTCTACATTTGAAGTGTTATCAACCACACAAAAGAACTGTAACACTCAACAGAAGTTGGACCAGAGAGATAAATAAGTGTGACTAAATGTAAACTCACCTTGATTGGGGGTTTTCTAGTTATATGTGCTATAAGAAAATTCATTGCTATATCTTCACAATTGAAATAATTGTCCACCATGTTACGAATGTCTGGAGACATTTCCCACGTATAAGCAAATGTATAATACTAAAACAAAATAAAGAATGCGTAATTTTGATAATGAACAACTAGCATTCTCTCTAAACAACTACGGATTGTACATTATTACTCAACATATTACCTGATCTTTTAGCAAAAAAAGCAATATGAACCACCAAGGGAAAACTTATCGTTTCTTCAAAACTCATTGCTATCTATATTAGTGTTTATCTGTCAGTAAGATAATAAAAGTAACAAAGTAATGAGCTGTCTTGGACTATAGTTGCAGACATGATTAACAGCATATACTTAATATCATGACAGTAATACATGAAAGTTTAAAAACATGGTTATGGGAAACGGAAAATATTTATTACCAGACAGTTTCTCGATTGACACATTTGGGTCTTCAAGCTTATATGGCAGTTGTAAAAACATTGATTTCCGTTCTTGTCAGAAATTTGAGCACTATATATATAAGTTCATATTTATAAGCTTATCTTTAAAACTGAAAATTAATCATCGAAGGTATGACAAAATGTTCGATAGAGCATTAACAGGTTTTGATATAAAAAGCACCAGGTTAGAGAAAT
Source organism: Schistosoma spindalis (assembly GCA_946903255.1). Classification (NCBI taxonomy): domain Eukaryota; kingdom Metazoa; phylum Platyhelminthes; class Trematoda; order Strigeidida; family Schistosomatidae; genus Schistosoma; species Schistosoma spindalis. The sequence goes on along the minus strand of OX336420.1, from coordinate 34,706,013 downwards.
TTCTGTATAAATCGACTTTTAGAATGAAAAGACAAATGAATGATAGTTTATTCTATCTTGTGTCCTAGTCATAATCATAATCTCCTCCATACAAACAGAGACACATACTCCCAATGTCAATCATACATAAACTGACTAAACTTTGATAGTTACAAGTGCAGCAACGGGTATAATTTGAACACACAATTTTATCCATATATTATAATTTCATTAAGTTCGAGAACTTTAACTCAAACCTACTATTGAATCAGCTTATACTCATAATTTAGTTTCATTAGTATTATTGTTATGATTATTAATGAAATATTATAAAAATTGACCATAAAAAATGAAATACCTTGTGAAAAAATGCAGCTCCAGTAAGAATCATTGAAAATTCACACATATAATCGGAATTATAAAACCATGAACTATCAGAACCATTCCAAAAATGAGCTCGTGCTGGAAAACCAACCAACTGATCACGATGTTCACGCCAAACGCTGAAATGTCAAGGGTCATTCATAGAGTGAATATTTCTATAGTAGTGAACGATAATATATATGAAACGAGTAAACAATAAAGAATCGATTTCATCGATCCCGTCTCCTCATTACATTTTTGAAATTCTTCCCAACACCAGCCACTTATGAGTACATCATACATTATTAACAAGATATGTTTGAGGAAATTACTAAATTTTATGATAGTTTCCAACACAAAAAGACGTTAGCGAAAAAAATCATCGAATAATTAAAAAGTATTGAGTCATCATTTCGTACCATTACAGGATTTCATAGCAGCCCACACCCACGAACTCCCCATGAGTCGAACTCAGGAACTTCAGGCCTCACGACAAGCGGTTTGTTTAAAAATACTGATTAGGAGTTCCTTCGAAAAATCATTACATAAAGATAGTGTTTTCTGTCTGCTTGACTAATAAAAACATTCTAAATATCTCAAAGACGAAGTACAGGTTTGTGTACTCGGATTTCAGAAACACATTTATTGTATGAGTTACAAATATTATCCAGCTGCTCGAACGTAAGTAGTAAAGAAGAGGAGTACAACTTGAGTTTACTGACCGATAGCTTTATATCAAGTCCTTGAACGAATCAATCATCCTTTTATTTGAAAACCAACTAGTGTTTAAGAACGATAACCCATTTCAATTATAAAATTTTCAATAGTCAAATCGAACTAATACTTGAAAATTTGAGATTTACGTGTTATTGCACTTACCGAAATCCAAAAACAATTTCATCATGGCGTAGTTGAATATCATCATCAATGGATAGTATTGCATCAGTTTCGATTAAATCATAAGGTAAAAATCGATTATTCAAACTATTATTTTCGCTAAGGATAACCTATTGAAGACAAAGAATTAATTTACTATAAATAATTTGTTCGTGTTTAATGTTCAGTGAAAAGTGGTGGTCTTTCAAGCACAATGAGCTAGATATAACCTCTAAGCTTTAAAATAAATTATCAAAGTGTGATTTGAGATATTAAACTTGAAAGAAAACTTTGAAATAAATAAAAAGAAATCCATGAAAGTATTGATAAAGCCTATGGAAAACGACAGTGTATCGTTACTCTTGCGTCATCAAATTGAGTAGGAAAAGGAATAAGAAGGTGTGATTTGTATTTTTATGCTTCGCTTCGTAATGTTTTATGTCTCTTGAGAAAAACACAGTTGATATACTTTTTGAAATTTATGTTAACGATGAAAACATTTCCAGGATAATTAATTTCTTAATCATTATAAACAAGTTACTCTCATAGACAAATAAAAAAACATTACTGCAAACAAACACAACTAAGTATTTAATTATGAAAATTAACGCATTCATTATTAACTATAGGTTATATGTGTCACAAACTGATTTGAGATCAGTAAGCATAGAACAGGGGTTTCGTACTAGTATTGGACTCCTCGGTAGCGTCCAGCTACGATCCTTATAAAGGATCTTTAAGTCTTATGGCAAAAGTAGAATTAGAACCACTGAATGAACGTCTAGTGGTCTAATTACAACTTCAATCAATTTTTGACCTGGAAGCAACAATAATCCGATATTATTGATGACATTTACTTCACAACTGACATGCCTGAACTCCAAGTCATAACTTTTCACTAAAAATTCAGGAACATTTTAAGGTAGGTCTTTAGCGAGCTGACCTTTATAGTCTAAATGAACGGACAATAATTACAACTTGTGAATCAAACTATTTAATCGGTCCAATTATGGTTTAAAACAAGTTATTATTAAATCAATCGAACTAGATAAGAAATTGTTATCAAAATAATGTGACTAGGTTGAAAATATTCTCAACACTTTTATATTTCATCCAAGATTACAGTATTAATGTTTTCTGGAGAAATTAACATAATAATATTTGACTATAGATGGTGGTAAATTATAATTGACAATGATATCATATAAACTTAATTTAGAATGAGTGAAAAACTAACAGGAAATTAACCTACTTTAATTGGAACATGTAATTGTGGCCAGCTAAGATCAGGATTGGGTGGAACAGGATTGTTCCATATAACCAAAATTGAATGTAAATATGGAAGATTTAGAAAATTTTCTAACGTTTGACATAATAAATTAAACCGATCATAAGTAAGTATTAAAACTAAAAAAATGAAAAGAAAATACGTAAATCAACGAATCAATAAACAAGTACTGAAAAGCATACCAGTGAAAAACAAATACTGACTAGCTGATGTATGGTGGGCCAATAGGCTTTCATTACTCAGGTTATGTTCACATTGGTTAAACATTCGTATGCTCTTATTGTCCTTGATCAGATTATAAAAATGACGTATTTGTAGGAGGCATATAATGGGCAGTAGTTTTATTGTATTGGTTATCCTTTTCTACGTCTATGAGAGTCGACTGGATTGAGTCAAATAAACAAAGTCACAAAAACCATCACTTCATTTATAGGTTTTCATTCAATTAATTCTTCTAACTTATGTAAACTCTTCAAATCATGTTCAATTTCTAATTGCAGTAATTTTATATAAATCATTCATAACCTCTAAAGTTATCACACAATCCATGTTACCTCTTTCCTGTTTTCGATCGTGGATGTGCACTGCTGAAAAGTCTCATCCTGTGACAAAATGTCATCCAGTGCTTCCAGAATTTCAATGCTTGTTTAACTTTGATCGATTCGCGATTTCAGTGAAATACTTTTATGATTAACGAACGCTAAATAAGTTCCTCCCGACTAAAATGAACCGACAGAAATTCGACAGTGAAATCACTATAACTAAGCTTTATTGATTTTGCCGGCAGAAACCATATAAACAAGAGCTAAGGTATTACGAATGAAAAGCTATTTAAATAAATCAAAATACATTTCGAAAGTCTAAAATTTAAAACTTCCTCTTGTGTTACGTTAACGACAGTTTGGTGATATTATGATGTCCATAGACTCTTGCAGTGTTAACAGCTTAATATGGTGTTAATATTTGGCTATATCTAAGTCAAAATTATGGAAACAAAATTCATGAATTGTGGTGTATGCTGCGATAAATACACTTCCAAAATAGCAGTAGTAAATCATTTTTTGATTTTGTAGTTAAGATCACAAACTGATTTTATTTTAAGAACCAATGAAAAACAGAATGCAACGGACGACTGTTTTGTCCTAGTATGGGACTTCTGTAGTGTGCATTCATGATCCCACCAGAGATATAACCTAGGACTTGAAGAAAACACTTTACCTATGAGATAAAATGATGGTTGGAGATAGTCAACAGGAAACTCTGGACCTAGGTTTCGTGCTACTTGGCACTCGTCAGCAAGACGTACCTGTAATCTTGAGGGAACTGATGCTCCCTGACGGACTCAACCTCGTGTCACCCAGCTTCACAGTCAAGAACGTTACCACTGAGCTATCCAGGCAGCGACTGACCCCCTGTAGGACTGAGATGTGTTTACAATTGATCGATCACTGGGTGATGAAGCTGGGTGACACGGGATCGAATCCGTCAGGGAGCATCAGTTCCCTCAAGATTACAGGGACATCTTGTTGACGAGCGCCAAGTAACACGAAACCTGGGTCCAGGGTTTCCTGTTGACTAACTCCAACCACCATCTTACCTCAACATGGTGCACACAGCGTCGAGTCACTTAGACTAGTGGCCACATTGAAACTTGGTCGATAGGATTCGATCTGCACTAAGAAGGACCTGGCATACATGACATTGATCACCACCCAGTGATCAATCGATCGTAAACACTTTACCTTTAGACCACCAAGAAGGTGCCCAACGGTTTGTATGCTTAACTTCAATCAATTTGTGATAATACTCAATTATCTTTCAGTGTGATTAGTGGGTAGCTGTTTCATACTCAATATGGTTGAACACCGCTGATCATAGTTTCTGGCATTGGAACTCCGAAGACTACCTCTCGAAACCACCCACTAGTGAGTGTAACTACTGACTTGTTTATTCTGAGGGATATAAAACTGAGCATTAATACCTCATTTTGCAAATTTCAAAGCAATAAGAAGTGAGTTCAGTAAATTTGGATCCTGATACATTAAGCCTGTCTATTTTCAAAGATTTCTCAATCTCTTTACACGAATAAGCACGTGGTGCCTAGCATATAACCCATATGGGTTATTCTAGCTTCCGGCCAGACCGATTTATCCGTTCTTCTTGAGTCACATTTTAACCCGGTTAATTATTCGCCTATTAACCATGACCGTTCTTATATGAGCGTGTGTATCTCTTACCCTATTCATCACATGTCTTTGGCCTATTTTTGTCCCGTTATAAATATTGGGTCGAGTCTTATCAAAACGAGTTGACTTAGTTGCCTTCTGCGCTTCGCTTCCCCACTTTTCATTATGAATGGTTGTCTGGGTAGACAAGTGCTTGAAACAAATATATATATATATATATATATATATATATATATATATATATATATATATATATATATATATATATATATATATATATATGAATGCTAATCAGTTCGATGCTTACTAGTAAACTGTTCATATGGATACATTCCACCTAAATTCATATTGAATTCATATCCTGCGAGATTTATAGTATGGTTAATTGGTCTTAAACCATGATTTGTAGAAGCATCTACAAAATAAACGTAAAAGTAGATAGAAAAATAATGCAAGTTGTAATGAAGTAGTATATATTACACTCAATGTTAACTTCATAGATGAAAATTTGACAAGAGAGTAAGAATGACATGCAGACAGTAGTATAGAAGTAAATGAGAGTAAGACACACGTCATTATTGCACAATGAATTGCAAAAAAGTGACGTAAAGCATACACGCACAGTTGTTCATTACCATGATAAATTTCCATTCATACCACCAATATTAGCAAGTATCTTACCGACAAAAATCTATACCGAATTGTCCCAATATTCCTGCTTGGCCAAACAAATTTTATGATCTAATTTTATATTATTTATAGAAGTATGCACTCAGATTTTATTATCGGATTAAGTTAATTTTCTTAAGAAAACTTTATACAGACAAAGTTTAAGTTTATAATTAAAAAATATACAAAAATGTAATTATTTCTTACATTAAAAACTGAAGTGTATGAATTATCATGTGAACTTGTGATGAATGTTTCAACCACTAAACCATTACTTTACTAAAAAGTCCTGTTACAAGGAGTTACAAGTTGGTCATTATTGACTGTTTTGTGACATTTATTTTCAGTGTTGTTTAATCATTTGTTAACTGACAAGTGTATTTCATAGTCAAACTATTTCGATTCAAGATTTTTGCTTGTCATTGATGGATTTGATTTCTTTATATGATGTACTCACATATTCAATCGGTTGATTAGTATAGTTACGTATTCAATAATTGATTCTGTTGGGATTTAAAGACTCATTCTGTGAACAAATCACTTGGTGTGCAGCTTTAGTCATTCCAGTTACTATATCAAGTTAATTGAGCCATCGTAAAAATTATCACACTACGTTTCTATAAACTGGATTGGATTGTACTGAATTAAGCTGATCAATCTACACCTACAGACGACCATTATCACCGTCGCATGTGGGTTGTACACGAATGAATAAACCAACTTGTAATAAACAGGTAATTACGCACAGAGCTATTTAATATCTTTAAAAATGTGGCCTACTTGTAAAATAAAACTATTTTCAAACGGGTATAAAGTACTCATTATTACAACAAAATCATATCAAGTAGACTTACATGGTACAAATGCAGCATCTGATGGAAGTGGAGGTTCCCATGGTGTCGAAGGGAATAACCATAATGGATTAACCATGTCACTAATCCCACCGTAAAAAGATACGCTAGCCAATCGAGCTGATCCACCAGGACCTGTATAATTTGATTGATAACTAATGGAAGATTGCTGTGGTCCAACTGGACCGAGGAAATCATCTAAATCAACTTGAAAATTATTCTCTTTATGTATTGAATACTGTTTGGGTGGTTGAAATTCCTTATAAGCTGGTAAACTAGACCAGTGGGGAGCAGGAGGTTGGGGAAAACCAAGACGTCGACTAACAGCTAACAATAAAGTGGTAAGTTGTGATGATTTATTTTTAAAGTAACGTTGAAATAAAATCTGGCCCTGGAAAAAATTTCGAGAAAAGACAAGGGAAAGTTAAGTAATCGCATATAGTAAACGTTATGAAGGTGGTTCAGATGTTGTGGAGATTGTTGATTTTATATTGGGATCATGAACCGATCAATTTTAGGCCACTACTGAAAACCTGAAACCACAGAACAGCCGCTTTTCATAGGATGGGACTCAGCAGTGGGTGAGTAACTGCCTCACACTCGGAAATAGTCACACAATACCGTGGATTGGTTAAAGTTGAACATCAACACCGTTTGATCCCGGCTCAGTGATTTAGAGGTTGAACGTTCACACGAGATTGAAGACCCTGTGTTTGAGTCCTTCGTGTGAGATAGTAGATGTGCACTGCTGAGGAGTTTCATACTAGAATGAAACGGCCGTCCAGTGCTTCCAGGTTTTCAATGGTGGTCTAACATTGATCGATTCATGATCTCACTAAAAGAAAACTAACATTTTTCCTCATGATCCAATGCCCTGATTTCGTTGTTTCGAAATTGTGTAATATTTTGACTCGAAGTTCCTATTACTTAACATAGAAAAACGGATAGTCAACTTGTTTGCAGTAAAATAGACTTCTTAATTATAATCCATATTGAAAAGTTAAACATCATCAACCGGATAATTTCGGATTTGATGAGATCGTAAATCAGCTTAGCACTTGACTGTTGATATATATGAAGGCATCCAATGTTTTTTTTACCGGGTTTAGTATTAAATTTTCAAGTAAATCCAGGATGCTTGACAAGTATACGATCAACGAAGCAGATTATTTATATATTACAAGTCAATAACCGACAATGGACACATAAAGCATCTACCAAATCCATTTTTATGTTTGTTAGTCAAGATAGTTAAGACAACAAATAATCAAACTATTTATGTGCTATAAGGATACCCATTTATTAAACATGTCACTTGGAAACTAAAAAGTATCGACTTTTAACAATTGGGTCACCGATTCAAATCTTCATCTACGTTAATTTGACATGTGCAATAGTATCACCGCCAAACATAAAAGTGGATTGGTGATAACAACAAAAATCTATATCTTGCTGCTGAGTTTATTTTAAGAAGAATATGATAGGCCAAAAAAAGAAAAATTGCACTGTAGAAAAGCAGCATTTGGTGGAAGTAGATAATCCTATAGTGTTGAAGAAAATAACCATAATAAATCAACCAAGTCACTAAGATATAAGACTAGGTATGTCAAATAGCTTTTTTAAGAACTCGAAATTTATAAACAATAAAGTTGAATCATTAATATTTGCAGTATTGTATACACAGTAGAAATATGCCTGATTCTAATATGTACTTGTAAGATACTATCCCTGTTAATAATTGATGTGACATACGTAAACAATACGATATGAAATGGCGGAGGTGAAACATAAAGGAAGCAAGATGAAAAGACTTATAATACTCTCTAATTTAATTAACTTTTCAGTGGTATAACTAACCTGTCGGCGAATCTCAACGATATGTGCTTCAGGCAAAGACTGAAGTAAAGCTGGAAGTTCCTCGACTCGAGGTCTAGGAACGTGTATAATAACTCTAGATAATAACTCCGAGTTGATTGCTTCATCAGAATATATGTCGTTATTTCCAATAAACACAGGAATAGCACCATTAGCTAAACAGTTAATCAACTGAATTCGTAATCCTAAACTCAAATACGAGTTCCTTGTACCAGTCATTATTAATCCAAAAGTTGACTTGCGAAGAAGCTGAAGATTAATTAAATACAACTTTAACTAAAGTGCTATAAAACAACAAGAGAAAACACAGTCTATGGACTTAACATACCATTCAAGGGTTAAATATAATATCTCGGATGGAACTCGAACCTAGGGTTTATCGCCTGCAAAACGAGTCTTTTAGCTAACGAGCTACTAGAATCACGCATAAGCTGTAGTTCCTTGATTTGAATAGGGGGGACATTGCTTCATCATCCAAGCGCAGTACTTTCAACCAAACACAGTGAATTTAGTACATCATCATCGGGTTACATTAAAAAGTTGGATAACCATATGACTGGTAAACGTAAGCATACGCATAAAAATTTAAAATTATTCAAAATTCAATGCAGAACTTTTGTCTTAAATTCGAGGAGAATTACGTTTAGAAACAAAAGATGAATAAAATAAAGAACATAAAAAAGAATGACATTACACTTGGTGATCCTAAAAATATTCAGAGAGACCCATTAAAGTTAAAAACTTGATAAATTATGATTACATCATGAACAGGATGGTTTTTAGCAGTGATGTAGTATGACTCTGTAGAGTTGTTTGCTTTTTCAAAAGAACCTTATCAATAAAGCATTTTTAACTTTACGAATTGATCGTTTGTTTTGTTGAACATATTGAGTATATACAACTTCTACCAGAATCATTTGGAAAGAACCAACTGCCCAATATTATTCAGACGATGATTTACTGATTAAAATACTAGGTTACCAAATAATGGATAAAAAATATAAACTTCATCTCGTTGGACAGTAAAACAATGTGTGCTAATCTAAGTAGAGTATATAAAACTGTATATGGATAAAACATGGAAATGACAGTTTAAGAAGAACATAAATAGGAAAATTCAATACATGAAAATCTGTTATAAACACAAAATCCCTGTGCATATTTATAAAATGGTGTCGCTAGTGTATAACTTACAGGAGCCTGAATATAATCGCAAATATATATACATATATTAAAGAATAAAACTGATAACTTTATCATTTTTTGTTACATGAGTGCACAAACACACACAGAGCTTTATTCAGTTGCTAAATTCAAATTTTATGACTAAAACGAAAAGACAGTTACACTGTATTTTTTTAAAAAAATTAAACGTTACAGTTGATTGCAAAAACGCTCTTTTTTGTTTAGCAGTTAACCAAAACTCATCAACTGAAAACAATAAAAGTTACAAGGGGAAATAATGACGTGCATGGATTAAAAAAAAACATGATTGAAGTGTTCGTCTCCCTCTTTTAACTTACCATTAAAAATACTAATTCTAGAAATTAAAATGAATGGATGACTAACTTAATCACTTTGATAATATGCTGTCCATTAAGTAAAAGAAATAACAATGTACTTTAAACAGATAATTAAATGTAAACTTCAAGATATTATCTGAATTGAATCAACATTTAAGCATACAGACAACAAGAAACACAATTATAGATAGCAAATAAATGTTATATTCAACGTCTTCTTTATCAGTAATAAGATAGCTGGCATTATGAAAACGAGGATAGGACTATGTTACAGTCACTCGCTATGATTCCAAAGAAAATTCTTGGTATAACATTGAACAATTTTAACTCAATAAGATTAACCTGAAATGGATATCCAACATGCTTATTCTATGTACCATAAAAGGAATAGATTCTATACCGATCAGAAACCGAGTAAAATAGTACAAATTGTTAATTCACAAAGTCATTGAATGTAGTGAAATGAGATGTATAAGAAGACCGAAAAAAACGCCGATGTATTCAGTCTAAATGTTATCCTACATCTTGAGTTTTAATATAATGACACACATTGTATCCTTTACTTACTTACGCCTGTTACTCCTAATGGAGCATAGGCCGCCGACCAGCATTCCCCGCCCCACTCTATCTTGAGCCTACATTTTATCCCTAAATTTCATTTATTCATTATAAATTACATTTCTTACATATAGTTTGCTGTCATATTCGATTTCTTTGGTTTGTATGTTAGTTTCCTTTAAGTGATAATGAAAACGCAAACTGAGAATTTCTGATTCGCTTCTTTTAAAACTGTTTTTGTAAAACAGGAAAACTCGGCACACAAGGAAACTATCCAACAACTTAAATGTAAAATAGTACACTGTAATAATGATGATATCTGTCGTGATGACTAATAGTGCTCATCAGTTATTCATGACGAGGTTGCTAGAGTGTATTCGAATACAGGATTTACTTGTTGGAAAGGAGTGCTAAAACCCTACAGTACATTAGAATAAACTATTATATGGTTATTTAGCTGCATGGTAGCTTTCCGAAACACAGTTCGTGAATCTAAATCGGTAATCCATTTAGTTTTTTATCGACAGTTTGGAATCTAAAGGGTTATTATACGTCAGCTATAATGTTTACAGAAATAATTAGCAGAATGTTTGAAGAGAGACTTAAACCATCACTAATTCGTTTCTTAATAATGGGATTTTCGTTAACAATGCCTTTTCTTACATGTCTGACTAGTATGTTGGAACATTTGACTTTAATTATTGATCGCTGATGTTCTTAACGATACGCAAGTGGTTTGTGTTCAAATAGCACACAAAACTTCCAATTTCTAAGAACATCTACGAACAGATACTGCCAATATAAAACTTACAAATGCAATTTTTAATTGGTTAGGTTTATTACTTATGTAATTAAAACTTTATAATTCTAAGGTATTAATAGCTCTAATCATGGACATGTACAGTGTAACTTACTGATGAAGAATCTTCACATGGAAACCAATCAGTATCAGATAAGGAATTTCGTGAAAGGAATTCTTTATATGTATTAGACCAACAACTTTCAAGTTCATTGGTATTTTTATAAATTGATATGGAGATAAAAGAGGTTGACTCATTCTTTTTATGACTATTGTTATCCAACTTTTTCAGGTGTTCAATAACTAAATTATCCAATGATGAGTGATTTTCAGCAAGACGACTTTTGGACAATATCCCAATATTAAAGCTGAGTAATAAGGCACGTCTTCCTGGTAGTAGACGCAAAGGTGAAGAAATAGAGCAAATTTTCTTCGAGTATTTACATAAAATATCGTAATTTACTGGCAACAAGAAATCGAATCCTCGGCGAAATGTATTTCCAGGAAATGAGTAGGCGACCAGTAAAAAGTTAAGATGATTTGTTGAATAATTATATTTCCGATATATTTGATCAAGTTCGAATGCATTGAAAAACAAGACAATACAGGTTGGTAAAGTTGATGACGTCAGTTCAGATTCCTGTATACATTTTTGAGCACCTTCAACACCAAAAGTCAGTTTTAAACATGCAGTATTTTCAATACTACATCTTTCAGTAAGATGTGGAGAACTTTGAAGTAATTGGTTAAATGACATAGTATTATTTGAACCATAATAATCAGTGCAAAACTTCAAAAACCTTATAAATCGACACCGATTCCAATTGATACAGGATTCTATGGTGCATAATTCGTTTGATGAGCTTATGACAGAGGGATAATTTATACTCTCATTATTTAATTTAAGGTGAACGACTGGCCATTTGGAATAAAATACAGCTGACGATGCAGTATTATCTGAAATAGTTTGTTTGTATGAATCTAAGGTGGCCTAAAATATAAAAGTTTATTTAGGAGTGACAAATCATAGAGGATTTCAAAATATGACTCACTTACAAAGCAAATATGTAATCGGACAAACTTTGGGTATGAAAGTTAATGATACTACTAATTATGAGTTTAATTCATCCATTGTAGCCTTGATCTTCAGTTAATACAACCCAGTGCACAAAATAAACTACACAGATGCATGTACTACGTAAGCTGTAGTTATTTGTAACCGATAAACCACAAAAATCAATATGATCGATACCAATTTACTCACTTCTATCACTTGAAACAACTATTTTCCTTTGATTTACAAGAATATTGAATTCGGATTAGTAGAAGAAACTATGAATTACATACGGGAATATGCGGCAGTAACTTAACAGTTATAAAACTTGACCTTCATTTGCTTAGTCTATGGTCCGAACCCCGCTTCACCTCAAGATACAAATTGTGTTAGATTAAACTCCTTTTCATGTTCTGTGAGCTAAATATGAAGTGATCAGACACTATTTGGGTCGAAATTTTAGTCCCATGCTTCTTCACTCGGCTATGACTTGATATGGAATGTACTGACATTGGATGCCAGATTTGGATATGCGTTATTTAGACACTGAGGAAATGCTTAATCCTAGTCTAACTATAAGATAGATATTAATCAAAATCAATGTTACGTAATTTTTCCCATATTCTCAATATACCTAGCACAGAACTTCGGAAAAATATCGCTTTTACAACTTGAAAATAAAGAGATTTCCAGCTTCTACTTATGTACTATTATCTATCGTAAGAGATATCTACAAAGGAATCAGTAATTAATACATTTTACTAAAGACAGAAACAGAGAGACAATATTGCGTTCAGAACATTGACCTTGCTTAGTTAAACGGAAATAGTTATAACCAAATGTTCGTAAATACCACAACAGTAAGTAACACCTACTTTACACATTGTTCATTTGTACATAAACCCAGTGATCACTCAGTTAATCACGAAAATTAAGAATAGCAATATACTCATTCATTCATATTACTTTACTCTTCAATAATGAGAAAATATTTAATTATTTGATATTAACATACTCGAAGACGTATTATTTGCCTTGAATGCTCTACAAGAACAGATCGTAAACGTTCTACTTGATTTTGAAGGACAGTATTAGTGTCCACTAATTCTTTACGTCTTTGATGTAAATCAATTAATTCATCATGAACAGAATGATTGATACGCATTAATTCATCAATAAGAAATGGCAAAGTAGATGCTGAATTTAGAAGTAAATTTCCATTTTTTTCTTGATGGGAAACTTCTTTTCCTGATAAATAATTCACAGATGTAAGTCGATGACTTGTTACAGATGGATATGGATTCCACAATGAAATAATTATGTAAAGAAATATGATAGTCAGCAAACATGTACACACGATCAGAAACTTTCTATTTTGTCTGATTAATAAATAATAATGCTGCATATTAAGTAACAGATATATCATAATCTCGATAGACCTGTGGATAAGTTCGATGAACTAACTATTTCGCACTGCCTCTTGCCTAAATTTAGGAAATACAGAAAAAAGAATCAATAGACAATAATTACAAAATAGTCAATATAATATCATCAAAAATATTTAATGTTAAATAGTCGAAGGCCAGTGACAGGAAATTTTGTATGGAAGTTTGTGCTGGCTGGTACTCACCAAGAAGGTTTATTTGTTGTAAGTTAGCCAAATTAGATGTAGAGCAATAATAGATGGGAGATATTGATGGACGCTCGTTGCTGGTCTAGATTTGGATTAACTTTCTAAGGAAATATATACGCTGATGGTTGAAAATCCGGCTTAATTTTAAAGAAAACATACATAAATCTATAAGTTGTGCATGCACTTTCGACTCAGTTTGCCAACAGAAGCATCTTACTTTCCGTTTTCTCACTCGGATATTTGATTTGGTTACGTATGTAAGAAAGGCATACATCAGCAGAAAGCTTGGACGGCCGCAGAATAAAACAATCTGTAGTTTGAAAATATGTGTTACCACATGTTACAACCGTAGTCATGTCTGTGAAGTTAGCTATTCAGTTCACAGATGGTTCCTTTTTGAAATAATATACTTACATTAGTTGATCACTGAAAACTACACATGATATCGATTTCTACTCAGCAAACCCATGTCAATTAACTAGAACTTAAATGGTTGTCGGGCTTGCTTGTGGTGATTACTCAACCAAGCTATTTTGTCCGGATTTTTATTTTAACACATAGGTATTGGTACAAAGAGGGACCGAATACATATGCACCACACAAATCTCAATTGATATGTGTGAGGGCTGTGATACTGCCTGGGTGCCCAAACCGTAGCAGGTGGTTTTCTTAGGGGGCCACACCCCGAGCCTTTGACCTGAAGATCTGATCCACAAGGCAGTGGAGCATCGTAAGGAGATGCAGTCCCATGGTAGCCGGTGACCAACGATTGGTTCATATGCCACTTGTTCCTTCAGGATACTGGAGCCCATGTGCACCATTGGTTTGAGATCCGGTTAAAGCGCCGGACATTAGCTTTTCGTCCTCTCATTTTCGTAAACAACATCCCCGCCACGAGAAGGCAGTGAGTAGGACTTCCCTGGCAGAAGCTATATAGGCGTGGCCATGTAAGAGCATTTCGAGAGGGAGAGCGGACTTTTCCCACTGTCGGCCATACCAGGGCATTTGAGGGCATTGTCCGGAAAACATGTCGCTTTAGGTCGTACCATGCAAAGCACGTCGGTTGGTGAACGACAAAACTAAAAATAGAAACTTAAGGTTTAAGTCAGTCAGTCACTTATAACGTAGGGCCAGGCACATATGTGTATCGGTCCAAGTTGCCACATCTCATTAGCACAACAAGATGAACACCAAATTCATAGAAGCAATCAACTTAATGGTGTAATATATAAAGGAAAGATTGCATATAAGGATATAGTACAGAAAGAAAGATTTAGTACGTAGAAAGATATGGAATCATTTTAGTCTCATAGTTTAAGGGAAGATAGAGAGTTTACACACCTACGCCATTGTGGTCGAGTCTGAGCCATGTCACCAACATTCTCCAACCATTGGTTACGATAGTCACGCGGACCCCAACCAAGTAGTCTGCATCTACCAAAACGGCTCAAACCAGAAGTTAGTGACTTCAAGTACTGATGCCACATATTGTTTTGGCCACTCCTAACTTTCTTCCAACCATCCCCAACACCAGTTAGCATTGCGCGTCGTGGTAATCGGTGTTCAGGCATACGCAGCACGTGACCCAACCATCTCAGTCGATGAAGATTCATAACCTCATCAACTGATTTACCATCATTCCCAAATACCCTGCGTCTAGCCACACTATTGGTACTCGTCAGCAGTACTTATCTGCAATCGTGAAGGAACTGATGTTCCCGGTGAGATCTGAACCTAGATCATCATTAGTTGGTCAATGGTTTCCATTGTTATAACGATAGTGGTTTTTCCACCTAAACTCACTGAGAAAATAATATTTGATCAACTATCAACTATTACTAATGTAAAAGAGAAGTAAAACTTTAACATTTAAGTTGGATAGTGAAAATAGTTGTCTCTATAGCTTACTCTTATACAGTACGATTTGTTGTGTTTCTTGTCCAAGCTATCAATAAAAGTCAGTTTCTGCATAAATAATGTAGTTATATGGTGTAACAAACTCAAGATGACAAATAACTTCATGACTTTTGTAATAACTAGACATCACAGCGATTTATGCATGTAAAGCTAATTTCATCTGCTTGCTGCTAAGCTATGAAAGATGAAAGTGACTGGTGTTATGAATATTTAAACAGTAGCATTGCCCAACTATGTTCACTAGAATTAATTAAAATGACAATCCTACAGATACTAAATAAATATCAAGGGACTAAATTACAATGAGTGAGGTTTGAATAATTATCTCTCATCAACAACTTATTGCCTCCTTTTAATCACATTATCCCTCAATCGGTCTAAATTAATCTACACACGTCCATGATTATAAGCTAACCAGGAGTTGAATATTTATTCACTTACCTTTCCCACCTACAAATAAGTGCTTAGGCACTTCATCAAATTTGATCAACTGACAAGATGGTTCGATATATCAGCATATTACAAAAGAAAGACGCATTAAATACAAAATGAGGAGATACTGAGAAAATCAGTAAGAGAAACATAACTAGCCTGTGCTAATGAGCAACACTAATAAGTATTGGAACCATAGTAATAAATGAAATTTTAGATAAGATTTGATAACTAAATTAACACGGAACTTCATATCATGTGATATGATCTTAACTTAGAATGTATAAGAACTAATTAATATTGACTGACATCGGATAATGCTCGATAAACTTACCAAAACTGAATAACAAAAGTTGGTTCATTCATAAATCATAGCCAAGCCGTTGAATATCTCGTTTATTTTTATATCTCACAATAAATTTTTGATTGGGTTTTGACATTCACAACATGCTCAGTATTCGCAAGGTCATACCACGGAGCATAAAAACTGGCTAAGTTATTTACTCTTACGTAACGCATAGAGCAAATCTTCAGCATGTGGTCAACCTTGCAATAACTAATCTATTATCAATGCTTGTTGTGTGAAAGTAGATATTACAGTGACACTTAAGATCTACAACACACGTGCTAGAGATATTTAAAAATATTAAATAGCACATACTGCGGCAGTGATTTATAGAAAATGAAACACCACGTAGGGCCGGAGAAATATCACTGACGCTTATCCAAATCATCTATCGAATAGGACCATTTCTACGTTAGAAAGAATTCCACTGAACTCTGAAGAATTTCCAAACTCCATCAAAGTTAACAAGGATTCATTGGCTGCACATCATAGACGGCCCATTTGGTAGTGTCATTTCGATGTACTACCTAGTCTGTCAGTATTACTACGTGTTGTTATTTTCTAACTCTATTTATTCCATGTGCTCGATAAGGTAGACGCACTACGTTGATGCCACACAGAGTAACCGGGGCTAGGTATTAACCACGTAGTGTATCTTCAACGTAGGCTAGGAGGTGTATCATTCTTATCCAACTCGAGTAGACTCACCATCCACATAGATGATCTACCCATACCTAGTTGTTTTCTACTGGCTTAAGCTGTTTCGGTCGAAAGATAAGACATGCTGTTAATTACCATTTGCCCACTAGTGACTAGCTTCGTGAGGAAATTCTCGGAGTTCTAGTGGGAAGCCGTGACCAGTGGAGCTAATCCGTGTCGGGTAGAGACAGGTATCTACCTCAGTACAATGGTAGATGGTCGCGCAATCTCGTGGATTGGTTGGGGTTAGTCATTAACACAATTGGATGCCGACTCAGTGGTCCAGTAGGCTATGCATTCACGCGCGAGTCTGAAGACACGGGGCTCGAATCTAACGAGCGAGGTCATGGATGCGCACTGCTGAGGAGTCCCACAATAAGACGAGACGGCCGTTCGGTGCTTCTACGTTTTTAATGGTGATCTAACATCAATCACTTCATGATCTCAATCAAAAACATAATAGTTTTAGCCCGACTTGGATTTAGTTAGCGCTCACAGTTATCACTCATTATTTCCATGGTTCATTTACCAGCCACAAAACATATGCTTAAAAACTACTACGAAACTGATCATGGTGATGTACGAGCTAGCTTTAAAATATTTTTTGGTAGAGTTCATGCCATTATATGGCTGTTGAATAATGTTGAGATGCGCCTGAGGACATTCTACACCATTCCGTTCGACAACACTTCCCTCTCGATTTCTCGTGTTGGTAAGGCTCATTCATGAGAAAATAGCGTCTCGTCAACGACACTTGAAGTAAGTGATATCATAAGACATTAATCAGAGGACGTAACCTGAAATCCAAGTTCAATAGAGTAGATTAACAGGCTCGTCTGGTGAAATTTGTGAAACGCAACACCAAGATTTTAAACAGCTTTATGTGCAAAACGACTTATGGGACACTCAATGTAATGTGCCTGTATTACTTAGATCCCACTATCAAGTTTTCGAGCTATATGCTACAGAATGCTGATCTACTTATTTTCAAACAAACATATTTCTGCCTCGTGGTGAACAACTCAACATTTTTCAAGACAATTCGAAAGTCGTAAAGTTTGATCTACTCAAAATTGAGATCTTCAGGATCATCGAAAGCAAAAGTCTATTAGATTGGTTGGAATCCGAAAAACCCACAAGATAGTAGGCTGATTTATGTGGCGTCTCTCTCGCTACTATCTTGAGAGATCTCTTTATAAATGATATCTTTTTTATTGAGAAAACGGTGTAGTTATGTTCATTCATAAGCATATTTCGTTTATCTTTTCCGTCACGAACGTTACGTAAAAAGCTATTGATCAACCTCACAGAAACCTTGTTTTCATAGGCAATATTGAGGCTAAATTCCAACTTAGTATTCCTGTAAACAGATTCTGTAAAACTAACCTCTTGACTGCCTCTCACTGATGAATTGCCTTAGAAGTGCACAATTACCTGGCGCTTATGGCCTCCTAGATTTATTCAAGATATTTCTCCTAAACTATATCTCGCACTTATCATTTAATGAGTTTGAATGCGTTGCCTAAATTCTCGAATTCTGCCATGTGAAGATGATCACAAGATTTGAAGGGGGATTAAAGGCCTTTCAGATATCTCAGCTTTTCAAAATGGCTTGCACAGGATGAACAGCTTATGTACTTTTTGGAGGGAAATTTGAAAATTATGTAGCCTTTCGACAAAATTGTTCGAAAACTTCCTTCGCTTATTTCCCATGAGTCAGTGTTTTTATTAACCAATGGAGCGGGAATGAACTACATCACCATCCAACATTATTATCTAGTACTTATTTATTCAAGAAGCTAAGGTGAAAAATTAACGTTAGTAACCCGCACTTAGGGAGGCATGATTACCTTTTGTTTGAGGTGTGCACTTTACATACTTCAAATACGAATCTATAGAATTATCGTCTACTATGATATTAGCACTGCTCTAATAGTAGACCTAATCCTAAAATTGTAGATTTATCATGATGTAACTGCCTAATCTATAAGATCTTACGTGGAAGTTACATCATCGTCTACACCAACTCATTGAATTGTGACAATTACCAGTACGTGGTAGGGAACAAACTTAGGCTAGAGATATAATATATTTAGTGTGAATAAAAGATACAAGATAACATTCAGCTGGGACCACGCCTGCAAGGCCGAGCCATGCCACCTGACCAACTCGTATTAATTCAATTCATTCCTTATTCCCGCCTTCTCCATTGTTGGGTATTTCCCAGCGTTAAATGTTGAATGTCTATTTTCCATTTTGTCTCGTGTTAGGGCTCAGTGCCACTACACTACTCTCCCACCAGAATCAACGTGACGTTGGTTCGATGCCAATTTGAGTGGGATTGTCACGCGCCGGAGGTTACCAAGACTAATTAGAACCCTCCAGGTATTGATAAGCTGAAAGATAAATCAAAAAGAAGGCAGCAGCATCTGGTCGGGAAACACATGTAATAATTTCAACACATCTGATTGCATGTTTAACACGATTAAAATGAAAATTTAGGTAAATATTATTCAAGCTAAACAAAGTGGGATTATAATAATAATAAAATGACTCCGTGTAGGGATATTTTAATGAGTCACCGTAATAATAATAATAATAGAACGTAAGATGCGTTTTAATATCCGTTGGTTAATAACTTAACTTATAAGTAGTAAGTATTTTGTGTTTATAAATATTAAAAGCAATCCATATTGTGAAAATGCTAATATTGGTATTAGTTTTGGTTTAAATTATGAAATTAAATAACGTTTATGCCTGTAAGCTGTCCATATGAGTTGATTTCCAATTGGATCGGTATTAGTAGGCTAACTGAAAGAACAAAAGTGTTACCGTGGAGAATTTCAACTAGTGTTCCAGTTAGTTTGATACTGTTTATTTAGTTATGGGGAGATTTTCTCGACCTCATTTTTACTTGACCGTGATAGAATTTAGTGATACTACTAATACATATGAATGGTTATCAAAAAGAAAAGTTTTTTTAATATGTGAAAAGTGATAATCATGTGGATTTCGGACAGATAGATAACAGCGATTCGTCAAACATGAGTGTATTCGTAAGAGACATGCTCTAGACTCAATGTTCTGACTTGCCATAGACTATTTATTTATACCTACCGGCTGATGGTGCATACAAGTTAGTTGCAAGTATGCAGTTTAGCATGAGCCGGAATACGATTTGATTGAGATATAGTGATTATAAGTTGTGTGTGATGTAGTGCCGCGAGTTGACTTTGGCTAAATAAGTCTTTACAACATGATCAACAGTGAGTGATGCTCATGTGATTATCAGGAAGAACATAAGTTGTAACCAAGGGGAGTACACTCCCAACTCATGTCTATGATAATGACTTGAACCCTAGTCAGTGTTGGGGTAATTTCGACATTGATGTTTGCAGTTTGCAGATTTGCTCGACTGCTTATACTGATTATTTGCATGCATGATTGTGTCACTAAACCTCCAATTAGACTGACAAGTTCTTGAGATATTTACTGAATGAGCAATTGATAGAGAAACATACTGAAAATCATCTGTAATGGATGAAGATACCGAGAAAACAACACTATTTAATGATAATTACAAGTCAATTTGCTGACCGATTTTATTAATAGTTTTGTCAATTTTATCGAACATATTACGTGATTATCAAGATATGACAATGCTTTATGACGATATCCTGCAACCATTATGTTTAACTAATTATAGTGTTGATTGAGGATAAGCCAGTGGAAAAAAATAGGTATTATTGCTTTAGGTGATTCGAAATTATCAGAAATTTGTAGCGTTAAGGAAACCGAGCTGCCTAACTATATTATAAATTTCAATTCAAAAATATATGTCTAGTGTTAATTTTAATAATAGGCTCCGGAGATTTAATTTTAAATGTTTGTCGAACAACTACCTATGAGTTTAGTTATCATACTAGTGCAATTGATAGTACCTAAATTTGTAAATTTATTTTCTAAACTAAGTTCGTATTTTAGGCTGCTAATATGATAAACCAATTCATAAACCTATATACGTATAACAACAACGATTATGATGGGTTTATTGATAAATATTAGAGACAATTGAGATTTTTAGATTTAAAAGACAAAGATATAATGCAACGCACGTACGGGCCAGGTCAACATGCAGGTTGCTGAGGTATATGACAATTTAAAAATAATAAACATGGCCAAAATGAAAAATACTTTTTTAAAAGTTGAGACGACTTATGGAATTTTAGTTAGGAATATGACGAGTTATACACCTTACATAAGACGTTGCTGTAGTTAACCTAGTGATATGTGTGGCAAATGCAATTAATAGAATGTTGTAGTATAAAAGTATTAAATATTTCTACTAAGTCCTGGGAATGGCTCGTATGAAATATATACAACCAATTTAACAGAAAAAAACCTATGTAACTTAAGAAGTACTTTAATCATAATAAATGAACCAGGAAAGGGGAAAAGTAAAACTCGCCTGGGTTGTTTTCGCTTCCAAGTAATGATGGTTTGAATTGGACAGTAATTCGAATCTGGATTATACACGAGGTACTGTCGAGTAAATTCTTGGATTAACCCAGCATTGAAAACTGGATTTGTGTAAGTTCAAAATTAATTTAAGCCAAATATGTAGCATTGCCTGACGAACAGTCTAAACGAGATCTAAGATTGCAGGAAATTTATAGTTCAAACTCACCGTAAATTTCTAGCATTTGCATCCTGTTTGGCCATGGAACTCAGCAATTGAAAATTAGGCAGGCAGTGGTCAGAATAAAAAAAACATGACAGGATAGTACATAATTTAAGACAGAATGAGGAGTTACGTGAAAAAAATATGGAGAATTAGACCCAGATAACAGTTTAGTCCTTGCTTACGTTGCTAGTCAATGTATATTTACGTTATTTACATGTCATATTCGCTAGAGCTTGATGTTTAAACAAGTTTATTTCGCTGTAGCATGTAAATGCTATTGAAGATGCCACAGGTATTCGGAGTTTGACAACGCTTTTACCAGTGACACCTTCTAATACGAAGCGCACCCACCAAGTAAAATCAAAAGACAGAAGCGAGGAGATCGAAGATATATTTGATAAGCTATCAATATATCGAGGATCGTTTGCACTAATCTGGCTAGCGATTGAGGCAGATGTTGAGCACGGCGTTCCCACACGTGATCTGGTGCGGATGCTTGACCGAGCGCCTTCAGCTAGATGAGTCCACTAAAACTGTGGTCAGCATCCAATGTCGAAAACTTACAGAGCTATTTGATTTTGGGGAATTATTTACCGCTACAGATCACTCCCCCCCTAGTGGGGTAGTGATGACCCTAAGACGTGGCCAGCCAGAAGTTTAAACCCAACGAGATTTTCGTTGGTAAACACTCTTCTGATAGCTTGCTAGGTTTAGCAGCGTCTGGTCGTCTTTCCTTACTATAATGGACCATGATGTACAATATAGCAAAAAAAAGGTACAATGCAGATTTTCGTTTTACGCAACATCATCGTTCTTTTCCAGTCGTCCTGGAAAAGAAAAGAAAAATATGTAAGTGCATGTCGGAATACACTCGTACGCGCGTGAAAACACAAAACAAGCGAAGAAAAAGGAAAACAAACTCATGCTCACGTAGTAGCGTGAAATAAGATTTTTATAATATCGTTATTTTTTTGTTTTTTTCTTTTTTGAAATAAAAAAAACATAATATATAAGCATATTAAATTCAGGTTTTTTTTTAAAAAAAATTATATGTAGTACAAAGGGAAATTCGAGAGTATGTAAAATGTTAACTTGTATCTTACGTGCAGTAATCGTTCAAGTGTTCTGGAAATCTTACTCTTCTTCCAGAACGCGTTGTTTTGAGTTTATTTTCGGATACCGTCGCAGTATCAACGTGTGTGTCTGCTGTCGATTGGGGCATTATAAGCGCAGGAGTTGTGTCGTGCGATTGTATTGAAGGAAAATCGACGTGAATAGGATTTCCTTCTAAATACTCTGCTTTGAGGCGATCGATGCTGATGCTTTCGTTGGTTCCGTTCTTATCTATTATATAGTACTTAGATTCGCGTTGAAGAACTTTGAAAGGTCCTTCATATGTTGATTCGAGAGGTCGTCGATGCGAGTCTCGACGCACGAAAACGTGTGTACTATGTCGTAAGTCAGGTTGAACGAAAACATCAGTTGATTGTGGTCGAGTGGAAACAGGTTTAACTGAACGCATTGCGTTTGTAAGCCTGTTCGCGTAGGAGGTTAGATCCATGTCCATCGAAGAGGATGAAGGGTCCACGAACTCTCCTGAAAGTCGAAGGGTCGTACCATAAACGAGTTGAGATGCAGTGTATCCAATGTCAGATTTCACTGCATTGCGTATGCCTAGCAAGACGAGTGGAAGAGCGTCAGTCCACTGAGAAATGTTTGAGGCTGATAGTGACGCTCTTAGTTGTCGGTGAAAACGTTCTACTAATCCGTTTGCTTGTGGGTGGTAGGCCGTCGTTCGAAAGCGAGTGATCCCTAGTTTCATAGTCAGACAACGGAACAGTTCAGATTCAAACTGACGTCCACGGTCTGTAGTAATGGTTGTTGGGCAGCCGAAGTTTGCTACCCACCTCTCGACGAAGGCGCGGGCCACTGTTTCAGCAGTAATATCTCTGATGGGTACTGCTTCTGGCCATCGAGTAAAACGGTCTACGCATGTTAAAAGATAAGAATATCCAATTGAATCTGGTAAAGGTCCTACCAAATCCAAATGAACATGGTCGAAGCGAGCATCGGGAGTTTTAAACGAGCCTAAGGGACATTTGTTATGCCTAATAACCTTAGATTTCTGGCAGCTTACACAGGAGCGTGCCCACTCCCTCACATCTTTATTCATACCAGGCCAGCAAAACCGTTCTGCTATAAGCTTGATGGTTGCACGAACACCTGGATGAGAAAATCTGTGCAACGTATCGAAGACGTTGCGTCGATATTGTTTCGGCACGATTGGGCGATCCCTACCTGTAGATGTGTCACAAAGTAAGGTTTCCTTACCTGTTCCCATCTGTTTATTGCGCAGTTTAAGTGTTGTTGAGGCCAACTCGTGCGTAAGATCACTGTCTTCTTTTTGAAGTTGGGCGAGTTTTAAAAGGTCGATTCCTTGGGAACTGTTCAAGGAATTTATACGAGACAAGGCGTCTGCAACTACATTGTTTGCTCCAGAAATGTGTCGAATATCTGAAGTAAACTGCGAAATGTAGTCCAGTTGTCGAGACTCACGTGGTGAGTACTTGTCCGAAGAAGAGCTTAAGGAGAAGGTAAGTGGTTTATGGTCGGTAAAAATGATAAATTCACGGCCTTCGATATAGTGTTGAAAATGCCGGACAGCACAATACATAGCTAGGAGTTCCCTACCGAATGTGCTGTACCTCGATTCAGTGTCTAGCAACCGTCTAGAGAAAAATGCCAAAGGTTGCCAGGAGTGGTTAACCCATTGTTGTAAGACTGCTCCGATTGCTGAGTCGGATGCGTCTACTGAGATGCTAATGGGCGCTTTAGGGTCCTGATGAGCAGGCATTGCTGCTCGGGCGATATGCTCCTTAACCGTGGAGAATGCTTTTCGGGTAGTGTCATCTAGATTAATGGATTTCGCATTTCCACGAAGTTAGTCGGTGAGGGGTTTCATAAGTAACGCTCATTTCGGTATGAATCGTCTATAAAAACTTACCAGACCGTTAAACGTGCGCAATTGCTTGATGGTGGTCGGTTCTGGGTAATCCAGAATGACCGCCACTTTCGTTCTAAGGGGTCGAATGCCATGAGCATCTATAGTGTGTCCTAGGAAGTCTAAGGATTCGGTTCCGATTTGGCATTTCTGAATGTTTACGGTAATACCATGTTTTTGTAGTCGGTCGAAAACAATGTCCAGATGCTGGAGATGTGATTCTCTGTCCGGACTTGCTATTAGACAGTCATCAACATACGCATGTACGAAGTTGAGACCTCGAAAAACGTCATCTATGAACCTTTGGAAAGTCTGTGCCGCGTTTCTCAGACCGAAAGGCATTCGCAAAAATTCATAGAGTCCGAAAGGCGTTATAATAGCGGTTTTTGGAATGTCTTCAGTGGCCATAGGAATTTGGTTATAAGCTTTTACCAAGTCAATTTTTGAAAAGACAGTTGCACCTTTCAAGGTAGCTGTCAAATCGTGAATGTGGGGCAACGGGTAACGATCGGGAATGGTTTTTGCATTCAATCTCCGATAGTCACCAGTTGGACGCCAATCGTTGCTGTCCTTTTTAGGGACCATGTGCAACGGAGATGCCCATGGGCTATTTGACGGTCGTATTATTCCTAAGTTTATCATATGGTCGAATTCGTTTTTCGCCAACCTTAACTTTTCGGGGGCCAGTCGGCGTGCTTTCGAGAAGACAGGTGGTCCTGTAGTCGTGATGTGATGTGTAACATTGCTGGTTACACACGGCAATTTCGGTCGCGATTGGTAAATGCCAGAATATTTATCGAGTAGTGGTTGGTAGAAGGGGTCTATAGTGTGCTTAATAGTGACTGGGGATAACCTGCAACCAGAAAAAGAAGTCAGGCAAACAGATAAATTAGTGTTTCCGTCTACTAACCTCCGTTTGCGCGTATCGATAATTAAGTTGTGGTGTTGTAGAAGGTCCATACCAATGATTGGCATAGAAACATCTGCAACAACAAAAATCCAGTGAATGGGTTTGCGTAAACCCACGTTAAGATAAACATACCTTTGGCCATAAGTAGCGATAAGCTTTCCGTCTGCCGCCTGTAGATTTAAAACAGGCTCGTGTAGCCTGTCGTCGGAATTCGCTGGGAGAACTCTAAACTCTGCGCCAGTATCTACGAGGTAGCGAACTCTCGTTATCACATCAGTGACATATAAAAGACGGCTATGTTCGCCGGCTACGGTTGCCGTTAACGCGTGCCGGCTTGGAAGTTTCCCGAAGCGTTCTTCGCGTCGACGGATTTCGCATTGGGGAAATTGCAGGGTTTTCTGCAATTTCTGGCAGACTTTCCGTACTAGTTATGGTACCAGCACCAATCAGGATTATCCGCCTCTCGAGTTCTAGATACGGATCGCCTACGTGGTGTGCTTCTCTGCGGAGTAAGTGATCGTTTACGGTCGTTACCGAGTTTGAGATAGCGCGTAAGAGTATGACATAACTGTGTTATGTCATTCTGGGTCGTTTGAGGCTTTTCTTTGACTGAAAAAACCTCGGCGTTAGGAGACCTAGTGATCTCGAGAATGCGATCGGCAGATGCCGCTAGTTCGTCTACGGCGTTGTTTTGGAACGAGACCAAAACAGCTTGCACCTGTTGAGGAAGTTTGGATAAGAAAAGTTGCTTGAATAGACCGTCATCGAAGGTTCTTTGGCCAATGACTTCTCGCATTCTTTGCAACATGTCTGTGGCAGAACCGTGTTGCAGGTCGATGTTGTTAAGGAGTTGGTCTAACCTTTGTCGATCGGTTAGATCTCCGCGTTTAAGGATGGCCTGTTTCAGTGCTTGGTATGGATCAGAAACATCACTAGTAAACATACTAGGTGTTACGTACCTGTTAAATTCGCGCGGTAGTGCCTTGACTACTGCGAGGAATTGTGCACGTGCATCGTTCACACCGTGCTCGTAGAAGTCGGCTTCTGCATAACAAAACCAGGCCTCGATGTTGTCTGGCCAGAAAGGCATAAGTTGGAAAGAGGGTGGGGACACAGTCTTTAATTTAAATACTTTAGGTGTCTGTTCAGTCATAGTAATATACCAAGTACGAAAGGTGAACGAGTGGCAAAATATATATATGAACCCAAAAACACGGAAAAAAATATATCACAATGTAAAAAAAAGAAATTAAAATAAGACAATGATATATAAAATCACAAAAAGGAACAGACTCACAGTTTACAATATGGTGTACCAGATCACGTCGGGCTCACCAATGAAGATGCCACAGGTATTCGGAGTTTGACAACGCTTTTACCAGTAACACCTTCTAATACGAAGCGCACCCACCAAGTAAAATCAAAAGACAGAAGCGAGGAGATCGAAGATATATTTGATAAGCTATCAATATATCGAGGATCGTTTGCACTAATCTGGCTAGCGATTGAGGCAGATGTTGAGCACGGCGTTCCCACACGTGATCTGGTGCGGATGCTTGACCGAGCGCCTTCAGCTAGATGAGTCCACTAAAACTGTGGTCAGCATCCAATGTCGAAAACTTACAGAGCTATTTGATTTTGGGGAATTATTTACCGCTACACTATGAAAGCTTGCTAATGAACCACCAAAGATAATAATTAATATAGATGACCTGTTTATATTATCGATTGAGCTAGTAGGTTATGAGTACTAATCAATATAACGTTACGATAATACATATGAGCACTAGTCAGAGGACTATTAGGATAATAGGTTCAAATAAGCAAAAATCGATCGAGAAAGTTGTAGTAGAAATACAGATTAACAATAATAGGTTGCGTTTTTTTTAGTTGGGCTGACCAATATAGAATTATCGTCTACTATGATATTAGCACTGCTCTAATAGTAGACCTAATCCTAAAATTGTAGATTTATCATGATGTAACTGCCTAATCTATAAGATCTTACGTGGAAGTTACATCATCGTCTACACCAACTCATTGAATTGTGACAATTACCAGTACGTGGTAGGGAACAAACTTAGGCTAGAGATATAATATATTTAGTGTGAATAAAAGATACAAGATAACATTCAGCTGGGACCACGCCTGCAAGGCCGAGCCATGCCACCTGACCAACTCGTATTAATTCAATTCATTCCTTATTCCCGCCTTCTCCATTGTTGGGTATTTCCCAGCGTTAAATGTTGAATGTCTATTTTCCATTTTGTCTCGTGTTAGGGCTCAATGCCACTACAAATCTACTAAACATATCGTTGTCTTACAGGACGTATTATAGAGATAAATGTGACTGTAAACCAATTGGATCAAACTGATATTGCGTTGAAATGATGGGCTTTCAAATTGACTGTTATATAAATAAAAACAAACAAAACGAAAGGAACATTGCGATGCCTGAATATGGTGTATGCTACATTAAATAATCAAGATCTCGCAAACTTCCATGATCAGCGGGAACACAGATACGGTATTACATAGTTAGAGATGGCGATGATACACATAGTCAAGGAAAATAAATATCGATTTTCAAAAAGTGGGTCGGATTTTATAGTACTTAATTATTCACGCCAGTTAACTCTGATGGTGTAGCATAAGCCGCTCACTAGCATTCTGCATCGAACTCAGTCCTGGAAAATCCTTTGCAGTTGTTCGAAGTTGCTATTCATACTTTTTATGTGTTTCAAATAACGACTCAATTTGACCTTGAGTCCCTTTTCAGTTTCCATTTAGAATTTAAAGTTAGTGCTTGCTTCGAATTGCACTCCCACATCCAGCGTGTTTCCCTAACTTCCCCTTCATCTGGAAGTTGGTTTGTTGCCCCTCGCAGTACATTGTTGCCGAT
The DNA here is from genome assembly GCA_946903255.1 of Schistosoma spindalis. Classification (NCBI taxonomy): domain Eukaryota; kingdom Metazoa; phylum Platyhelminthes; class Trematoda; order Strigeidida; family Schistosomatidae; genus Schistosoma; species Schistosoma spindalis. Next base: position 34,677,468 of record OX336420.1, on the reverse strand, counting down.
GATAAGACAAAAGTTCGACTAAGAAGGAACCAAAATACTTCTAAGAGGGTCTAAGAAGCATAAAGGAAGATTAGCTGACTCTATGAACTTTTCACGTGATGTACATCTAGCTTAGTCATATTATCTTACTTGGTAAAGTCAACATCTGAATATTATTGAACAAACACAGTACAGATTTTATTTGACTGCTAGACATTATGTATTTCTTTAGTAACTTTGATTTTTATTATCACCCTGAAGAAGTACAGTCAAGTTTTAGAGATGATAGTTTGAAGGTATCTAAATTTCAATCGCTGGAATCCTTTCAATCTTAATTTTCGCTGATAAACCTAACAATGAACTATTTTAGTGGCATTTGCTCTTGTTTAGAAATCAAGCTCTAGCAAACATTTCTCACTTGTAGTTGCCTCTGCCACACATTTATAAATATCACTAGGTTAACGACAACAGCTTCTTATGGAAGGTTAATAACTCGTCATACTCCTAACTGAAATTCCATAAGTCATCTGAACTTCAAAAATATTTTTCATTTTGGCCATGTTCATTGTTTTAATTTCTCGTATACCTCAACGACCTGTATGTTAACCTGGCTCGTACATGCGTTGCATCATATCTCTATGTCTTTTAAATTTAAAAATCATTTGAATCGCCTGTAATGTCTTCAATAAACCTGTCATAGTCATTATTGCTATACGTTTTCGGGTTTATGAATTGGTCTATCATATTAGTAGCCTAAAAACACGAACATAGTTTAGATAATAAATTCATCGAATTTAAGTGCTATCATAATCCACTAGCATAATGACTAAACTATCAGATAGTTGTTGGTCAAAAAAATATTTAGAATTAAAACTCCTGAACCTACTTTTAAAACTAACACTATGTAAACGAATATTTTTAAATTGCGATTTATAATATAATTAGGCAGCTCGGATTCTTTAACGCTACAAACTTCTGCTGTTTCAGAAGCATGTAAAGCAACAATACTTATTTTCAACTGGATAATCCTCAATCAACACTATAACTAGTTTAACATAATGGTTTCAGGATATGGTCATAAAGTATTGTCGTGACTTGATAATCACGTAATATGATTGATAATATCGATGAAACCATTAACAAAATCGGTCAATAAATTGACTTATAATTATCATTAAATGATATTGTTTTCTCGGTATCTTCATCCATTACAGATGATTGCAGTATGTTTCTCTATCAGTTACTCATTCATCAAGTATCTCGAAACTGTGTCAGTCCAATTGGAGGTTTAGCGACATTATCACGCATGGAAATCATCAGTATAAGCAACCGAGCAAATCTCCTGAAAACACTGTCAGATTTACCCCGAAACTGACTAGGGTTCAAGCCATTGTCACAGACATGAGTTAGGAGTGTACTCCTCTTGGTTACAACTTATAATCTCCCAGACAATCACATGGGCATCACTCACTGATAATCATCATGTAAAGACTTATTTAGCCGAAGACATCTTACAGCACCTCATCACCTAGGAACGTGACACGTAGACTTAGTTGATTTCAATAACTTATAGTCACCCGAAATTTTGTGTTTAATTACGCAATAAAAGTACCGTTTTTCATCCAAGGAATCTGTCCCGAGCTTGACGTTCGGTAGATTACTTTTTTGAGTTTTAGTCAAGTTAATAGTTGGCTGTGAATTTCTTCTCAGTCTACTATTCAGTTTTTCGCGTCAGGACTAGTGTTAGTGTATCGTAATCTTGTGTACCACCCGTTTTGCCCAGTTCAACCGTTTTGTGTGTACTGCTTTTCTTTTTTTATGTTCAGAGAATTTCCCTAGGATCTATTAAATAAATTCTATCGTTATAGTCATGAATGATTCATTCAAGCGAAACGGATGCCGTTTTGTTGTCACATTCTGGCATGCAGTGTGATAAATGCAAATTTTGATTCCACGAAGCGTGCACATATCTTACAGTAGCTGCTCGCAACAGACTTTGTAAGTCGGATAGTAGGTGGGCATGTGGCACGTGAAACATGAATGCTGAAGTCTTACTGAGGAACATCATTCTCTTGACACGTCTGCAGAAAAAGTTGTCAGAAAACCTGAAAAATGTTCTAAAACGGATAAGCAAACGAAGACGCGCAGTGAAGACAAGAAGAAAGACATCGACAACATTAGTGTCGAGGGAACGTTCGTTGACACTAGTTAGGACATGCTGAAACTCAGCACCATCATAACATCAACGACACTAGACTACTCCAGCAAACTTTGGTCTTTCAGCATAAGATGTCTGAATAAAACGGTTGTAGGCATTTGGACCCCGTCAATAAAAGTTAAAATAGACCAGGTGTCACCGTACATAGGGCAGAATATCCCAGGTATTTCGGTGAAACCAACTGGTGATTCGGCTTTACAAGCTACCCCAAAGGCTTTCCGATCAGACGGAGTTTCTAGACCCCGGTTGATGAGGATGACATTCCTCTCCCCCCAAATGGCGGCTGCCAACTGGAAGGCATGTGCTCAGTCAGACTGTCCACCACCTCAGCTAGATGAATCAACTTTACGAGACAATTAGCAGCAGGTGGACTGAGAGGTTCACCCTTCACTTAATTTGGATGGTCAATGGGATTTCTTACACTACACCATCTTATTTGTTACGAAGCAGGCTTTTCCGACAACGGTCCCCAAAATCTATAAGTAACCCACGGTTATGAAGAATCGAACTCTTCGTTTGCTAAGTCGCAAAACGCACTACTTGGAGGAATACAAATGAACTGGTAACAACAGCATATACAGGCAATTCAAAAAAGCGAAGAACATATGCACAAAGGCAATAATGGAAGACAAGCTGCAGTACCAGATAAAGCTTATCAATAAATTTGTCTCCAGTCCGAAAAACTTATTCCATCATGCAACCTCTCTTCGACAAGCCGAAATCGGTGTTTCCCGACCGCTAGTCCCTAATGGTCGACCAACAACGACGGTGACACCGCTGGCCTTCTGGCTGGACAGTGCTCTCAGGACTTCAACCGACGCACACAAACTGTATTGATGAAAGCTTCACCTATAACTCCATAGGACCCTTAAAAATCATGGAGTCTACGACCTGCGACGATCTGCACAACTACTCACTATCCATTAACATTTTGTCAGCCAACAGCACGGTTTTATAAAGGCTCACACCTGTATAACTTACCTGCTGACTGCGATGGACAGATAAACCACCATCTTTGATCGCAAGGGGAAGATCGGTGTCATGTACATCGACTTCTCGACAGCTATAGATAAGGTCAACCACATATGTGTTATCAACAAGCTAATACGACTAGGCATCAAATCACCTTCAATTGATTGGCTCACTTGATATCTAAAAATCGACATTTTAAGGTAAGTTTTAACTTCACTTTCCCTTAAACGATGGAATGTTCTAGTGGAGTCCCCATGGTTCATTACTAGGGCGTCATCTTTTCTTGATTCATATGAACGATATTCCACACCAGATATTGTCAGATTTATTACTTTCAGCCGATGGTTTGAAACTTTGGAGAGAAGTATGCAATCAAGAGGACAGACTGGCATTTCTAGAAGACCTTTCTCGACTTTATTGTTGGGTAGATGAAAACAAACTTTCTTTTGACACTTCAAAGTGCAAAGTGGTCCATCTGAGACATGTTGCAGACCGCAGTTACAACTTAGGCAACTCTTCTCTAAAAGTGTCGGAAATCGAAAAACACATAGAAGTGTCGGTAGCGTATGATCTGAGGTCATACGCTAGATGTGAGAAAAATTTCTTACGAGTAAACCTTACACTGGCAACGTCGAAGTGCATTTTTGACTAATTCGGCGGAAGAACATTACATATAGTCTTCAACAGTTTTATTCTTCTCCATCTAGAGTAGGGAAACATAGTATTTCCTCCCTCATTCGAGAAGGATAAGGACAATGTGAAGCGCATCCGACGATGAGCCATGAAATCAGTTCGGGGACTCAAATTTAAGTCTTATGAAGAGCGCGTTTAAACACTGAACATTTACCGATTAGAGTACAGGTGTCTTAGAGGTGAAATTCAAATAACTCGCATTCTATATATTTCTGGACATCCCCTTAAACAACCACTCAAACTTAGTCCCAATACAAGCATCTGAGTTATTACCCGGAAACTGGAGACACACTAAATCAGAACGAACTGTAGACACACCTTCTACTCCCTAAGAGTAGTCAAATGCTGGAATTCGCTGAAGACTGAGATAGTCTAAGCGACTTTCCAAGAATCCTTTCGGAGAAAAATTGACATATTCTCAAGGACTAAAGATGGTATCTTTTCTTTTCCTTCTTCTCATTTTGTCGTTAATATATCTAAGTCCCTGCCTGGAGGCATCGGTGATTCCAATCTACTAGATACGGAGGTCCGTTGAGCGAAAGCTTCTTCTGTTCCGTTCAGAACCATTTTGAACCGAAATAGGATACTTCACTTCCTGTCCATTTGCGCCTAAAAATACTGGGTTCGAGTGATCACAAGCAATTAGATTTAAGAAGGGAAGGAACTTGAACCAGTTTAGACTGACACTGAACCGTAAAATATAGGAAAGCGCTCTCAAGTTAATGCTCTTGAGAGTGATCCAAATTTTATGAAAAATGACATGTATTTCCAAGCATTATTCTCATTCCTTGAAAGATTATCAAAGTGAAAATATGTTTTTTCGCATCGATAGTGTATTCCTTCAGTTGTGGCGCCAGCGTCAAGTTCCGTCGTATGTTATTCCTATGACATCAACGTCTGAACAAAGAATCACGATCGCCCTGCAAAAGATAACTCAAAAGTTGGGGAAATGCTTTCTGTGAGTGTTGCTAAGCTGTTATTATTTTTAGCGAAAACGTTGAAGATAAATGCAGCCATATCAGATCTAAAGATGCAACTTGGTTCAACAACATTGTACAAGATATCGTGGCTGACTTTCAGAAACATTCATCTGAAGCCTGCTCAACTGTCCTCTCGCAGTACGGCATAAATAACAAGGAAATCTTGTTAGAAGAAGCTAACAAAACACTAAACCATACGAAATCCTGGTAACTTACTTCAATATGCCCTTACGAATTGTTACAGGCGACCTTCTGGAGATCCTGAAAAAGATATCAGGGCTCATCTTTTGCCTCTCAGCAAGTCTTATATGGAAAATTTGTGTTCTTATTCCCAAGAACTGGATTTAGAATTGGGTAGACGTTCAGAGGAACTAAGGAGATTACGTCAAACTCTTTACGATGAAGTAATTGAATTTCGATCTTTGGCAGAAAAATTGCAAAACGTAAGTAGCTCACCTTATTTTTAAGACATCTTTATCTGTGTAAATGTTGTAAAGACCTGTGAGCTATTTTATGTGACCCTACCAGAAGAGAAATAAGAGTTCCTTGTATTATGAATGACCATTTACTGAATACTCAAATGTTGAGCATCTAAATTACGAATGTGGACGGTGCAATGTTATGATAATAACCTCTTAGGGATATGCAGTTGCTCTTATGTGTTTGCTCAAAAGGTTCCTCAAAAATATAACAGATTTGTGCGGTAAGTCAAGTTTAGATGAGAAATCAGTTGCTGAAACTAAGACTTGTTTTTATTGAGCAGGTGAGTTATATTTCCATATACATCATGCAGACTGACTAATTTTGAAATATTCACTCGTTTCGTCGCCAGTATTCAGATCCTTATCATATTAGTCAAAGCCTCATCAAAGTATATGTTAAATTTTACCTACTAAGTAACTGAAGGTTGGATACGTATTAAAAGGATTAAAGTGTAAACACCAGACAGGAGTATAGGTTTATTTGATCAATTTCCTATAAATAATCCGAAAAATGAAGAATTTGGCACTACAATGCACTAACTGACTCCACTTCACTTAACAGGAAAGAGGGAACTAGCAATGCTGATATTGACAAGTGGGATATTAGTAAATGGTAGACAAAACTATGTGATATTTGTGTGTAGCCAATGAATTTTTAACATTGTTAAAACCTTATCTACTTAACAAACAGTAATTCATGGAGTTCAGATCTACCAGTCACAACCTCGTGAATTTGTCTTGTTTTTAACTGGTCCGTTCTCAGGCTTTATTCAGTTTATATAACACTGAGTCAGTAATACTAAAACACAAACTAAGCGCTTATAAAGCGGTTTGGATTTAAAATATATAAGATTAGCGTACATTTTTTGAAACCACTTAGCAAGCTTTGTCAAGGTCTTATAATAATGAACGTGTTTTGTAATTTTGCGATTCGAATAGTATGTGATTTTGATGCTTCTAAGTAGTTATATGATCGTAAATCAATGGAATTTTTAAAAAAGCCCATCAGTTAAGCTTCTCTGTCAGTTTCATGAGAGGAGTTGTATCTTGACGTCTCTAATTAATCGACTACTACGTTGGCTAATGATTTTCTAAATGTAAGTCTAAGATTATATCGTTTTCAAAAACTATTCCCAGAGTTTAATTGAGGGTTTCGCAACACGATACCAAATGCCCTGGTACGGCCGAGGGTGTAGAGAGTCATCTCTCCATCTCGAAATGCTCTTACATGGCCACGCGTATACGGCCACCGCCAGGGAAGTCCTACTCACTGCTTTCTCGTGGTGTTGTTTGCGAAATTGAGAGGATTAGAAGCGAATGCATGGCGCTTTAACCGAGTTGGTGCACATGGAGGATCCACCTAGGGGAGTTGGAAAACCCTGATTCCAAACCAGTGGTGCACATGGGCTCCAGGATTCTGCGAGAACAAATGGTATTGCATCTCCTGACGTTACTCCACTGCCTTGTGAATCAGACCTATAGGTCGAAGGCTCCGGGTGTGGCCTAAGAAAACCACTTGCTTCGATCTGGCCACCCTAGCAGTATCACAGTCCACACAAATCAAGTAACTTGTGTGGCGCATATGTATTCGGTGCCCCTTTGTACCAATGTTTATGTGTTCAAATAAATAAACTGAAAAATCATTAGGTTTGCCTCCGCTGTATAAGTTGATGAGCTTTGGTTCCAAATACTATCTTAGGAACTGCTAATAAGAATGGAAATCACTTCGTTACGTTGTTTTCATCAAGTTAATCATGGCAATACCAAGGTACGTTCCATAATTTTTTTTGTCAGAAAGGAAAATGGGAGCATATAAGCTAATTTTTCATTAAACTTATGATTGTATTCTGCTGAGATAATGTCAAGTACAATGGATGAAATTGCTAGTTATTGTATCAGACATCAAATAGTCTTCACAAAATATTGATACTTGAGTTTAAACACAACGTGAAATTGATTGTGCTGTAAATTTGACGGTAATTCTACATTTATATATGTGCTAGAGTAATGTTAACCTGTCGCCAGTAAGCCCTAGAAAATCCTGTTTACTGTTTGTTTTATTGATATAATGTAGTAGTTTTATTTTATTTATTTGAACACATAAATATTGGTACAGGGGGGCACCAAATATATATGCACCACACAAGTTCATCATAGTTTTAGTGTGTGGGCTGAGATACTGCCCGGGTGCCCAAACCGAAGCAGGTGGTTTTCTTAGGGGGCCACACCCCGAGCCTTTGACCTAAGGGCCTAGTCCACAAGGCAGTGGAGCATCGTGAGGAGATGCAGTCCCATGGAAGCCGGTGACCAAAAGTTGGTTCATACGCCATTTGTTCCTTCAGGATACTGGAGCCCATGTGCACCATAGAATCGGGATCCGGTTATAGCGCCGGACGTTCGCTTTTCGTCCTCTCATTTTCGTAAACAACACCCCCGCCACGAGAAGGCAGTGAGTAGGACTTCCCTGGCAGAGGCTGTATACGCGTGGCAGTGTGAGAGTATTTCGAGAGGGAGGGCGAACCCTCCCCGCTCTCGGTCATACCAGGGCATTTGGGGGCATTACTTTAGAAATGAATGACTTAAAAATTCTTATATATGTAGGTAAATATTATACAATGAAGTAATGTACATATCACCATTTTTTATTTTGAATCAATAGATAAACTTTCATGCAGCGCTTGGAATGAGAATATTTATATTAAACACCTTAATATTCTAATGTTTTTTTCCCATTTTCAGTTATCCAAGTCCACTAAAAGTTTTGGACCATGTACTTCTGAGTTTCAAGAATCACCTAAGTCGATGCTAGACAAATAAAAAAAATAAAGAACAGAAAAGTTTTACTTCTGTTCATGATTTTTGACTGTTTTATTTTCTTAATTATTGATGGGGTTGCAAATTTTCTATACTTTTTTATTTGTAACTCAGTCTTTATTTATTTCTGCTTTTGTTAATGAAAATCAGTAAATGAATATTCATTTGAAAAAATGAGATAATTTGTGTTATAAAACTACCGTTGTCTGATTGAGCCACAGATTCTTTGATTTGCTAAATAAAATAAGTAATGTTATATGTTTATACAATAATAATATTTTTTAATGTTTTAATCCAATTATGATAACGAAATACGTATAAATATCTATCAAGTTGGCAGTAATTTAGGACTTGACACAGGGAGAATACTCACAGTCAACGTTAATATAATCTTGCGCAGATAATTGTACAATTGACGAAAGGCTTTTTAGACTGCTCAACTCCATAAATCACACCAGTCGCTATATTTAGGATCATTGTTTAGAGTATTTAAGACTGCAGAAACCAGTGTGCGGAAGAATCGTTGTGTGGAATTGCAAATTATCATCGTCAATAGATTTACCTTTTAATTACCAAACTAAACGTGAATACATTCTTCATTATGTGTCTGTTCTCCCTTACTTCATTTTAGGGAAATAACTTGTTCTTTCATTATCCAATAAATTGACAGAACTGTCCGTTACTGTTACTTACTATATCATTCTAGTCAATCACGTACTCACAGTTTATACATTGATTGCTCGATTATACATCGACAAGGTCTTGGTATATTCTATCCAATGTTTTAGGAAACCATATTCCATTGCCTTAGAAAGACAAAGTATAGATTCATTTCGATTTTGGTAACTATGTTCCAGACGACAATTCTCTATTTAATATGTTTCATCCCACATAAACCTATCAAATGTTCGTTTACTTCCTCGCGATATATATGAAGTAGTTAGAAAACATTTCTGTATTGGAAAGCACTTTGCACAAGGAATCCTGGTCTTTCAAATGGTATACTTTAGGCGCTTATTAGTTAATTCGACCTCCGTATAGAGGTATGTGTTTAGTGGGTTTGTCTGACCCAATGTTCATTCGTATCTGTCCTAATCGACTTGTTTTGTGTGACAAGATGTGGCTGTCATTTTTAATCTCAGAAAAATAGCTCTTACCTAAAATTATGCTTCAGAAGTCAAAGATAAATCACGTTAGTGAAACCAAGTCCAAGTAAAATCAAGGTGTCTTCCATTGTCATTTCCAACCTATTTGTAAATACCTTCGTGGGTTGATTTGATAATACTTTATTTCCTAGCACATTTCTAACAAAGATGAATTGTTCTTTGACTACTACATACAGTATTATTATCTTGATACGATCGATATCAATAGGCCACAAGTTGATAGTTTCTTAATATCTTAAACACTGTTCACACAGTACTGCTGTTTTAACATTTGGATTTCTCTTCCATGATACGTGTTTCCTTCTGTCGACTGAAATTAATTCCACTGAACAACCAAACTGAAGTCTGTACATTTGACTTTGTCGCACTTTTCTTCGTGAGGCTTGGTGATACTTCTCACCTATCTAAATCAAAATAGGTATAGTTGTGTTCAAATCTGCAACTCAACGACTGTAAGTTGGATGCAGTAATCACCATTCTGTTTTGTCAAAAAGGCGAAAAAGAAATCAGAATTGATTCGTGTGTGGTGTATCGCCTGTCTTAACCTTTAAAAAGTATAATTGAAGGGATTAGGCAGTACTATGACCAAGAAATCACCCAATAATACAGTTGACGGTCTTGACAAATTTCCCTCCCTAAATTTTAGATTTACATTCCCTAGGAAGTCTTTTGATGGTACAATTGACTAGACGGGTGGACATGAGGACTTGGTCTTAGTTTCGATATCCCATTAGCTTTCCTGCCTTAGACATGATCTTGATTTATTAGGTCAACTGACTTGACAGTTCTTGCGTGCATAAATATACTTCACTAGTCAATCTGATATTCCACCTACTGAGAAAATAGTCCAGTGTTCACCCAGGCTTTTGGCTTCAGGCGGTCTGAAATTAACTGTCTGATCAGAATTGCTGCTTGCTTCAACTGGTTTTATCGGGTCTGCTATTGTTTAATTCTTTTGGATAGTGACAATTTTGGAGTACAGTGTTGCGTAAAAGCGTATGTAGACCTATTCTAACAACTTTATTCAAGTATCTGATAACTGCTGAATCCGTATTTATAGTGCCTTTAAAAGTAACCACTAGATTCTTAAACTTAGTCCACATCTTTTTGTGACTTTCCTAAACTCTTTATCAAGGTGACAATATGTACGCCCATAAAATTCTATAAGTGCACACACATACATAAAGGAAAACTTCAGAAAGTTATTTCGCTTACTTCTTTGTTGATTTGGTTTGTGCATACATTCTTGAATTAAATTCACCCGCTGAATGTGATTGGAAATTGAGAGACCTAAATTCTGATATCTTTTTCTCGCCAATGCTTCATGACGACAGTGAAACTTTCCATGTACTGGCTGACAGGTATGTGATGCTATTCTTGGTAGATTAGCTCGTTTATCTGATATCTTATGTTGTTCTGAATCTACATGAAACGTTTTTGATCCTTCATACGTCCTGTCATTACACCCGTACATTCTTTCTCAGTTAAAAGAATACCAAGAAAATATTAAGTAAAATAATTATAAGTTATTTACAATAGTTTTTCACACTTTATTATTACAGTGCATTTTAATAATAGGTAACATCTTGTTTAAGATTCTAGATTTTTAGACAAATTATGTATATATCTTCTGTCTCGACATTTCTCTTTGGATAACACACTTGTTGTATAGTGTTTTATGAACTATATTGCGCTTTATATGAACTTAGATAACGTGAACTCTTGCCATATTCTATATCAAATATAACAGACTACATGAGGGAATCCTGATATCGTTTCGGCTCGTTTCTCCGACTGATGGGTAAAGAGAAACATACATCAATCAATGCAGTGTCTCAGTATGGGTTTTTAATATGTAGTTTCAATGATAAGTTGTAAGTACCTTACATAACCTCATTACTACGTTACCCTGTCGATACACATAATTAGTTAGCTTAAAAAATGTGTAATTATTTAGAAAATCAGTAGTACAGGTTTAGCTAAGCGGCAATTTACAAGTTTTGAAACTAAAAGATCGTTATAAATATTTATTATTGGGATAGGGAATCAATATTTAGATTTGACTTATGGTCAAACTGATAAGTTGGTTGTAAGGGTTTAATCAATCTGACATTTCATATAGCAACGCATTTTACACTTTAGATCGTCCATACATTTGAAATGAGACTTTTGTAAAACTGAAACTCAACAAATCTCTTTCTATTTAGTCGTAGTTACAACTCCTAATTTTGTTTAAACAAATTGTGTTTTATCTTAAGTTCGTGCTAATGATGTTGTCTGGAAAGGCAACGAAAGCTTTGTGATTATGCATCACGGAGAACATAACTACACGAGAAATCGACCACAATTTTATAACAATAAACTTGGATTAAAGTAAATGTTGACATATATTTGTATAGCGTAACAAAGATGTTTAGAGTCTGAATAGAATTTAAAAAGATTGGATAAGATATTACGATCGCATATCTTTTGGAAGATTTGAATAAAGTATTTAGGCGATATTATAGTAAATAAACACAATCTAACAAGAATTTAAAAAATTAACATCACAAACTGAATATTATGTTCATCTAGAACATCTTATTAATAAAATTATAAGCAAAAATGGATAGTGTCAAGCAGTGAAATCGAGGACGTGCGTTTCGCTCCATTTAGGACCCGTCAGCTGGATATACCTGCATCTCAGAGTTAATGTTCACTCTGGCACTCAAACCCATGCTATATACATAGTATGTACATATGCCAATAAGAGACTGATCAATTGCAGTCCTAAACATCAATGAGAAGATTCAAGTAAACAATACCAAGTAAATTCATCTTATTAAATATTTATAAATTGGTTTAGATTTTAACAATATTTGTTACATTATATGTACTGTACATTCCTGACACTTTATATTTTGCATTATTTATTCGTATAGTTTTCCACAATCTTTATTTTGATGGACTATTAATTTATTATCAATTGTTATAATCACAGTAATGGGTGAGTTTTCATGTATACGAAGTGACATGGTTTATATTCCTTTAAAATCTACATACAGTGTTAGTTGATTAAATAATTATTACATGGTTATTATATATACCGGGTGCTTTATTTGTACTTTAATTTTTTCCATTCATATTATTTATTGAGATTTTATTTACTTTATTGAATTATCCTAACTTTATTCGTAACAAATATCTGTACAAATCTAAATATCAGTAGTTTAGATCATGAGTCAATTGAAGTTAGACCACCATCGAAAACGTGGAAACACTGAACGACCATTTCGTCCTGTTGTTGGACTCCTCAGCAGTGCGCATCCACGATCCCGCCCTCCCGAGAGATTCGAACCCAGGACATATCAGTCTCGCGCACGAACGCTTAACCTCAGACCATTAGGTCGGCATCCAATGGTGTTAATGTCAAACTTCAACTAATCCACAAAATTGAGCGACACATCCACCATTGTCATCAGTGAGTTACTATCTGACAACAGACCCGGTTGAACTCCACTGTTTACTGCTTCTCACTAGAACTCCAGAATATACATCTCGAAGTCAGTCACTAGTGAGCATGTATTTTTCATAAGTATTCATTCGATCCCAAATATGATAATAACACACTTGTGTTTTTAAAAGACTACCTTTATGAAATTAATCGCTGTTCTCTCAATGGATTGTAAAGCCATTATTTTGTAAGTTTAACTAAATATAATATTATTTTGTCACTAAGTTCGAGTCTAATATTCTATTCTACACCTACTACTCTCTCAACACGACTGTGGAATAAATTATACATTAACTTTTGACTAACTTTATTTTTACAAAAATTTAACAAACTTCATTTGTAATTTTGAAATGAAAATAAGTTTATATTATTCTTCTTAAAACACTATTCTTATTCCTTCTTTCACTTCATAAAAACAGGAAATAAATGTATGAAATATATCAAATTTTGTTACTTAATCTTGACTCATTAATTCTCTTTTACAGCAATAAATATGATTGTTTTTTTTAAATACTGAAATCTCTTAAAATGAAATCACCCTAGAAATTATAAAGAGCAGGTAACTTCCAGTGTACTTTCAAGTTATGAATTATTAGTGATATTAATCAAAATAAATAAGAAACAATAAGATTTAAAGTGTTTTCTTTGTTTACCGAAAAAAAACGAAAGTTAATTATTTACACAATTAATTTTTCAACTATATTATATCGGTATAGGGTTGTGGAGATTATTAAGTTTTTGATTGAAATCATGAACCGATTGATGTTAAACCACCGTTGGAAACCTGGAAGCAACGGACGGCCGTTTCGTCCTATTTTGCGCACTGCTGAGGAGTCCCAAAATAGGACGAAACGACCGTCCAGTGCTTCCAGGGTTCCAACGGTGGTTTAACATCAATCGGTTCATGATCTCAATCCAAAAATAATTTATATCAATACAACTTACAAGTTTATTGTGTTTGAAGTATTTTGACGATCAGTTTTGATTTTTGTTAATTCTTTTAATGATAGTTTATCTTGTGAATAATGAAGAATTCTATACAAATCATCAAGAAACATGTTTACGTTATCAACTATGAAATCCTTTTGCTTCTTGATCATAGATTTTGAATTTGATGTCTGATAAGATACATTTCGTGTTAGGATATCAATTATTGGCAAAGTAAATGTTTTCTTATTCTTAGATTGTTTCCTTTTGATAGATAGTGAATTACTTAATTCCATGAGTAATTTTTGTTTAAACATCAGTTCAAAATGTGGTTGCTTTAGTAATCTTTGGTTAACATCTGATGACCCCCAGTATATTTCATACAATGGTTTTAGTACTGATATCCTGTCTTTTTCAAGTTTAAATGTTGGTACTAAACGTTCTTGCTTATATGATGAAATAACGTTTGCCTCCAGAACTTTGCCAAACCACTGTAAAATGTTTTGTGTATCGAAATTCAAATCGAAGTTCCTGATATCTGTATCTGATGGATTTTCTGATGGTTTTATTGCTTTTTTCTGTGTTTTATGAGGTTTTTGCTGAATTACTTGATATGGAGATTGTGAAGTAATTGACGAAGTTGGTTGTATTGTCAAAATTGATCCCATTTTTGAAAGAGACCTGATAGTTAATGAAGGCTCTATCTGAATTTTCGAAGTTTCTAAAGTTTGTTTTCTATACCAAAGTTCATTTGTTATTTTCATTTTATTCACCTCTAATTTTCTGTTTTCTCGTTCTACCTTATTACGTAATGAAGGCAATTTATATGACGTTTTAACTAGAAAATTAAATTCTGAATTTTGTCGTTTAAATTGTTTTGATTTTGTACACGGTAAGTTCATTACAGAATTCATGAACGTTGGAGTTCGACTGGGGTTTTTATGCTTTCTCAATTTCCTCATTTTAGATGGTATCTGTACAGATGTTACTGGAAATAATCCCAGGTGTATTGGGCCTGATTTTGTAAGGAAAGCTGTTTCAAATAAAGATTCTTCACTTCTACATGTCAAATTACCTTTCGCAAAACGGTGTTTGTTTATTATACTGTTTGCTAAATTAACTGATGTGCTTTTAGGAGGTTGCTGTCTATTACTCATCATATTTTCTTTATAGTTTGTAAAGTATTGGGCTTTAATTACATTGACTTCCTCTTTTTTTGGTGTCCTTTGTTTATTGAGACTGATTTTGCTGCTAATTAACATTTTAGTAGCTTCACTAGCCATTATATTTCTACAATAAATCAATGCATATATCTTAACCGTTTTGAGATAAAATTGCTTAATTATAATCTATAGATTAATGATTTTTAAAATTTTAACTTTTATTGTTCATTCATCTTTGTTCACTTTAGTTTTGTTATTCACCTTGGAAAATGTTAACAGATGAATCTTGTCTACTGTAATTGATTTCAATCAGGATCGAGGTTTACAGAGCAAGCTATGAATCATGAGTGAAGAAATTAGAACACTCCGCTTCTCCCTGACGTTTGTGCTGATGATGTCGTTCAGAAGAACGATGAAACCTCCACGACCAAACCGTCCAGCTCAGAGAACAAAACTTCATCAAAATCATCCACATGAGCTACAAATCATATCCACCATCCCTAAAAACAATCCTGAATATCGCACTTCTAGGTTGACAAGATACCGATATTCCTTAATGATGAATGTTAATATTCTTACAACCATACCTTTCACCACAGTGTAAGGGTAGGCTTTCCTATCGCAGTAACTTAGTGAAATTGTATCTAATACATTGTTTGTTTCTTAAGTTATTGTTATTCCTGATTGATAGGTTTTAAACTTAGAAGTCTTGCCTATGCTGCTGACCTTACAAATGTACAGTATCAATATGAGGCATTCCGTGATAAACATAAATCCTCCTTAATTATGCATTCAGAAAAATCCTGGAATCACTTACTGTAAAAGTAATACTATTAAGACAAAGAAAAAAGTGTCATTTAATTCTCTTCGTTCCAACCTTTTAACTGACCCACCTACTATTGCCATGTGGTTTTCCAGTCACTGATTCACTCACTGATGTTTCCGCTATAGCGCTCATTAAGTAAAAACAGTCCCACTTACACTGGGTCCTTCAGAGACTTTCATCTAGCTGGTAAACAATGCTTGTAATTAAGTGATGTGTCCATAAATAGACACTTTTGAGTAAAAACATTCAGAGAATAGTAAATAATTGTTTTATATTAGATCTATTCACAGCTCTTAATTGGTAACATATGAGGTAATCAATTAGGAACCGCGAATAAAAGTTCAGCCTGTACCCTATCAAACTAAGTGCTTACCTCTTTAATACTGCAAGATTTCCGCCATTTTTGGTTGGTCTCACTGAATCGTGATAAGATAATTCAAGACTTCCTAAACTTAAAGATGGGGAGCGTACCTTTGGTAATTCTTTAACTCGCTTTGCTAAAAATTCTTTAGAATTTAATAGAAATTCGTTCATTTTTATTTGACTCTGTGGAGTTCTTTCAGGAGTTGATAACCTGAATTGTTGTCCAACCATATACATTTTCATTTCGTTGCTTTCTAAAACATCATTTTTAATATGTTTACTAAGTGACGTATTTGAAGTTTTACACATAAGTTTGTCTCTAGAAGATTCAAACAACTCAACATTCTCATCAAAATTTTCGGATTTATCAATGGTTTTATCTTTTGAGAAAGCTTCATTTGAATACTTGTATAATCTAACAACTTTCTCATTAAATGATGAAGATCCTGTTATCTTTATGATTTCATTAGACATTTTATTGCAGTTTGTTTGTCTCCATTTGTTAAATTTGATTAGTTCTTTTGTTTGAAGTTCCATTTCGTTTTGTTGCATTTTATTTAGTTCATCTGCTTTCCTTTCGTGAAACATTTCATCTAATTCAAACATTATATCAAGTGTTTTACATAATCTAGTTATGTTAGAATTGTTCTGTCTTCTTGTATCCTTTGAAGTTAAATTATTCATAACGAATTGATTGCTTTGTTTCACTGTTTCCTAAATAAATTTATTTTGATTTTATTTATTAATACTGCCAGTATTAGAAACATCTTAGATTATAAGTCAATGATAATTTTCATACCTTTTTTTAAAAAATACATTAGTGTTTAAGATAATCAATCACTTAGTATCTAAGGCTATTTGATGACAAGACGATTTTATGTGTAAAAAAAAGTTTTATTTTAACAAGCGACCATCGCAACAAATAAATTACATGTGAATATAGAATATACTTGTATTCATTTCTGAATAGTGAAAGTATTTACAGTTTGTTCAAAAAAACGAATTGGTTAAAGAATTTTATAAACTGATATACGAATATTTTTGGTGCTATCTATGTGATGATTATCTGAATAAATAGATGAATTAATCGATCGCGTTAACCTAACCACATTCAGAATGTACTGTTTTTCTGAATACTTAGTTAATAAATACCATTCCTAACTTTAGCTCTTAGATTTTGTTCCCCTCTTTTAAACTATATTTCTCAAGTACTGAATTGTTATTCTATTTCTCTTTCTGTATTTTTCATCTGGTCAATCTTCTTTCTCACTGTGATAGTTTCAAATGTCATTGATTGAATCCAGCTGTCACGTCATGCATTAAAGATTACAGTAAATAATTGGTTCACCTTATGATGACTATATTTTCTTTATACATATTACTTTTATGTCTTCTTGTTTATTGTATTGTTGTTATTCCATATCTCGTTTTAGAAGCTACTTTCAGTATAAAAAGATAACTTTACAAATGTTTATAAATAAACAGAACTTATGGTCACACAATGTATCTTTAACCTAATTTGTTCTTCCCCACTAACCCATACACCTCATATCTTCATTAGGTATTAGTTATTACTCAACTCAAATGTTTCAGTGTATTGTCACGAAACAAGAAGATAAATTTCAGTAAAATTAAGTATAATACATGGTACCAGTTAATCAAAATAAGTTTATGCAACTCAAGTGTTAAATAAAGTTATAAGAAACTTATTTACTGTTAGAATAAATGAAATTTAATATTTGTTAGATATACATGTTTCATTCCATATTTACATACTGACTTGAAGATTAAACCACCGTTTAAGTAATTAAAGCAATACTGCTCGTTTTCACAAATAAAACATTGGTCTCAAAATTAAGTGAAGTTGTACTTGATCACTTAATCGGATAAATATTCCTAAATAGATAGTTTTTTTTAAATACATTGACAAACAATCAGAATTTAATCCGAGAGGGATTTTATGGATATTATAATAATTTAATAGTTGAATTCATGAGTTAATTGAAGGTAAGCGTTGGTGTGCACGACCGACAGGTCCTGGGTTCGAATCTCGCGGAAGGGCGGGATCGTGGATGCGCACTGCTGAAGAATTCCATACTAGGACGTAACGGCCGTCCAGTGCTTCCAGGTTTTTCATAATGGTCCAACTTTAATTGACTTATGAATTCAATTATTAAATCAGAATTTATTTAATATGATAGTAATGTTTAAATAAACTCAAAATTAATTTAAAACTACCTGGAGCTTATTAACTGATGTAAATGCATTCTATATAAAAAATGTAAGAAACAATGAAGAGAAGTGAATTCATAAAAAAGTAAACATTTTATAAAATAACTTTAATAGCAAACAATAATTGAAAAATTATTATTATTGGTGGCTTTATTCAATATGGAATTCTCAGCACAAAGTATTTCAACAAGTTCCCGTTTCTTGTCTCTTGATCGATACTAACGATAAATATTGATGTAAGCAGTTCAGGAATCGACATCTGAATAATTTATATTCTTTTCGATGCATATTGCCAGCAGTCACGTTGTCTCTGATTGAGCTCTTTCTTAACTTGTACAGCGAAATGTCTTAAACTTTTCAGAAATACACCTGAATAGATTATGAGACTAATAGGCATAATGATGTGTTAAAACAAACAAGAAAACAGACAACTTGTTGAAATATCTAGATGGGAGGAACAAGTAGCCCAAATATTCAAGCATACAATTGACTACAATACTTTTTACGTGAATATATATTAGTACTATAAAAACCATAAACTTTTTATATAGTGATAAAATAACTTGAAATTGTTTAAATTTTTTTCTTAACGGACCACATATTCATATTCTCATCAATATTGCTTAATAAATTCACCTATGTAATATCTTTATATTTTACACAGTATCGACTTAAGTTATTTATTTATTTAAATAATGTATTATGATATTGACACAAACTGATAAGTATTCAATGTATTACAACTGTCAATGGTTTATTAGATCATGCTAATAAGATTATCTTACTTACTTACTTACTTATTTACTTACTTACGTAGAGGAGCATGGGCTGCCCACAATCACTCTCCATTCAACCCTGTCCCAAGCAATCCTTTCCAGCTCTTTCCAGTTACTACTCATCCTTTTCATATCTGATTCTATTTTCCGACGTAATGTGTTCTTCGGCCTTCTTTTCCACTTCCCTTCAGGATTCCAATTTAGGGCTTGCCTCTTGATACAGTTTGATGATTTGCGTAATGTATGTGCTATCCACTTCCATCGTCTTATCATAATTTTTTCTTCAGCTGGAAGCTGGTTTGTTCTCTCCCACAGTAAGCTGTTACTGATGGTATCCGGCTAATGGATGTTGAGTATCTTACGTAAGCAACGATTTATAAGTACTTGTACCTTCTTGATGGTGGTTGTTGTAGTTCCCTACGTTTCAGTTCCGTATAGTAGAACTGCCTTGACGTTCGTATTGAAGATTCTGACTTTGATATTGGTTGAAAGTTGTTTTGAGTTCCATATGTTGTTTAATTGAAGGAATGCAGCCCTTGCTTTGCCAATACTCGCATTTACGTCTGCATCTGAACCTTCCTGTTTGTTAACGATGCTTACCAGGTATGTAAAGGATTCGACATCTTCCAGAGTTTCGCTATCAAGAGTGATTGGATTGGTGTTCTCCGTGTTGTATTTGATGACCTTGGTTTTCCCTTTGTGTATGTTGAAGCCTACTGATGCAGAGACTGCTGCTACACTGGCTGTCTTTATCTGCATTTGTTCGTGTGTATGAGATAGGAGGGCTAGGTCATCTGTGAACTCCAAATGATCTAATTTGTTCTGAGTTGTCCATTGTATGCCGTGTTTTCTCCCAGATGTCGAGGTCTTCATAATCCAGTCGACCATCAGAAGAAAGAGGAAGGGACAGAGTAGACAGTCTTGTCTTACTCCAGTCCTTACTTGGAATGCATCTGTCAGCTGTCCTCCATGCACTACTTTGCACTGTAGTCCATATATATATATATATATATATATATATATATATATATATATATATATATATATATATATAAAGCTTATGATGTTAAACTTAATAATGAGTCAAACTATAAGCTTGATACATTTTCACAAAATTTTACCTTTAAATTGATATTTAGTTGAAATTCGATACAAAACTATGAAACAACCGATGAATTCAAACCAAGCCTGTTCATTAATCTATTTGATTTCAATTATCAAACAATAAAGATGGTTTAAAATAGCTTCCCACCTAGTTGTTATAATATTTAATGAATTAAAATAAAGAAAATAAATATTCAATCATAACAATAAATAAACTTACTTCTATCATGTCAACTGATTTCATTTCTGTTTGTACATCATCATCACTTGAATATTTAATCACCGTATTCAATGTTTGTAACTTATTATGTTCAATATCTGAATGTTTCAGTTGTTCAATGGTATCTGATAATATCCTTTTCTTAATTTTATCTTCATGAAGTTTCTTCAAGGAATTATCATCTTTAAACAATCGTTTTAAAGGTGATAAATTAAACGAAACTATTTTTGAAAGTGATTTAGATCTTTTAATTGATTTATGAATTAAAATTTTCAATTTCTTTTTATTGCATGTTTTTAATGTATCAATTAATTTTTGTGGAAATTTTATATTCATTAAATTGCCAATCTTTTGTTTAGTATCATTATCATTACAAATAGCATTGTAAATTATTATATCAGATTCTTCTTTATGTATGCCTATATTTATTAAATGATTTTCTAGTATATTTCTTGTTGTTTTAAATGAAGATAAAAATAAGTCTAAATGTTGTTTACCTCCTAAATAACCTTCATATTTTGTTTTTATACTATTCATAATATCTACAGTTGTTTTTAAGTTTAACATAATGTCAATATGTCTCATTAATTCTTCTGAATTACCAACTAAACTACTTAAATAAAGAAAAGTCCACTTGGGACTAATTATAGTATTAATCATACGAACTCTAATATTTGTTGATTGGAAATACTTATCTAATAGATAAATACTTGACTTATCTTGTTTAATTGCTTGATGAAATACTGTCATTACATTAGTAAGTGTACCCCATTCTTTACTCATTTGTTGCAAATATGTTTTAACCATACTAGTGGGAAGAGTATGACTAGTTCTTTTCTCATTTTTCTTTTGTGTTGCTTTCTTATCGCTACTTTTGATATAATCACTTAAATAGTTATCTTTTACTTGTGTAGTTTCTTGTTGATTCTCTGATTCAGCTAGGTTTTTTCTTTTCATTCCATTTTCATTTATATCTCCTTGTACTATAAAAGAGAAAAGATATAAGAAATAAATAAAGAAATCTATCAAACTGTTCTATGAACATAAAATCACATTTTTTTCAATTAAAAGACTATTAGGATTTAGTCAGCAATTGTATCCAATACTTTTAAAAGTTATGCATATGGATTTAGATAGGTATATTTGTCATAATACATTCGAATCCTTATGATATAGTTTCACACATTTACATTAAAAATGTAGTTTCCAAACAATTTATTTTAGAAATACAAAGTTACTTACTTTTGTTTTCAAGATACTGTGGAGTGGTCTGCCTTTTAATTTGTTCAACCAAATGATTAATCTGTTCTTTTGTAAAATCATTTTTATTCACATTTCTACAAGATTGTATTGATATACTGTAAGCTTCTCGTCCTGGATTGTCAATCTCTTCAGTTTTCACATTGATTATGATATTAGGTAATTTATTTAAAAAATTAACTATTAATAGGTCATTATTCGCTGAAACTATAGATGACAATATTTCGTTAGCATTTTCATCAGACTACAAATAACAAATGAAAGAATAGGACTAATAACATGTTCATGATAAACTTTTGATAAATAAAGTAGATTCACTAAATGAATCGGTTGTTAGTTGGTTATAAGCAATCAAAAACCCTGGACCTAGATGTCATCTTAAACCACACTCATCAGAAAGGCATGTGTGCGGCTAAGCGTGAACTGACATTTTACGCGAAATTCTAACGAGAGTCATATAATGTCACATTCAAATAACATCTTAGCTTTAAATTCGCAATAAAACTTACTGACCACTGTAGTAATCTGGAAAGAAAACAATTTATTTCCATATTTTATGAAAAGCTTGGATAATCTTAAGGATTATTCAAATAATAAACTTGAAAATATTTTTTTCATGAGTAAATAACTCCATTTAGAGAATCATAAAGAGCGAAAGAGCTTTGAATAACTATTACATTCTAATTTAAAACTTCTGATCAATGACCACTCATGAACCAAAGACTAGACAAATACATTTAAGAAAAAGTAACTTCTGGGAAATCATTGGAAGAATAATTTATAGACTACTATTAACTAATTAGTAACATAAATTAGAAAGTAGGCAAATATATTTTAACTGTATATGAAGTATTATCCAGTGCAATTAAATCAGAGTTTAATGATGACATTAACCATAAGTAATTAATTATGAATTGATTTTATTCAATAAATGAATGTTCGTGTTGCTAACTAAAAATAACAACTAGGGTAATTTGTAGATAATTTATAATATATATATATTAGTAATGTATTATGTTTACTTCATACATATCATTAATCTGATAGATAAAAATTAGTTTTCATCATGGACTGGTAGAATCTAATGTGGATATGTATACTAAATATTCTACATTTTCTGCTTCATTCTTTATACTTTATTCACTTTTCTATTCTTGTAAATGTTCCATGAAAAGGTCAGATATAATTTTTGAAATTACACAATAACAATTCATGATATTTATATCTTTATTCACTTATCAATACGATAATAAAAAAACACATTTTCATTTAAAGAGTTGACCTTTATTTGGTGCAATCGTCAAACAAAATTCACGAATACTTTAAGGTCTTAAGTAAAAATGTTACGAATATATTTGTATTTACAACTAGTACGTTATGAAATACTTCAGGTAACTTTGATCAGTTATCGGGTAGTAACTAATGTCATCATGGTATGTGTTGATCGGAATCTGCTGACATAAATTATGGTGTCGCCAGAATAATAAGTAACTCGATAGTAAAGTACACTTTATTCGATATAAGATAGTGATTAGTACAGCTTAATCGTGCTGACTAAGACTATGACATTATATGATATATGTTCGAATTCCATTGGCAGTATTAGTTCTCTTATAATTAAAGATAAATCATATATATATATATATATATATATATATATATATATATATATATATATATATATATATAAATGTCAGTCTAAATCACAAATCTAGATTTCCTTAATGATTATTACATTTATGAAAGGCTTTCACGTCATAAATGAACCAAGCGACAAAAGCCGTTTATTTTATACTTAATAGTTATACGTTCACATGATTTAAGGAAACTAAACATTCAGGGTGGGATTACAGATTATATGTTTATAAAATTGTTTATATCACTTTTGAACACATCATCATCATCAAAAAATATCCAAACTACCCGATGGTTTTTATTGAAGAATATACAAAATTAAGTAAACAAAATCAACTGTATCTCATAAAATTATATGCTGTAACTAACAAGACATATGAATTTCTCATAGGAATTTACTTAACTGAAAAGGGAAACATAACTTCAATTGGAAAATCATTAAAAATGAAGAAGTAATGACTACCCGTTTCAATCTATTTTTAAACTTTTCAACAATCAGTACCATTGAAAATAAATAATGTTGAATCAAAGATGTTTCAGTCTTGACTACAATAATATTGTTTAATCATTACTTACTAGTGATAAGTCAAAAAATAAATGATTAAAATGATTATATAATACTTTCTAGTTACTTAGATTTCTCTAAATATTGTTAATTAACAAATGAAAACTTTCTTCAATTAAAATGTGTATGTGAATTAATCTGTAAATCTAAATGATCATTAAAGTAGTATCCGTTATGACTTAATGTCTAGCTAGTCATCACGTGGTTTATCCGCCAATCGAAATACGACTTATACAATCTTAGCACGGTGCCAAACTGATGACGTTCGACCGGTATGAGCAGCCTAGCGTCCTTATTGGTCCTATGTCCGCCTAACCCGTCCACTTGAGTCCAGAACACCGATACCAGCTTCCACCATTCGAATTGAATAATTTATTTCAGACGTACTGGGTTTTTATATCAAACAAATAGACTGCAACCCATCATAAAGTAGGAAATAACATTTGTACACAATAAAGCCAAAAAGTGGCTGTGAACATGGGAAGCAGTAGTCAATAAACTGAACATAGCTTAGGAACATTAAATCGTACAATAATAATATGTAGGTCAAAATAAAGCTTATAATAAGGGGAATATAGATATACATAATCTATTTACTGAATATTTATACCATGAGAATATATAAATAATATTAGTCCATTAATAGGTCTCAGATGTTACTCGTAATGTAATCTTCACTAGGATATAACAGTATCAGTAATTCTTTATTTATCACTTTTATTTACAAAATATCTTTATTCGTAGTTGAACCTTGTAAACTCAGTAGATAAATTTCCATGTATCCTTTTAGTATCAAAATAGGGAATCACGAACATTTAAGTGTTAAACTAATTTCAATGATTAGAAAGTAGTTTGATTCCTTTATAATTGTTTAATTACACTAATGAATGTTGAAATAATGAATGACCATTGAAATCATAACCAATTTATTTTATTAAACTAACTAAATTACATATGAAATGTAGTGAAAATCGATAATTATACAAACGAAATGAGGAAGTAGTTAATCACTATTAGATTATAAGGTCTTTCATAAATAGTTATTACAACAACTATTTATCACTATGGATCGGTTAAGTTTATTTTTCAAATAAATAGATCACTATTATTTTAGTTGACAATTAATATTAACCTAATTTCAAATTTTAAGCAAACAGTTAATCACTTACTAAGGTAGTTATGAGATTTTCATACTTTTACATGAAACTATCATAAAATGTCACTGGCTAAGAGGTAATCGAGTACGAAGAGTTGAGCGGAAACTTCTTTCTAGTTTAAAACCTTTAAGCACATATCACTCATCATCCCATACAGACTTCGACACATAACTCGATATCAATTAATCAATGAACTAGAATCCTTATTTAATTACTTACTTACGCCTGTTACTCCTCGTAGAGGAGCATAGGCTGCCCACAATCACTCTCCATTCAACCCTGTCCCAAGCAATCCTTTCCAGCTCTTTCCAGTTACTACTCATCCTTTTCATATCTGATTCTATTTTCCGACGTAATGTGTTCTTCGGCCTTCTTTTCCACTTCCCTTCAGGATTCCAATTTAGGGCTTGCCTCTTGATACAGTTTGATGATTTGCGTAATGTATGTGCTATCCACTTCCATCGTCTTATCATAATTTTTTCTTCAGCTGGAAGCTGGTTTGTTCTCTCCCACAGTAAGCTGTTACTGATGGTATCCGGCTAATGGATGTTGAGTATCTTGCGTAGACAATTATTTAGTAGTTCTGCAAGTGTCAGCTTCGAACGATAGAATCGTCTTGACGTTCGTATTGAAGATTCTCATTTTGATATTGTCGACAGACAGTTTTTTTGAGTTCTATGTACTCATCAACTATATCAATGCGGCCCTTGTTTTGCCAACCCTCGCCTTTATGTCTGTATGTGTTACACCTTGTTCATCGATGATGCTTCTAAGGTATGTGGAAGATTCCACATCCTTCAGAGCTTATCCTTCAAGCGTGATTGGATTAGTGTTCTCAGTGTTGTATTTGAGGATTTCGGTTTTCCCCTTGTGCATGTTGAAGCCAACTGATGCAGAGACTGCTACTACACTGGCTGTCTTTATCTGCATTTGTTAGTGTGTATGGAATAAAAGAGCTAGGTCATCTGCAAAGTCCAAATCGTCTAATTTGTTCTCAGCTATAAATCGACTAAACTCGGAAATATGTTTTACTGAAAGTAGAATCCAATTCAATTTACAAAAATGCTTGTCTACTGTATGTGAAACTACTGATATTTTAGTTATTCCATTTTCTTAACTTCATTCGATTACTTTTTATTGATATGATAGAAAACTATTAAATCAGTATTAAGTTTGCTTTATCGTATACAATAAAAAGTTTAGTTCCTAAATGTCTATTAAATAATAAAATAAAACACTTCACAGTTTCATATATAAAGACAACTTATTCAACAAAAAGATTTTATGACTTAGTTGATTGTTTTTTTTGAATTTTATATTCGTTGTGTAATGAGAAAAAGTAATTTGATCACTATGTTATCATGTCTCCACTTTTTTAAAAAAAAAACATTTACTATGTCAGTAAGTAAATGTAAACTGTTAATAAAAAAAATATACAAATTAAATATTTTTTCTGAACTAATTAAAAGTAAATTTAATGCAAACTTGATTCATATGAAATTAGTAATACAATGAAGAATAAATAAAAGCAGAGATTACTTGTGCATATAAAATTCGATGATAATTTTACGTTATATTAGTAAATTCCAATTAATGAACTTTCCTACATTACTTTATGTAAAGTATCTTATCATAGTGCACGCGACGTCGAATCGCTTAGACTAGTGGACATATTTCAACTTCGTCGACAGAATTCCATCTACAGTATAAATCACGCAAAACATATTGTATTGGTCACTACCCAGTAACCAATCATTCTCAAGCACAAACACCATACATTAGACAGTGAGAAAAATACATGTCATTAAAATGTAAACTGTGTATGTTTTTTAAGTCCTTTTTATCAACAATTAATTAGTTCAATAAAATCAAGTAAACGAACGTAGATAATTATATTGCCATTTAATTGTACAGAAAATGACAAGTCAAGAATATTCTCTAAATGTAAAGGAAGAGGATTGATGTTTAATAGAACGGTATAAATGTTTGCGTTTAAACATTATCATATAAACAATCATATTACACTCATATATATTGGTTATCTGGATCTTCCCATCAACGTTTACAACTACAATTGATCAGTCTCGCTTCGCATATATGCATTCCATACAGATTGCCATTGAGTCACAAGTATAATATACAGAGATGGATGATGACTTGTAGTGGAGTTCAAGAAATGTGTTTCTTTATATTTGAGACTCGTCAGTTGGATGCATCTGCATATTAGAAATGATGTTTATTCATGGATCCGTACCCAATACCTTTTACTTAAAGCACTAACGTGTTATCCAATTAGCTACTGATTCCCAGGGTAAACATCGGCTTGACGACCCCTAAATGTGATGAGATCCGCGTCCCGGATTTCGGTGCAAGCTATCATCTATTGCTTTATATGTGAACGTGTTTCAGATGAATATCTGTTTATTCATTATAGATCTTCAAGAGTTGTTCAAACCAATCTAAGTAAACAAATTTTGGATCAATATACTTTCAAGGTTTTGTGGTAGAATTCTATAATTTTCTTCTATTCTATAAGTACACATTTACAAAATTATTACGAATTATTTAACCTGTTATGTGTTTGATTATCATTAATCTATTTCATTATAAACTATACCCTGATTTAATGAAAACAAACCAACAGGTATCAACATAACATACATTCATATTATTTCTATATCGTACTTATGAAAGACATCACTTACGGATTCTTTTTTTCCAAAAGGTTTCCATTTGACACGAATTGGCGAATTCGGTACATAACCTTAAAAAATGAACAGCGTTTTACTAATATTACTTAAACGAATATAGTAGTATTGACAAATCCAAATAGATCACTAATAGGTTGGAAGTATATTGAAATGATTATGACAATTTTAACTTAAAGGTTAAATCTAACTTAGTACTGTAGCCTCTAGCAAATATAAATAATTTTTTATATCAATATTTTACTAACATATACTGGAGATATTGTAAGGTGAACTGAATCCAGGTGTGATAGTTTGCCAATAACCTAATGGTTTTCAGTCATGAATAATGCATCTTCACGAGTAATTTTCAAGATGTTCATTAGATAACTTAGAACGCTACGAAAATGGTCATAATCAACAAATACATTTACGCGCTACTTTCTTAACACTGACAATTTGTACAAAGTATTATATATTTTTCCTTCTTGGCATCCATATTTTCATTATTGAGCCATTGAGCAACATATAATGTCATATTTCTCCTATCAGATCCTAACCTGTTATGCCGAAGTTTAATAACAATCCAAAGTAAATAGACACAGGATATTTTAATCATTTCATATCAATAAATTCAAATTAACTCTGTTACTAATCTTCTGTAACTATTATTACTTAATATGGGGCTATAAGACGATGCATTAATGTTACTTTGTAATATGTTTTCCTAAAAAAAAAAACAGATAACAGTGCAATGAACCTACCATCAGGTGCAATTATTGTAGTCGGTATATCTTTTCTTGATTTACGCATATCTTTCATAATAACTGGACTATTTTCTGGATATAATGAAATAGGTGAAGAAGTATAAAAACATGGAAATTCTTTAACATCATTTGTGTAATTAAAATGTTCACAATAATTTGATGTTACATTATCGGATTGCAGACGTTTCATCATTAGCAATTCAATATCTCTTTTATCTGATTTATTGGTGTGGATAAAACTTAACTAATTCAGGACTTCCAAAGTCTATGTGTAAATAGTGTACAACAGTTAAGTTTTGATGATCATAATAATTAATTCATTATTAGTTTGAATTCTGTTAGTTAAAGTAAATCAATTCAGAATTGATTCATTTAAATTTAACTGATTGTGATAATTTACTAACATGATAAAATAATCAATAAATTGTAACTATTCATCTAGTGAGTATCTTAATACATTAGCATTTGATACCAATGACTGATTAAACTATTTTGTAATGAATTACATATATTGGCTTGTTTATATACTTGTTAAGATCCATCTATTCATACTTGAAGAGGAAAATTTGATTAAAGGAGACCTAATTACATTAAATCGATTTCTTGCCCAAATGAAACTTTCGAGTAGAACAGAATTTTAAAGAAGTGTTTTCTTTTTCGACTCAGAATACGGTGTATATTGTAGAATTTCCGTTATTTAACAGATCAGAATTAAGGCACTTTCAAATACCAATCAAACACAGGATAGTTTTATTCATTATTTATCAATAAGTAAGTAATCAGCTTTAAATGATACATTGGAATATGAACTTTACTGCGTTTAAACTTAGTCGTTGCAATATCTTGGTTCGTCTAATTGTGTTTGAAATGTTTATTAATAATAAGTATATTTTGTGTTATATCCCAATGAGTAGAAAAAGTGTATTTCCGACGTTTTGTGACATAATGTAAGCCAGTTCTTCAGGGTGAAAAAATAACTGAAAAAAAAACAAAAATATACTTATTAGTAACTTTCTACCCAATGCCCAACTTATTTGAAACTATCATGTCCAACATATAAAGTGTTCATCATTTGGTTATTAATAATTTAGTATCTGAAATTAGACTTTAACTCAAATGAGCTAAACATGATCTGTAATTGCAAAATTACATGTATCCTGTCCAAAATCCAAAAGTCAAAAATCTATTTCTGACTTCGATTACCTAGTTCTCGTGACTTAACAATTGTTCATCGTTTCTAATCAATAATTATGTTTAATGAGTCATGGGATCAGGTTTTACCCTATTTCCCTACCCTTTAACTTAGATCACGAGCTGTTAATACGAGTTAAGAAGTTACCTGTGCAGTTTTGAGTAAAATAATGCTCTCAGCGCTCCACAGAAATTGATCAGCATAAAAGATTATAAAAATGTAGTATTATTTACCACTCATCGATCAATCAGTGCTATCTAAATTGGTGGTTCAATTTCGGTTACCAAGTTATTGCTGATTCATTCGAGTTATTTGCCTTTTAAAAGTTGCTCGACTAACGAAAATGGTTAGAAAATGTTTTCCATTTAATTTCATTTTCGAGGAGACGAAATATTCCAGTATTTAAATCAATATGTGATTAATGTGATTTTCCGTGAGGCTTTTTTGAATTTCCAAAATAACTTACATAATTGATTAACTTTCTTTAAATAACCATTGAAAACCATGAACCGTTGGACAAATGATTATTTACAGCTTGCTACTCCCTAGTCATGCACATCAGAAACTTCACATGAGATTGATCCATTCACTATAAGTATTTTGCGGGAAAGAGATTGAATCTAACAGTCCAAATTTCAGATTGTTGTCAATTCATGAAATCACCCGATTATCATTCAATGCTTTCAATGGGTAAATGATCAACTATTGACTAGACTGACTCCACAAATCACGTTTTCCAACTTAAATCTGCCAGATTATGTTGTAAACAATTTTTTCTAAGTAAACAAATGACCATAAAATTTTTATCTTGTTTTACTTATGTATTTATTGTATATTTTCATTTGTATTACTTCAGATCAAGTGTTTAATTCCATTACTCAAAAGTCAAATCATGAGGTACTTATGATTTTTTTATCTTGATTGCAGGCTTGAGTTATTTCCCCTCTTAGGAATGTCCAGAGTATGAAGATATAGTAATTGATGTGAAAGATTTAGCGTCTGTCATATATTCAACATTTTATAACAATTTTACAAGTTAATGATATAATTACAAATTAAAAGTCAGTACACAACTGTAATGTTTTCCATGGTTAATTGGTACATAGTTAACTGATTTCTATTATCGATTGTTGAAAGATGTAATGATATTGAGTGAATTAAACGAAAAGTTATTACCAAAAAATAGATTCTTATTCTCTAAAAACAAACAAAGTCAAACAGAAATACTCATCCAAATTTCATAATTTTTCTTTTATGGCATTTTTACCAATGACATTGATTAATAATGGCACGATGGTGTCTAGCACAAATAATTAAATTATAAAATTATACTTGACAGTTAGTGATATTATAAAATTGAAATTGGTCTATGAACAAATAGTTATTCCAAGATGATTTCTTCTATGACATTATGGATCTTATTCAAGTATATAAAGATTTCAATATATTCATCAAAAATGATGAACCCTATATCCTATATCGAAAACGATTATAAATAATTGTTAAAATATGTGTTATTAACTGTTACAAAAAAGTTTTTTAGTTGAAAAGAAAAATAATTTAAGCTTTAACACTATAAATCCAAGTGAAATTTCATCTATTTCAGATGAAACCGACAAATAATATATCACTTAAGGGTAACTAACCAGCTGGTTATAAAAAAACAACTATGTGTAAAAGTAACATTCTCATAAATATTTTTATTAGAATAAAGAAATTCTCTTGTAAGACATTTATTATCTATATGTGTACGTGTGTGCTTATTTCCATATCATTTTTTACTTGGCGATTTGTTTCACTTAAAACTAGTTTATTTAATAGTTAGAACACTCTAGAATAGTTGGTATCAGATAAAATTGAAATCAATTGTTTTTTTTTTTCATTTTTAAGTTAACAAATTTATAATGTAACATATTTAATAAATATTAAAACAACTAAATTTATACAATTAGTCACCTTGATAACTAACTAAAAAATTATTGTCTTAAATAATTAATTTCTAATGGTACATACTATTTATTTATGGATGATATATAGCTCTTTTGTGTTAGTTGTACAATATAGGTCATTGTATTCAAAAAGGTAAATGATATTATCTTCTTTTTCCAAAAAAAAAGAAAGGTAGAAATAACGAAGAACAAATGTTTTTATTCTTCATTATTATTCAATGAAATCTACAATTACACACATTCTTTAAAGATAAATAAAGTTATCATTCTTATCATTCTTCACTCAGCAACTCAGAATATTTGTAAAAGAAAAACCAGTAGCCATTATAATGATAAATAACGATAATTAACTTAAAAAGGTATTAGTATAAGGTTACGGAGATTGTTGATCAATATTAGATCACCATTGAAAGCCTAGAAGCACTAGATGGCTGTTTCGTCCTAGTGTGGGCTCGTCAGCAGCGTACATCCACGGTCTTGCATTCAGGATCATCCTATACTAGAACAAAAAGGTTGTCCAGTGCCTTCAGGCTTTCAATGATGGTTTAATATTGATCAGTTCAAGATTCCAATTAAATAGGCGTATTGGTGAAAATATCTAAATGTTCTCAATTGTTTTTCAATGGTTTATATGACTATGGGCTTTTTATATTTTATTTTGATTGGTATAACTAGTATCGTTGGTACTTCTCAGATAAGAACCATGTCTTAAAAACTAAGTAATTCATAATGTACTTGGATATTGAGTTTCAATCCTATTTCGTTTGAGTTTAAAAAATCGAAACATTCTGTGTTTCATATTTTCTTAAATTTATAAAGTTTACATTGATTTCCTAGGAAAGTTGTTGTTGTATAAATTCTCAATCACTGATATTTTAGATTTCAGTTAATCTAAAAATATAACTTCTTTGTCTTATGTTAGGAAATTTTTATCAAATCCAAAATTTGGTAAACTCCAAGTAACAATTTGCAATTAAAGCATCTTTTATTTGTGCTGTAAAACTAATTTCTCAAAAATTATTCAACTACATTTTTACAATCTATTATAAATTGTTCATTAGAATAAACATTTGAATGGAATTTGTTGTTTGATGAGAAACAAGAAAATTCATTTTAATATCTTGACCATAAACAGCTTGTTACATTTACAATTTTTCACAAGGACTTGTTCCGATCAAATCATCATACAAATAAGTCATTACTAGACATATGGATTTCTTATAACCATCATTTCATTTTATTAATACAGAATAATACGAGTTGGAACTAAACGTTTTTGGCTCATGCAAATAAAAAGCAGCATAGTCGTATATAAACATTTATTCATTATTATCAATGACTTAGTTATTATAAAATATACTACATAAACGGAATGCTCCAACTGCCCTGGTATGGCCTAGAGTAAAGCGGGCCCGCCCTCCCTTTTGAAATGCTCTCACATGGCCACGCGTATACAGCCTCTGCCAGGGAAGTCCTACTCACTGCCTTTTCGTGGCGGGGGTGTTGGTTACGAAAATGAGAGGAAGAAAAGCGAATGCCTGGCGCTTTAACCAGGTCCAAAACCAATGGTGCACTTGGGTCCCAGTATCGTGAAGGAACAAATGGCGTATGAACCAATCGTTGGTCACCGGCTACCATGGGATCGCATCTCCTCACGATGCTCCACTTCCTTGTGGACTAGACCTCTAGGTAAAATGCTCCGGATGTGGCCCTCTAAGAAAACCATCTGCTTCGGTCTGGCCACCTGGACAGTATCACAGCCCACACACAAATAAAATTTTGTGTGGCGCATATGTATTTGGTGCCCTCTTGTACCAATATTTACGTGTTCAAATAAATAAATAAATAAACGGGATAATTTGAGTTTTAAGATCATTTTATGGAAGTGATCTGAGAAACATCAAGATATATATCTTTTAAGTTGCTTCTGTTATTATTCGTTATCCGATAGTCCTCTTTCATACATTGGATTAATCTATCATCCTTTATATTCATTTTTCTGAGATAATTTTTCTTTGTATTAGTTACTTCAAAACGTTCAGATCATATTGATTAATCTTAACTTTTATATCACTTTACTATCTATTGAATGAAGTTTGAAATCTTCCAGGCAGTCGTTTCAGCAATGGCAAGACAGAAAACATGTTACCGATGATTAGTATTGACTAATTAAAATTTCTAACAACCTATTTTAGTTTTATTTATTCAGGATTTGATTGTAAAGTTTATGGCAGAAATCGAAGACTAGAGACCCTATTAGAAATTCTGTACGTTGCGTATGGAATAAGTCAATTTATATAGACATGAAATGTTTCACTGATTAATGTATTTCTGTAAATAAGTTGTGTAACTCCTTAAACGTTTGTTATCAGTGCTAAATTCTATTTGCGAAATTCATAATGACAGAAATATATGGTAAATAAAGTTTGCGGAAAGTAGGAAGATCGAGTAACACTTCATCAGGATAATAAAGTATTTTACTAATACTGTGAGCTGTAAATATTACTTATCTACGCCTGTTACTCATCATCAAGGAACATAGGCTGCCCACCAGCATTCTCCGTCCAACCCTGTCCTGGGAAATTCTTTCTAGTTCTTTCCAGTTGCTATTCATATTTTTCATGTCTGCTTCCGATTCCCGAAGCAATGTGTTCTTCGGCCTTCTTGTTTTCCGTTTCCCTTCAAGAGTCCATGTTAGCGCTTGCCCCGTGATGCAGTGTGATGATTTCCTCAATGTTGTGTCCTATTGACTTCCAAAATTTTTTCCTAATTTCATCCTTAGCTGGAAGTTGGTTTGTTCTCTCTCATAGTAAGCTGTTGCTGATGGTATCCGGCCAACGGATATTCAGTATCTTACGTAGACAATTGTTTATAAATATCTCTACTTTCTGATGATGGTTGTGGAAGTTCTCTCCAGGTCCCATCTCTGTGTAGAAGGACAATCTTGACGTTCGTGTTAAAGATTCTCATTTCGATATTGGTTGGAAGTTAGTTTGAGTTCTATATGTTCATCAGTTGTAGGAATGCGACCTTTGCTTTGTCAATCCTCGCCTTTGCGTCTCCATCGGATCCTCCTTATTCATCGATGATGCTCCCCATGTACGTGAAATATTCAATCTCATCCAGAGTTTCCCCATCAAGTATGATTGGATTGGTGTTCTCCGTGTTGTAGTTGAGGATCTTGCTTTTTCCTTTATGTATGCTGAAGCCGAGATATATATATCTATTGATGAGTAATTTGTACTACACACGCATATACTATATACATGTTCAAAATGTTACATTCCATCAAATATTGAGGTGTAATTTTCATTTTTCAATACTAAATCGTTACAGGAAAGTTTATGGTATGGTTTTATTGCCACGAGTAATGCTTCAGTCTAGTGATTGCATAGTATAAATTTTGAATAGTTTCAGTAGACATGAATATGCTTAGACTATTATTTGATATCTTATTTTGACGGACTATACATCTTCCTGCAAACAGAAATCTTTTACCTCCATGAACTATAAATCAAACATTCAAATAAGTAATAAATTTTTCAGTGAATTTGATTCATTATTTCAGCCATAGAAGTCGAATTTCCTTTATAACACAACATCACTTAGTATCGAACCGAACTCCTATCTAAATATTCCTAATATGATGTATATGATAAGTTATATGGAAATATTAATGTCAACAACAGAATTTCGGTTCAGAACTATTTTATTTCTAAATTTTCTTTTACATTTCAATGAAATAGATCAAATTAAACATGGTATGAATTGCTGAAATTGATTTGTCTCAACTTAGTTTATTGATACTAAACAATGAAATGCAGTATAATAAAGTTACAATCTTTTATTAAGTATAACATAACATTACTGAAATTCATTTGGTATTGTTTACTTGAATCTTCTCACTGATGCTTAGGACTGCAATTGACCAGTCTCTTATTGTCACGTGTGCATCCTATGAGGGTTGCCTCGATATTGCCTTAATTCACATGCATTATAAGCAAGTGGCTATCAGAACTCAGTAACTAAGTGGATAATACAATGACGTTTGAAGTGAATGGTACTGAGTTCAAGTACCAGAATGAATATCAACTCTGAGACGCAAGTACATTTATATGAAGAGTCCTAAATAGGACGAAACACACGTCCTAGATTCCACTGCTAGCCACTATCCATCTTTGCTTATATCATTATTCAGTTTTATGTTGGTATGATCCATAGAATAATATCAGTTAAAGTAGTGAAAATTAGATGATTCTTCTGTTTTTAGATTGAAATTTCTTAGTATTATATACGTACAATTTCATTCATGACAGAATACAAAACTTTTCGATTTTATAGAAGAAATTTCAATAAAAGAGTTGAAATTAAATAGTTACAAGTTCCGTGATATTAATAACGATCTCATGTTTATTATTGATAAAAAAATAAGAATCTCCAAATTTAATCGGTTTATTTATATTTATGATCCAGATGATGAAATAATTTAACGTTTACCATTGTAATACACTGTTTGTCAGAGATTTTAATTTTTATCTGGACTTTTTCATAAAGGTTAAAAAAGAAACTCTTACGAGTTTTATTCATCATATTTACATTGGTAATAAAGTTTGTTATACATTGTTTATGTATATAAATCAAAACATGACAAGTTTTACTTATATTCTCTTATGTTATCAGAGAAAGACTTCTAGCTGAATATGTATTCTCTGTGATATCATAATATAAAGATTAAAATCATTGGAGCCTAAATGCCTGCTACAAACAACAAATACATCATGTACACACAAATCTTATTTAAGATGGTGGTTGGAGGTTATCGACAGAAAACCCTGGACGTAAATCTTATGCTATATGGCACTCGTCCGCACGGTGAACTTGTAATCATGATGAAACTGTTGCTCCTGACGGATTCAATCCTGTGTCACCTTGCTTAACAGTCAGAGACGTTTGCATTGAGCTATCCGATCTGCGAGTGACCTCCTGTAGGACTGGGCAGAGACCACCGTCATATGTTTGAGGTTCATGGTTTCCCGTAGCCTACCTTAAACCACTATCTTACATCTAACAATAGTGCACGTAATGTCGAGTGACCACATTGCAACTTCGTCGACAGAATTCCATCTACAGTATAAATCACGCAAAACATATTGTACTGGTCACTACCCAGTAACCAATCATTCTCAAGCACAAACACCATACATTAGACAGTGAGAAAAATACATGTCATTAAAATGTAAACTGTGTATGTTTTTTAAGTCCTTTTTATCAACAATTAATTAGTTCAATAAAATCAAGTAAACGAACGTAGATAATTATATTGCCATTTAATTGTACAGAAAATGACAAGTCAAGAATATTCTCTAAATGTAAAGGAAGAGGATTGATGTTTAATAGAACGGTATAAATGTTTGCGTTTAAACATTATCATATAAACAATCATATTACACTCATATATATTGGTTATCTGGATCTTCCCATCAACGTTTACAACTACAATTGATCAGTCTCGCTTCGCATATATGCATTCCATACAGATTGCCATTGAGTCACAAGTATAATATACAGAGATGGATGATGACTTGTAGTGGAGTTCAAGAAATGTGTTTCTTTATATTTGAGACTCGTCAGTTGGATGCATCTGCATATTAGAAATGATGTTTATTCATGGATTCGTACCCAGTACCTTTCACTTCAGGCAATAACGTGTTATACACTTAACTAATGTGTCCAGATAGTCTTTAAACGTAATAAGTTTCACACATTAAAATCTTTTTTAGTTGAAACATTACCAGAAAATAAATACTGTGTTCCCTTAAACTCTGAAATTAAAATTGCTACATATCTTTCTAAGTACTAGTTCTTTCTTCCCGTATTACATCCTTATATTCAATCTTTCTTTTACATATTACCATCATTGAATGAACTACTTCTATGAATCCGGTATTCATCTTGTTGTGCTAATGCAGTATGGTAGCTTGAACCGATGCATATATGTGCCTCGTCCTGCATTGTAACTGACTGACTGACTGACTGTCATCAGTGTACTTCATAAGTACAAATGGCGTTCCTAATTTTAAATTATGGTTTTAAAAAATGGACATGAATGATTATTTTAACACTTTCACCGTTTCAAACAACTGAATATTGTAACATGAGCTTTTGAATTGTTTAAGTTACACTGATTTATTATTTAATACCATAAAATTGATTTTTCTTCTTTAAGCTCTTCCCTTAAAAATATGTTATAATTCAGAAAGAAAACTTGCTCACAATGCAACATAAGCCTTAATGGTATTGAATTAGCTTGTTGTTTGCTTGTATCTTCCAATGGTTGTTTATTACTACAATTGATCAATATCTTGTTAGCAGAATGTTTTGATATTATCTTAAGTCCCAAAGTTTTTAAGCAAAAATTGATAGTGACTAGCAGTGGAAACCAGGATGCGCGTTTCGTCTTATTCGGGATTCATCAGCTAGTATTGATTTAAGTAACATAGTTCATAGATGGTTTCAAGATTTAGACATTCACAATAAAGTTTCTAGTAAAAAAGAAAACATCGATTTAAATATTTCTTTTTATTTTGATAAATAAACTGGTTTTATTAGCCAATCAGTTGATATTTATTCAAAAATTAATATTTTATCATTTTCATTTTCAAAAGTGACATTTTTTATTGAATTACTCTTTTAATGTATAGTAAGTGATAATTTACTTTCAATAAGATAGGTTCAGTTCTGAGTTCTTTTTCGGTGAATTTGTTTTCAAAGCCGTACAGCTGTACAGCTCTTCATTGAACTTATTTTTCTTATTTAATGTCTTAATGGGTGTATTCCGTTTATTACTTACTTACTTACTTACTTACGCCTGTTACTCCCAATGGAGCATAGGCCGCCGACCAGCATTCTCCAACCCACTCTGTCCTGGGCCTTCTTTTCTAGTTCCATCCAATTCTTGTTCATTTTTCTCATATCTATCTCCATTTCCCGGCGTAATGTATTCTTTGGTCTTCCTCTCCTCCTTCGACCTTGAGGATTTCATGTGAGGGCTTGTCTTGTGACGCAGTTCGGTGCTTTCCTCAATGTGTGTCCTATCCAATTCCAGCGTTTCTTCCTGATTTCTTCCTCCACTGGGATCTGATTTGTTCTCTCCCACGGTAGGTTGTTGCTTATAGTGTCCGGCCAACGGATGCGAAGTATTTTGCGTAGACAACTGTTAATAAACACTTGTATCTTCTGGATGATGGATTTCGTAGTTTTCCAGGTTTCCGCCCCATACAGTAGAACTGTCTTAACATTTGTATTGAAAATTCTAACTTTGGTGTTGGTTGCTAATTGTTTTGAGTTCCAGATATTCTTCAGTTGTAAATATGCTGCTCTTGCTTTGCCGATCCGTGCCTTCACATCTGCATCGGATCCACCGTGTTCATCGATGATACTGCCTAAATATGTAAAGGGTTTTACATCTTCCAAAGCTTCTCCGTCAATTGTGATTGGATTGTTACATGCTGTGTTGTATCGACGAATCTTGCTGCAGCTGCACTGGTCGTCTTCTCCTGCATTTGTTGTTGCGTATGCGATAGAAGAGCCAGATCATCTGCGAAGTCTAGATCATCCAATTGCATCCTAGCTGTCCACTGTATCCCGTGCTTCCCTTCAGATGTTTATGTCTTCATGATCCAGTCAATCACCAGGAGAAAGAGAAAGGGTGAGAGTAAGCAACCTTGCCTGACACCGGTCTTTACTTCGAACGACTTTGTCAACTGTCCTCCATGAACGATTTTGCAGTTTAATCCATCGTAGGAATTCCCTATGATATTGACTATCTTCTGAGGCACGCCGTAGTGAAGAAGAAGGAATAAAATAAAACTACATTAACAGAGTGTAGTGAAATGATAGGAATTACATAATAATGCTTATTGAATACAGCTTTTCCTTCTTTAGTGGAGAAAATAACTGATATATTAAAAAAAAAGTCATTTCAAACGTGCACTAGAGCTTAGCAACCAAATAAGTGATTACATTTATGGCTTTGAGTCAAGCATCTTGGTTTAAGACGAAATATTACTACCCCGAATGCTTAATGTCTTAACACTCTTCACAATGATCGTAAATTGAGCTCTTTAAACATCAAATCTTTACTTCTGTTTTTTTTCAAAACAGAAAACTCAAAGTATTCAATCTGTTTAATTTTACACAGAAAAAACTAATTTTTCCTGTTATACAGATGAAGTACATACTGTGAATACAACGAAATTTACAGAAAATCTACATAACATAAAACCTTCTTGGTTTTGTTAATTGACATGTTTATATCATAACCTCACAAAATTTGAAATTAGTGGCTTCAAAAAAAATCTTCACTTAATATGGTTAAAGTAATTTTTATGGTGAACTAAACATAAACTACAAAACTAATGGAAACCAAAAAACGATAAACATAGATGTTCTGTATAAGTTTTAATCACTCCAAAAATAGGATATATAAAAGCTTTTTTATCACAAAGAAGATTAAGTTTAAACAATTCAATCGTTGGCTGATAACCACTGATTTTAATTTCAGTCAATTGGTAATACACTACATATCTTACTCATCAGTAAGACAATAACTCTATGCTTAAATAATTGCCTACATAATTGATTTAACACATACTTAAATTCACTAACATGTTCACATATGAATGTGTATTGATGCGGCCTGCTTGAATATCTGGGCTACCTGTTCGCGCTGTGGTGTGTGCTACTTATGTAGACATAAGTAGTATATGACGTGAGCACTGAACAGAATGTCTGGCGGCAGAGAGATAAGAAGATTGAGCAATAAAGAATGAAGACAAAAGGCAATTTGTATGAAAATGCAAGAACAAGGGGATTCTGAGTGATTTGAGACAATTGATGAACAATTTGCAAATTAACGATTCAATATATGATTGTTTGATTTTACCAACTAGTTCTGTAATTGGTTGTTAAAAACATTAGATTGTCCCCACTGGTGTTTTATTTCACTACAGCGCTATCCGGATATTTCAACAAATTATCTGTTTTCTGGTTTGTTTTAATACATCATTACTGTCTATTAGTCTCATAAACTATTCAGGTGCATCTCTGTAACGTTTACGATATTTCATTGCACAAATTACGAAAGAGCTCAATCAGTGATATCGTGGTTGATGGCAATATGTATCAAAAAGCGTGTATATCATTCAAATGTCGATTCCTGAACTACTAACATCCAACTGGTAATCACTCAATATTTATCGCCGTGATCGATCAAGAAATGAGAGAAGGGAACTTGTTGAAATACTTTGTGTTGAGAATTCTATATTGTACCAAAAATATATTATTGAATAAAGCTAATAATAAACAAAAACATAAGAAACATGATTGTGATTTATTGAAATATATGTTTATAGGATTCGTAAAACTGGTTGATGAATATGAAGTTATCCGCCGTGTGAAAGAATGATTTAATAATTGTATAATAATTTTACAAGCAAAACTTAATTGAGAAAATGAAGTCGAAAAAAAACATTCAGTAGGTAGTTTTTCTTTGTTTAAAATTTTTAGATTTAATTAACAAAGTATGATAATGTAGGGATTAAATGATTTCTCATCGTTAGAGTGTGACATCAGTGATCTTTCTTATTCACATGCAAATAAGGTTTATTGATAATATCCCACCTCTATTTAATATTAAAATATAATGTGTGATATATTGAGTTATTTCAATCAGTAGTCACAGAACGAATTTCCCAGTAGAATACGATCAATAGTAAGACAAGAATGAATACTCTGTAATCAGTAAACGTAATTTAGTAATGAGAACATTTTATGATTAAAATAATTTGTCGTTCATCTAGTGAAATCAGTATCTTCATCATTGATGAATTTAACATAATTATTTCATTTCAACGGTTGAAATCATGAGTCATTCGAAGCTAGACCATCATCGAAAACCTGGAAGCACTGAACGACCATTTCGTCCTGTTGTTGGACTCCTCAGCAGTGCGCATCCACGATCCCGCCCTCCCGAGAGATTCGAACCCAGGACATATCAGTCTCGCGCACGAACGCTTAACCTCAAACCATTAGGCCGGCATCCAATGGTGTTAATGTCAAACTTCAACTAATCCACAAAATTGAGCGACACATCCACCATTGTCATCAGTGAGTTACTATCTGACAACAGACCCGGTTGAACTCCACTGTTTACTGCTTCTCACTAGAACTCCAGGATATATCTCTTGAAGCCAGTCACTAGTGAGCATATGTTGATTAATATCAGAAGGGATTTTTGTATATATTATAGTAATTTCAATAGTTGAGATCACGAGTTAATTAAAACTAGACCACCATGGAAAACCTGAAAGCACTGGATGGTTCGAATCTCACAAGGCGGGATCGTAGATGCACACTGCCGAAGTGTCCCATAATAGGACGAAATGGCCGTCCATTGCTTCCAAGTTTTTCGTGGTAATCTAACATCAATCGGTTCATGATCGTAACTATTGAAATTACTATAATATCCACAAACTCCCTTCTGATAATAATTATTTCAACTGTACATCTCCATAGAATGGAAGTTTTTTATATTATATATCACGATAAATATTGATTCAATTTAACTACTACTGAAGGCGAAAATCAATTAATGATTAGTCATAAACTTTCGTACTTTCAATTGTTTTTTCTTAAGAAAAGAAAACATTTTTTTTCTAAATAAATAACATATACATTGTTATGATTTATTCCTAATGCTACTTCAGTTTTAATACAAATAGATTATCTCTTTGTTTTTTATCGTCTGAATAAGACAAATTTTCATAAACAATTAAATAGAGACAAAATTAGTAAAAAAAAGATGTAAACAACAAAAGGCTAATTATCATTGGTTAACATTTCGAACGAAAGTATTGATAAATTATTATCATTGTATGTACAGTTGCCAAGCCCTATATCTGTTATGTTGTAAACATTGATTTTTATACAATTACTGATATCATTAATAATGTAGTCTATGTGTTAATATACTTATAAAATTGACCAAATCTAAGTCAAGTAGTTTATTTATGATAAAATCATAAATTTACTAGTTGAATAAATTAGGGTTGATTTTTGACATCCATTGAAACACTAGGAACATCGAACAGCTGTTTTCATCTTTTTCTCTATGTCGTTTTTAAGTGATGCGTACTAAAGATACCTTCAAGAATAGAGCAAAAGAGTTTCAAGTTGCACGAGAAGCATTTTGTGTTTAGACTTTAAGGTATACTCTTAGAACATCTAACATGATTGTAGGGATATATCACAGTGTTATATTCAGTTAGATCAATTCATGTTTTGAGGTAATTTGCATAAAATATTTG
Source organism: Schistosoma spindalis (assembly GCA_946903255.1). Lineage (NCBI taxonomy): Eukaryota > Metazoa > Platyhelminthes > Trematoda > Strigeidida > Schistosomatidae > Schistosoma > Schistosoma spindalis. Next base: position 34,634,482 of record OX336420.1, on the reverse strand, counting down.
ACTTGACTCTGTGATCAGTGAAATAACTAATAAAATGCCTATAAAGCACAGTTGTTTCAAAGTATATAATTCGTGTTATGATTTGTATGCAGCTCAGAATATAGTCTTGAACAGGTAAAGATATGGAGTATTCATGTATTTGTCACTCTTTATAGAATATAATAAAAGCGCATCAGAGTGCTGAACTTATCATTACTGCTATTTCTACAAATATGGCTTTACTAAAACAAAAATATTTAACAATATCGTTATATAAAAAAAACTGTTAACATTCTATATTTGACCTTTTGTAAATAAGTGTCTATCTCTTGATTATTCAAAATTAATAAGTTAATAGTTAGCAGCCGAAGTCTTACTTTATGCCATAAATCTCATTTGTTTACATTATAATGTACAATAGTGGACTGAATTCAAAACTATTTTATTAAAATGAGGATTGGTAAACTTCAATATATTTTCGATTTGCCAAGTTCATATAATATAAGACAATTAATAACTAGAATTAATATGTTTACTTCGCTAATTATTAGCTCTATTCAGTATTATATTTTTGGTACAATATAGAATTCTCAACACAAAGTATTTCAACAAGTTCCCTTCTCTCATTTCTTGATCGATCACGGCGATAAATATTGAGTGATTACCAGTTGGATGTTAGTAGTTCAGGAATCGACATTTGAATGATATACACGCTTTTTGATACATATTGCCATCAACCACGATATCACTGATTGAGCTCTTTCGTAATTTGTGCAATGAAATATCGTAAACGTTACAGAGATGCACCTGAATAGTTTATGAGACTAATAGACAGTAATGATGTATTAAAACAAACCAGAAAACAGATAATTTGTTGAAATATCCAGATAGCGCGAACAGGTAGCCCAGATATTCAAGCAGACCGCCCTAAGTAAAATTTTAATTTTAATTAAATGATTTCACAAAATAAAAACAAATGGATTGAATATTTTTCATAGTTTTGTGAATTCTAAGTTGAAAATTTTTAAAAAAAACATAAATCTAATATAATTTAAAATTATTTAAATTTTAATCCAAGGTAATAAAGATTTACTTGTCATTATTTAGTTTAAACAAAGTGAATATCAGTTGTTATGTTTTTTTTAGGAAAAATAAAATAAAAATACACTAAATAACATTAATGGTTTCTAAGGGTCAATTAAAAATTTAAAAAAATCGTTTCTATTTGATGAAACATTAGAAGTTTGTTTTTTATGTTGACGGCATCATCACTTCAATTGAATTTTACTGTATAAACAAAATAACTTTAAAAGAATTATTTTTTCATGGTACTTAATTAGATTCAACCAGTATTAATGATAATAATAATAATCAAAAATTTAACAAAAACAATTTAATTAAATTTTACTTGATTTTATAAGAATAATTAGTAGACTAATCAAAGTCCATTTAGTGTAATTTTGATTGACATTATGAATCAATCAATGTTAGATCACCATTGAAAACTTGAATGCACTGAACGGCCGTTTCGTCCTAGTGTTTCTCAGCTGTGCATACCAACAATTCGATGAGTAGAACACTTTAGGGATCAATTCAACTGGCCTTCAGCCACACTTCGGTTTCCCACGATCTCCAATCTACCTGAATGGCAAGTTAATGTAAGTCCTCCGACTCTTTACGAAGTTGAAAAAGCTATAGGAAATCTGAAGCGTGGGAGAGCAGCAGGCTCTGACAAGTTTACCCCTGAGATTTTTAAGGATGGCGGTCCAGTATTAGCAGCGAGATTGATTGAGGTCTTAAGTAGAATCTGGGAACTGGACGTAATCCCATCTGACTGGTCTCAATCACTGATTGTACCAGTCTATAAGAAAGGACTATAGTCCTCCTGTGACAATCACAGAGGAATTAGTTTGACTAATATAGTGTCTAAAATATTAGCTTCAATAATACTTCGACGTCTAACCAAAGCTCGTGAAGAGCAGACTAGAGAAAACCAGGCTGGTTTTCGACCTGGATGTGGTTGTATAGATCAGATATTAACACTACGTCAGGTCCTAGAACATAGACACACATTCAGAAGCCCCACAATTATAGTATTTCTCGACCTTAAGGCGGCATTTGACTCTGTTGATCGTGAGGCTCTATGGCAGTGTTTGTCACTGAAAGGAGTACCAAAGAAGTACATTAACCTTATAAAGGCTTTCTACTCGAACACAATTGGTCGAGTGAGAACTTATGGAGAACTGTCATCAGAACTGATTACCTCAAGTGTTGTTCGTCAGGGCTGTCCACTCTCTCCATTCTTGTTTAACTTTGTTGTTGACGTGCTTTTAGAGATAACACTTTCCACATCTGACTTTCCAAGGGTCGAACTTCTTTAGTGGCCCGTGATCTGACTCCAATTTGATCGTAATGATTGGTTGCTATCGTCTATCCTCGTATATAATCATTGACTTAAATCGCGTTAGTTAATAACGGAATTAAATAAGTCAAATAACGAGAATGGAGTTTTGAATGCATATATTTTGTATAATCATTGGTCCAGACAAACGAACGGGAAAACTATACGAAGAAAGGAAAGCGAAGCAAAATTGACGAGCGGTGGAAATGGCTGGTAAGCCAACTCCCTTTTAACAAAAAGAGTTAATCAATATTTATAAGCACATCAAGATAAATTACAGACATGTGATGAACAGTGTGATAAGAAGTGTACACACGCCCTCGTGCTCATACAAAGACAGTCAAGATTGATTGGCGAATAATTTACAAGGTCAAAATATGACTCAATTAGAATGAATAGATTGAGATGTCCGAAAGTTAGAATAAGGTATATGCGCTTAACATAATGACAGACACTACACTTCTACCGAGAGATTCTCTTGTTGACTTAGAGTATGCCGATGACATAAATCTATTTGGTGAAGACGCTGACAAACTACAGAGTCTGTTGGCCACTCTGAGCAACAATGCAAGGATGTTCGGCATGCGATTTTCTCTCTCGAAATGCAAAATGTTGCTTCAGGATTGGGTTGCACCGACACCCGAACTAGTGATAAAGAGTGAAGTAGTCGAGTGTGTCGACCGCTTCACTTATCTTGGAAGTCTCATCAGCCCTTGTGGTTTGGTGTGTGACAAAATCTCAGCACGGATACAGAAGGCTCGATTAGTCTTTGCCAACTTGCGTCATTTGTGGCGTAGGCGAGATATCCGTCTATCAACCAAAGGACGTGTTTACTGCGCAGCAGTTTGTTCCGTCCTACTTTATGGCAGTGAAACATGGCCGGTAATAGTAGAGGATATTCGTAGGTTACTAGTATTTGATCATAGATGTCTTCGAAACATTGCTCGTATATCCTGGGACCACCGAGTAAGTAATGCAGTTGTTAGGAAACGGGTACTAGGTAAAGATGGCAAATCAATTAATGAAGTAGTGAAACTCAATCAGTTGAGATGGCTGGGACATGTGTTACGTATGCCTGACCACCAACTGCCCCGACGTGCGATGTTTTCTGGTGTAGGAGTAGGTTGGAAGAAAGCTAGGGGCGACCAGACCAAAACATGGCACAAATCCATGAAGTCACTGACAAGTGGACTGAGCCATGTTGGTAGGTATAGACTACCTGGTTGGGGACCGCGAGATGATAGCAACCGATGGTTAGAGACCTTGAATGACATGGCTCAAAATCGTTTGCGATGATGCAGGTGCATCCACTCCTTGTGTTCTCCCAAATTCTAATCTTCTGAATTCTTCATGTCCTCTATTTTCTTACCAAATTTATTCCACTGGACTATACTCCTTGAATAACATCCTCAAACCCTAATGTTCCCTACTACTACTTATACTTTTACTACCTCCACCACTACGGGATTTGAAGCGATAACTGAATCTCTGTGCTGATTTGGTATGGCAACTCGAACTGATGTACGTACGTACGAAGTTCTACGTTGTTACTGACTGACTGACTGACCAATAAATCCGAACGTGGGACTCGAGCTCGGGACCTTCGGTAGCCGGCATCCAACAGTATCAACCATTCAACGATGTTGTGAGACTATATTCCATTGTCTTCGGTGGGTAACTGCCTCACACTCAAAAAGGATCAGCTTCATGGTCACGGCCACTAATTAGAATGGTGGTCTAACATTGATCGATTAATGATCTCACTTAAGATAAAACAATCTTCGCAACCCTAAACTGATAATTAATGTAATTCATATCGTACAACTACTCAAAATAGTTTTCGATAATTTGTTTTCAACTACAATTTTGTGTATCTAATAGTAGTTATCGACCACCAAATTCAAAGTAAGTGGGATTGCACTTCAAAATTGAAAACGGAATCTTGAATTTTACAACTTGTCATAAATCACACTAATAGATACAACTTTATTCAACTAGATTTCGTATTGTCTTCTGAAGCCGGGTTTGTATTTACAGTTGTGTTAAGGTTAAACTTCCTAATTAGGCCACACTGATGTGGATCTATAAATTTACTTACTGTTACGTGTCATGTTACACTAACCACACAATCACTTTTTGAACTGGTTTCGGAACATCACCCGGAGTGGTTTTTAAAAACGGAACTGGAAGCTATCATGAGCTCAATATAAGACTACGTGATCAACTCTGTGCACGTTACTTTAAAGTGGTCTTCCTTTAAAATAATCTGCAGTCTAAAAAATTGGGTTGAATTAAGGTCCAATCAAAAACATGTGCACTACTGAGGCGTTTGATATCTACTAATTCAAGCAGGAATTTCAAATAAGCTCAGAGTCGATTGACTTACATTAGCCAGCAGAGGAAGGACAGTCTATAGAACTGTCTGTTAAAAATAGGCTGGAGAAAGGAATTTTTCTGTCCCGGCCCTTTAAATGGCAGCGAGCTGAAAACGTCTAGAAAACCTAAACACAAGGCTAGGCTTGTTTCTAGTAGGAAATACAACTGCCTGACTACCCAAGTCATTGAAAATCATTCATGATTCTAAAATATGTGTAACGAGGCCGTGATCGCTACTCCGAAGGAAGTCGATGAATGGGTACAAATCATGAGTAAGAAACAACCTAATGCTGCTAAAGAGCCAGTCCCGAAAACAGTTTATGAGAAATTGAAAACTGATCATAATGACAGGCCAGTTGTCATTCATAAATTCAAGGAGAGTGAAAGCTCAGAACTCATAACTCGTTTTCAGTATAAAAATGAGTTGATAAAACAACTACCAAACTAACTAATTATTTGAGATATCTCTGAGTTAACCTTGCTAAATGTTTATGAACTAGGTAGCCAAATGGATTTGAAACGTAATCAAACCACGCTGCTTAAAGTAGTATTTAAATCTCCCAGTTAAACGAACTTAATGTTATAGAATGAACAAAAACTAAAGGAGTCAGGGGTTTTTGTCATTAAAGGCTTGCCGCTCGCGGACGGTATAAAAAACCAGAAGCTCAAAAAGAACTAAAACTATGGTTAGACGCTGGAGAGAAGGACCTTAAAATTGTAAATTTTTAAGTAGTGAGGCCTCGACAGAGGATGATGCTAAAACCATATTGGGTGCAGCACAAAGACATTTCAATGGTCTTTGGACCTGTTACACAAATACCAGAAGATTGTTGTTCAGATTAATTATTCATATCAAGTATGGAAATTAGAGGGATACCCTTCTTACGAACTTTCAGAAGTCTGTATAGTCTTGGTTATTTTGACCTTTACGTTTTTCATTTTCATCCTATCTGTCAAGTGGATGATTATCTCTAATATTTATGACCCACAAATTATTTTCATCATCTTATTATTCACTAAACCCTTGGTCATTATGCAACCTTATTCCGATATTTAACATCTCGGATAGCTTTATGATGAAATCTCTTTCTGTAGATATGTATTTAATAAAGAGCTATAAATGCAATTATTAATGAGTTGGTAATGAGTAGATATCAATGCCAAGGTTGGACTTGATATTTTTTTAATTATTTACTCTGAAGAAGTGACATATTAAATCACGAGACGTCAGAAATCCAATTTTCTGCTCATTGTGATATCACAAAAACACATTTACGATTGTAAATACGAGTTTACAACTCAAGTAAATGTTCTCGTTGACAAGAAAATTCTCTTTCTTGAATGATAGGTACTTTTATTTAATGATACGACGGTTTACTTTAAGTCAGTGATGTTATTTGTATATGACACTTATAAATTATCGTATTTATCAGACAGAACATTGACTTCATGAAGAAACTATATTAAATCCTGATTGTATTACACGAAATAGTTTATTGATTTTTATTTCCGAAACAATTAAGTTTGTTAAATTGACTCTATTCAGGAATTCCTAAGATGAGGCTGGTATCAAAACTAGCATGATTATTGTCTGATTTCTTAACTTCTGATATTAATAAATTCAAAGTAGATATATACTAGTTACCAATTTTTGTTCAGCAGTCTATGACATATTTTCTGGTTCTGATTTAAAACTGAATCCTTATATATATATATATATATATATATATATATATATATATATATATATATATATATATATGATTTTCAATCTAAACCCATTCAACATAACACTTGATTTATTTAAAAGCCACATCGCGAAATTTCAATATGAATGATCATAATGTTGTAATCAGGGGTACTAGCAGTTAGTTCAAGTATTTGTTTATAATATCAGGATTTAATTGATAATTGTGTAATCTGAAAGTGACATTTTTTACAAACTTGTGGTGGTCGGTATTCTATATAATCCTTAAACTTCGTATACAGTTCGTCCTAATAACCGTCACTAGATAACGCCCCAACGGTATATTAATCAGAAGGCGAATACGAAGTGTTGATTACGTTTATTATGGGACCACACACAGATATCTAATTTACATGTACGTTAAGCAAGCATGAAAGAGTAGTACGGAAAAGCTAGCAGGCAAGCAAGCGAGTCAGCGAACACGAATACGAGTAAGCGAGTACAATGAACATGAATAAAATGTACATATATATACATGGTGAAATGAATGAATTATCGGATCAATTAATCAACTAATAGTAATGCTAGCAGAATGAATATATGCGTAGGCAGTAAGCAATGTTCAGGCATACATATTCATACAAGTGTACCAATAATAAAGGTACAATGATATAGATAAGCTGTTATTGTACGAATGACTCTGTCCGTCAAATAAGCTAACAAAAACGGCTTAACCACATTAAATGTGAACAAACTCAATTTCACATGAGTTGCTATAAACTAATAAGTTATTTTTAAAACTATTAAAATCTGAAAAAAGGAGTTAACTAATACTACAATTGCGTGGGTGTATATACTCACTGTCTTCCCTTAAACTATGAGATTAAAATCGCTTCATATCTTTCTACGTACTAACTCTTTCTTCCTGTAATATGTCCTTATATGCAATCTCTCTTTTATATATTACCATCATTAAATGAACTACTTCTATGAATCCGGTGTTCATCTTGCAGTATGGCAACCTGGACCAATGCATATATGTGCCTGGTCCTACGTTGTAGCTGTCTGAATACTTCATCCTAATGTCTTTGGTAGTATCAGCTTACAACGCCATACTTTTTCGGGTTTCACTAAAAACACTAAATCATTTAAATATTGAATGACAATCTGATAATTCATAATTTTTTAACTCTAGATAACTCATCTAATCTTCTAAATTAGTTGATTCTATATAAAATGAATTGTCTATCTATAATTTGAATCACGTATTCTATTCGAATGACTAAATGTTTGTATAACTAAATACTATAGATTTTGTAATAATAAGATTTAGAAATAAAACTTTCATCATAACAACATTTTACAAAAACTTTCTGAGTTAATTAATTTTTTTTTCTTAAATTCTGTGATTACATAATAAAAAATGCATCTTATAGAACGAAATGTACTTACTATACAATATAACTTAATTTGCATGAAACAGAATATATATATATATATATATATATATTCAATGTAATTTATATGTTATAAATATATTTATGAAAGTTATCATTATTTTAAAAAAGAAAAAAAAACAGAATAATTTTTGACCTTAGCCAACCAGTACTTCATTTCCAAATGTAGTAAATGGATTAGATCGTTTGTTGAAGTTTATTTCGTCTTAGTGTACATAGAATAAATTACATTAATCCATATACTCATAATGATAAATAAAGTATTAAATGTATAAATTGATTACATAATTCATATCTCGTAATCCATTATAGAATAATATATTTCATATGAGAGATGAAGTAATATATATATATATATATATATATATATATATATATATATAAATTTTCTTCGAAACTTTTATTTATCGCCGTCAGTTAAAATAAGGATATAATACAGGATTAATTTATTAGGTTTATGGATAATTTACAGCTTGAAGATACTTTAACTAAACATTTATCCAGTACCAGAAAACACTGAATATCGGTATAAGTCCAATTCGTCCTATTGTGGGACTCCTTAGCGTGTGCTCACTGGGGGCTAGCTTTGTGAGGGAATTCTAAGAGTTCTAGTGGAAAGCCGTGACCAGTGTAGCTAATCAGCGTAGGGTGGTGATAGCTATCTATCCCAGTACAATGGAAGATGGTGAAAATAGATATTAACACCATTGGATGATGGCTCAGCGGTCTAGTGGTTAAGTGTTCGCGTGTCAGAATGAAGGCCATGGGTTCAAACCCCGCGAGTGGGTTCATGGGTGAGCACTGATGAGGAGTCTTATAGTAGAACGAAACGGTCGTCTAGGGATATCAAGTTTCTAATAGTAGTCTAACATCAATCGGTTCATGATCTCAATGATAAACATTGAATAGCTATTTCATCTCATAATAAACTCCTTAGCAGTATGGATGTGAAACCAAGGCTGGCAGTTAACACAAGATAACAAAGTTATTTTCTTGTAAGTAGTCTTTTATGATGAAATGAATATTATCGATTTGACATTTCTTATCGAAGAATTATTATTTTAAAAGTTAATTAAAACTACAACTTTCATTCTATCACACACGTAATATACATTTTTATAAAGACAGAGAAAATAGTACGATGATAAAATCAGAGATTAAATTTTATGAGATATTTATTCATGATAACAAGGAATTTCATTTAGCATTAGTATGTTTGAATACTTTTCAACTTTATCAAAATAATTTCAATAGTTGAGATCATGAGTCATTTGAAGCTAGACCACCATGGAAAACCTGAAAGCACTAGCTGGCCGTTTCGTTCTATTGTAGGCCGTCCAGTGCTTCCAGGTTTTCCATGGTAGTCTAGTTTCAATTGATTTCTGATCTCAACTACTGAAATTACTGTAATATCCACTAAAACCCCTTCTGATGTTTATCAAAATAGTTTATATATAAAAACCGTGGCCAAGAGTATAAATTACAAAATCATAAATTATTTAACGCACTTGATTGCATTGATATAAAATTCACTTATAATGTCTAATTAAGTGTAGTCAGAATGAAAGTGTAATTTTAATAGGAATCTGCAAAAGATCGTCAATTTTAACAAAACTATTTAATTATAACAATAATTTTAAAAATGTGAACATAGAAACGAAGAAAATTCTTTTTTATAAATTCTCTTTAGGATCTACATTTATATATTCGAATTAGTGATCCAAAAGGTCTTTCAAAACTATAGCGCGTAAGCTCAAGTTTGATTGTAAAATAACAAAATTATCAATCATTATGATTATTTGTGAAAATTGTAGTATTTTCACCGTTGATATCACGAGTCGATTTAAGCTAGACCACCATTGAAAACCTGGAAGCTACGGATGACCACTTCGTCTTAGTGTCAGACTCCTGAGATGTACACATCCACGATCCCGCATATTTCGCTTGAACTCAGGATCTTCAGTCTTGAGTGTGAACACTTAACCTCTAGACAACTAAGAACGAGACCCCTGGATTTGAGTCGCGCACGGTGGACCGTCGATGCACACTGTTAGAGACCCATACTAAGACGAAATGGCCGTTCAGTGCTTTCAGGCTTTCAATGATGGTCTAGTCTACATCGACCCATGATTTCACCTGTGAAAATGTTGAAATGACCAATATGATCCGTTTGTACTAAATGCTACTTTTAGTAAAACGGTATATGTACATAATATTCTTGTCATGTCTAATTGATGTGTTTCAACCAGCACTTACTCTCTGTATTACTGTACATTCTAATTGCTGAAAAGCATTTTCATGGAAGTAGATGTTTGTTAATAGATTTTAGAGTATTTTAAAAATAATACTTACCATAAACTAATATCAATTGAAGTAATGAGTAACTTCAAATAAACATGACATATATGGACAATATTCGCTGGTTTTCAATATGTTGTATCTTATGGTCTTGTGCCTTATTAATATATAGCATAATGATGCCGCTAATTAGAGAACAGTGATTTATCGACCTGACTTATGATGCATAAACCCTTACGAGCAGTCCAGAATTCTTATCAGCCCTTCTTCCTGCCTAGCCCTTCCTTTTTAATCCGAAACACCAATCTCAGCCTCCGCGATATGAATCATGTAATTTAAACATACTGGGTTTATATACAAATCAAACAGACCACATTACACCTAAAAATAGAAAATAACCTTTGTACAAGTTCTAGCTAAAAGTGGCTGTGAATCTAGAAAACTGTAATTAATAAACTGGGCATAACTCAAGAACGGTAAATCGTATAATAATAGTTTATGAATCAAAATAAAGCTTATAATAAGAGGAACATGAATATGCATAGTTTAATTACTTAACAAATGTACAATAAGAATATATGTTTATTATTAATCTTTAAATACATCCCAACAGTTACCATTCATTATTCTCGTAGGCATATAACACAATATTTCATAATACGAAATTAATTTGTTTTGAAATTCAATCTCAGTGAAGAGCTGTTTACAATCTTAGAGTACAAATTAAAGTTAAGTATTCGATCAACTTACTACTTAATAATCTACTTTCATAGTCTGGATAAAAACTGAATGATAATTATGTAAACGTTATTTAATATATTGAATCTGCTTATCATTGAAATTATGTTTATTAATCATCAGTAAATATTTATATGAATGAATAGTACACTTAAGTATTTGACCTTATTATAATTAGTACTGCTAACCGAATGAGAACATTTTCTAACTTAAAGGAGTAGAGAAAACAATGAAGATTTGAATTTTAATTCAAGAATGATTCACTAGTGCAAACATAATTTCATCATGTTAACTACAAATTGTAAATAGTTACTTCAAAGTCCTACACATTCTTTTAACTGTTCACTTATTAACTTAGAAATTATCATCTTGGAAAATGATAATCTAATCCACATACTTTATCAATGTAGGTTTAAATTAAGATGTTCAGTTTAAAAAAGTAATTAGGTAGTCCAATTCAGTTGACAGAAAGCTTTGAACTTACTTTTCTGGTTAGTAAGAATACGTCAGTAATAGTATATTCGAAATCATCATATCATTAATG